>CM069459.1:22211830-22769968 GCA_035610835.1 Ophiura sarsii | reverse complement strand
TCAATGATTGTTTCAATGACCACGAATAACGACAAAAAAAGTTGCACTAGAATTGGTTTCCTATCGGATAACATTGATTTGTATTGTCCACTGTGTGCTATCAAGTCCCAGTTATATACATCCCACTATTAAAACTATACTTTCACCATACAATTTGATTGCTATATGTCATTTTATGAGATTTGACCAGTTATGGCGGCCATTTTGGACGCCATCTTGCATAACCCCTTAGCATTATGAAAATAGTTTTGGTAACATCCTGGTTATGTCTTAGGATCATTATTAATAGGAAGTAAAAAAAGTTGGTATGGGGGAGTCCGGGGGGGGGGGGGGGGGGGGGTGCACACTACCCTCTGTAAGTACTCTCTTTTCCGTGATGCGCATCTGTTTCTGTGAACTTTCCCGCTTTTGTTTTGCATCTATTGACTATTGCGCTTCAATTGTGTTTTGTTTTATACTCATGCTGTATATATTTCGAGGGCTCAGAAACAAAAGGCCTTATCTTAATTTTGACCATTTTGAGAAAAAGCCTATTGAAGCTTTTTAAACACATTGGGGAGATAGAGATGAGGCCTTGTGATACTGGCTATAAATTTGAAAGGGGTTGTGTCATGGAGATAGGCCGTGTGTTACGGGAAAGAGAATTTCTTTCTGAACATTTTGATATCAAAATCTCACTTTGTTTTGGTAATTTAAGGTTGTAACGTTTTGGAAATTATGGATTTTGTAATTATGTATTTGTTTCATCTTTGTGCGGTGCATTGTGTTTCCTTGCGGTTTGATATGCGTCTTTTAAATGCCTATTTATCATTTTGTTATTATTATTGTTTTATTTGCATGCATTTATTGAGTGGCTCTTAGTGTTCCTGACGCCACGATTTTGCCACGCGATATCGGCTACTTTAACCCCTGCACCGCGGGGAAAAAACACTGGTGCCGCGTTTTGGAAAAACACTCCCATCCAAATGAACCCTTCACCATAATAATATTATAACTAGGACACTTATCAACAGGACACATTATTACAAGAAAGAAGAACGGTACGTGTGCCCTCCCTTTTTAGGGAATTTATATTGTTATGTTTTATATTAAGGTCTGGTCATCTTAGACACGGCGGAGACCGCATTAAATAATATATTCACTCAGGTTATTGCGGAGCTTAAACGTACGGAGCTAATCGACGCGGATCTCAGTGGAACGATACTACGCATGCTCCATATCAGTATGACAAGGTATTCCATTCATAATCCATTACGTGTATCTTGCCTTAGAATTGCTACATCATTTACCAATGATTAGAGCCAAATCGATCATTATTTCTTGTCTTCTAGAATTGCTACATCATTTACCAATGATTAGAGCTAAATCGATTATTATTGTTTAAACAAACAATAACGGACGTGAACATCAGTAACAAAATGTCATAGTCAGAAAGGCCGAAACCCTCATATTGCGATCGTGCATTCTTACTGCACTATAAACATGATAAACATTTCGAATCAGGAAGAGTTCACATTATTAAATCAATTCAGGTTCGACACCCTTCGAGACGATAATCCAAATCCGGGGTTGTTTCTATGCCAAACGGAAGACCTATTCTAAATTACAGTTTGAAATAGGGTATCTACTACTTGGTATGGCCAAATTGAAAATGTGTACCTCACCGTTCTGACGCAATGATGATATTTGAAATATTTAACCGAGACATTTGTGTCCACGTTATTTCCTTCTGTTGACGCCATCATCTTAATCTAAAAGTGTGTGTGAGTGTGACCAGAATGAATCGACTCGGACGTTATTTTAAAGGGCTCTACACTGCTAAAATGTTGAGTAAAACGTTTACTCAACGTTGAGTAACTATGCAACAGTTCAACAGTTAAAATACCCAACATGTTGGGCATTTTTAATCAACTGTTGAACCAGTGACAGTAACTGTCACTGGTTGAACATATTGGGCATTTTTACTCAACTGTTGAATATATTGGGTATTGTTTACTCAACTGTTGAACTGTTGCATATTCAACGTTGAGTAAACGTTTTACCCAACATTTTAGCAGTGTAGGGGAAAATAAAGGCCGGATAACACTGTTAACATCCATATATGATTCATCGAGCTGGTACAGGTCGTCATGACTACCTTTAAGTTGATACCAAAATTCAAGACATTATAAAAATATGTGCATTTAACCAGTAGGTCCCATATTTTGAACCAAATCTGATAATGCCCATCACCATAATTTGTATTACCGACAGAAGAAAAGAGCGGCAAAATTTCGGATCATTGAGACGATCAGTTAGAGGAACCATGAGACGTTTTTCTTTACGAGCAGCACAAAGTCGTCGACACCACCACAGCGAACCGTCTGTTAACGTCCCCCGAGACAGCATATATGCCCGGCGTATCCGATCCCTGAAGAGATCGCGAGCAACGGCAACGGATCCGATTGAATTCGCCGAACTTCCAGAGCCTACTACAAATTTGGTAAGATTCCTATAATTATGGGTTTAAGGTTTATGGGGTACACGGTGAGTGTGTTCATCTCATAGGTATAAGAATAACATTCTGATGACATTCCTGCAATCAGTGTTTGCGTTTTCAAATCGGGATCAGCCTTGTCTTTTGATGTGTGTTCATCTCATAGGTATAGTGTAGTCTGGTACGGTAGATTTAAGGCCTTATCATGACATTTTTGATACAGCTCTATAAATTGGTACGTATATTATTTCGGCTGTACCACACAATTTAGGAAGGGGTGCCAAAAATGTTGACCATGCGATGACGTCATTTTCGTAAAAACGTCATAATTGCGGTTCGTATATACCCCTTTTCAATCTTTCGTCTTTATAAATCAATAAGAACTATAAATTTTGTTGTGTTTAGGGCTTTAGGCTCATATTAAAGCTAACAAGATTGTCTATCGCACAGTACCCATTTTGACAGGTTTACATGAATTAAACATACTTTATTTACTAAACGAATAACATAAAATACATAAAATAAATTAAATTTATTTCACCGATACGGCGTTTTCCTTTATTTTCTCTTGACCCAATAAAGTATTATAGATGAGATCATCTAAATATTTACCCAGATAGTATATAAACATTGTGTGAAAAAATAAATGATCTATGTCTTATGCTTCAAGAGCTATAACATTTTTAAGTTGATTAATGCGAACACAAATTAAGCCAAAATGTGACGCATGACGACCACCCGTATCTTCCTTCTTTTGGTATAATACATTTAACAATGCGCATTTATCTCATAGATTAATGTACGTTGTTGTTATATTCACATCAGGAGCTTTTGATAATTCAGATTATGACCCAACATCTACACATTACTGCTCAAGGCTCATTTCCCGGCAAGGGAATGTATAATATCTTTCAATTTCAAACCATGTTCAAACCGACCCATTGTGATAGAATCAGATCTTCCATCAACATGATCAAGTAAATACTCTCTGCCTGACAGTTTATACTACTGTGAGTGCCCGCACCGCAGTGTCTTGCAAAGTTTCCAATACTTCTGTTCCTAAGGTAACCCTTACTGAAGTGGAAAATCAACTACGTATGGCATAGGCCGAGGAGACTAAATGGATCGAAAATTAAGCAAAAAACAGCTTTAAAAAGACGACTACTTCTCATGGTCTGCATTCCATGCAGCGTCAGAAGCTGTGCACACCTGCCATTAATCATGTTCTTCTGCCGTTGTTCTACGAAAAGGCTGCGACAATCGCTATGGTCAAACACGGGATGGAATTGCAAATGCAAATCACAAACTTCCTCAATCGAGGGCAACTCCCTGTCACAGTATCATTTTGATCAACCACTATTTGACTTGGCAAAGTTTGTTCAATGGACCTGGCTGCTAACCATGGAGAGCAACACTACGTAGTCATGTTTGATATTTAAATGGGTTTATGGAATACCATAGGGGAATTTTTAGATAACTCTGCTTGGACAACTGCCTGTGTGCAAAGCGGGAGTTTAACCTCTGGCACTGCCGATTCCTTCCTTAAGGAGCTCGCCTAACTAGAACCAGACATTATTATAAGGATTTTATAGACATATGTAAGACAAGGAGACATGGTCATCAAGTAACAGCACTTACTCTTGCAAAACAACAAGATGCCTGCCTGGCAGCACATAGATCCTCAAGATGGTACTACATTTGTATGTATGGAAGTATGGAAACTGATGATGGTTGAAAAGAGTCTAACCTTTCAATATTGGAATATCATTCTTGAATTTGAGATCCATGTTCTTATTTTCCCCTGCGCCCATCGCACCAGAGACTTCAACCTATGTGGATTCCTTAGAGGCGTGGGATCCTTGGTTCTTAGGCCATGGACCGATGCCCGATGGCTTCCCATACACATATGGGATATGAAACCACCGAGTATTGAGGAAGATTTGAAGCAGTTCTGGTTAGCCAAGGAACAAATTCTCGTATATGTCAATGGACCAAGCTCATGAACAAACAATGTCACAATGAAAGGTCCAGGTGGTGCAGTGGGCCTTTAGAAGATGGATGGTGGCTGGACCCGAGCAAATGAGGTTGCATTCAGAATTTGAGTGCTAGCTTAGTAATAATGCAGAAGATGTTAGCCTGAGTTTCAACCAGCATGAACAAGGCCTGTCTACCCAGGTCTTTCAGCAATAGGTCAATAGCCTTAACAATGGGTAAACTCTTTTCTGGAGGATTGCTCGGAACTTCTTGCCTTAGACACTCGGAACTGCATATCAACGAGAATGTTATTTCAACTCTACGTAACATTGAGGATATCGGGAACACCACGTATCGTGAATATGTAAAGGGGGTAATTGTGGATAAGAATATATCCATTCATCAAACAATCTAGAATAATTCAATGCCTCTTTTCAAGCGATCTAAAGATATCAAAGACAAAACAGCAAGTAAAGGAAAGGAATTTGTAGAAAAGTAGGAGGCAATACCAAACTGCCCAGAAACTTTCGAGATTTTCTAAGAGATCCTAAGATTAAAATAGAGTTGTTCAACTTCAATATTTCAAAGATGTCGACTTGTCAGTATTCTGCCACTCTGGACGACACTCCTTGGTGAATCAAAGGCCTGTCGAGAACGGGGTCGAGAACTACTCAAGTGTGGCTGCAAGAGCCAGCCATACTGTTCCCGCATCTGCCATTGTCGAAGAGCCGGAATATCATTGTGTGTGGGGTGTGGGGGTGTGTATGTGGGGTGGGGGAGTAACATTGAAATAGCTCTATAGCTTTAAAAGGCGTTGTCGATGCGTATACTGGTATTTTCAAAAATAGTATGTGCACCATATATCTCTGAAGTCTGAACTGCTTCGTAAAGTTGAAAATGTGTGTGTTTTTGCATTTAACAAAGGCCCTATTGTGAGAAAAAGGTGGGCGTGGCTTATGTAAAACTTATTATTGGTCTGTCTGTGACCTCACATGATACAGATATGTATGAATTCCTATATTACCTATCTTCTTCAGATAAGCTTCAATTTAATAACAGTTATTGCAGTTTTTATATTGATCAATATTTAAACCCCCTTAAAAGGGGCGTGGCTCATGTTACATAAATCATTGATATTATTTAGTCACGGAGTATCATGTATAGATTGTAAGCTATAATTTGATACCAAACACGACATGTTTACTCACAGTTTAGGTTAAACATAATGTATTCATCATTTAAAAAAATGGGCGTGGCCAATGACCACAATAACAAAGTCTGATTTTTTGGCACCCCTTATAACATGATTAGGTATGTTTCAAAGAGTATATGTGCCAATTTACAGAGCTGTATCAAAAATGTCACGATCCAAACCGTACCAGACTACACTAGTATAAGAATAACATTCTGATGACATTCCTGCAATCAGTGTTTGCGTTTTCAAATCGGGATCAGCCTTGTCTTTTGATGATGGACTTTAATGTGACCTTGACTTAGTACTAGAGCCTGTCGGATTCGGACTTCAACTATACCTCTGCTGGACTTGAAATTGATTTAAATATGAAGCACCACCTTTCATGTATCTTTATATTTGTTTAGGCTTCAGATGAAGTTCATGTCTCAATACCAGAAACCGACGAGAGCTTAAATGAAAATAACAACAATTCAACCGATGAGCCACAACATTCACCGCCATCACCTCCACCGCCGCCGCCGCGCGACGGCATCTTCAAGAAACTTCCTGAGAACACAGAGGCCGCTGTGACGATGATTGCCGTCGAGGAAGCCCTCAAGCGTCCAGTTTCCGTCCTTATACGCTTTTCAGACCCACAGGTCCACGATAACATTGGTGTGTTGGAGGCTCCCCTCCCGCTTAGGTTTGTCTTTTTCTTAGTGGGACCGAACTACAGCAATATTAACTATCACGAGATTGGACGTGCTATGTCTACGCTGTTCTCCGACGATGTAAGTACTTTGGTATCACTTAAGTCAATTTTACTTCATCGAGATAAGTAAGGCCTAGGTAAGCATGATTGATGCAAAAAAACGGCGTAGTAAAATATGAGCAGCCCTTACCAAAATCGCCATTATAATAGAACTGCTGAGAGTGTGTATTTAGAAGATTACACCATGACTTAAGCCCGGACTTAATAAGTACATTGGTAATATACCTTTCCCATGTTATGACAGATTATAATCTGTTACTCTAGATTAGCTTTATTTCGTTATAGCGCCCTCAACGGAATAAAGCATATGAAGACTGACAAAATAGTTTAAGAACGTAGGATACTCAATATTTGACTGTTTAAGAATATAGGATATCCAATATTTATTGTATAAGTTTGAACCATCCTTTTTTACCTCCCCGACCACCAACTCCTGAGTGTTTTAACATAAGATTATTCATGAATATCGTTTCAGAGGTGTTTTTAATTTTAATTATGCTTGTCTGTCATACATATTAACATGGAATTGTGTATCTATGTCGTCGCTGTTCTGACATACCGGCACATCACAACAGAAATAAGTAAAGAGATGTGCCGGTATGTCAGAACAGCGACGATGTATATGTGTGTGTTTCAAAATGGCGTCCATCACACAAAAAAAGTCTGCAATAGAGTGTAATGCTAGTAGCATCGGAATATAAATTGAATTTCCCGCTCCATGTGCTCTGAATTAAAAGCTCGTTCATACTCCCGTCCCGTTGTGCACTCGGCCGACGTCGATGGATAAAAGTTGAAATTGCTTCAACTCGCGCGCCGATAACCGTCGACGTCGGGCGATGCGCAACGACGGGAGTATGAACGCGCCTTGTCATATTGTTCCGTGGAATCCATCTTTGGGGCACAATTCAAATGAGGACATGAAGATAGTGACGTAGTATTGTATACTCCCTGTAAGTTCTCCTGACTATCCTTCCGTGATTTATACTCAGACATTCAGAAGTATAGCCTACTCTGCTTCAGACAAGCACCACCTCGTGAACGGCATCAATGAGTTTTTGAATGGCACTACAGTGCTACCACCGGGTGAATGGGATAAAGACTTGCTCCTACCCATCACGCGACGTCAGAGAGAGGAACCTCAGGTGCATCATGGGATGCTTAAAAAAACGTCAATCACTCCAACTCAGCCGGAAGCAGACACTCAAGGTGATCCACCAAATAATTAGTATTATAGACTAACACCAGTAGCATATGCTTCATGTATTTATAAGACTAACACCAGCATCATGCTTTATTTTCGTCATATGATTACCATCTTCTGTCTGTAGAGGGCGCTATTTACTTTAAGAGAATCAGTCGAAGAATTCGTCTCTAAGAATTCTTAATTAAGAAATCCATGTTGATCTGTATACATCTAATATATCTTTCTGTATTGAAGTTGTTTATTAGTTGGCTCTCATAATCATTGTCTTGTTTCCTGCTGGTTTTGTTGCTCTACATGAGCCATGATTATGAGCGTCTTGCGGATTTGCGCGCTTTTTAAATGGCCACAATTATTATTATTATTATCATCATTATTATATATATCCCTGTAATTTTACTCATTACGTTTTGATAACACAACTAATTTATAGTATCATACAAAAACAGTATTATAATTTCAGAGAAACTCGTGATGCAAATGTTTATAAATTAAAAATGACCCGACAACATACCTGTTTCCCGAGACCTTTCACTTCGATTTAACACAACTCTCGACTTTCTGAATAACACATTTTGTAAAATCATTACAGTAACGGACGAGGATACCAAACCCTACTACCTCATACCCAGGAGCGATCCTCTGGAGTTCGCAAACCCTTTACAAAGAACGGGCCAACTATTCGGGGGGCTTATTCACGATGTTAGACGGCGCTATCGTCACTACAAGAGCGACATTACGGATGGCTTTAACTTCCAATGTGTGTGTGCATTTGTGTTCGTGTACTTTGCTTGTCTTTCACCTGCTATAGCCTTCGGTGGCTTACTGGGTAAGTTAGCCGACGGGTCATCCCGGGTCAAATTCCGGGAATTGAACCCACATTTAAAGGAAGTTGAATTGGTGTATCTGATACTAAGGACACATTTGAAGCTACATTAATTGACAATTTACCATCATGTCTTAGGCCGGGTGCCCTCATGTGCCCTTTTCAAAAAAAGGGGACCGAGGTGGAATGAACTGTTGTAACGTACCTAAACGATTTTCTCATCAAGTCCGATAAAGTTTTTAATCTTGTCTCAGTATGACCCAGCGTGACCCAACGTGACTTAGCGTGACACAGCATGGCCTAGCTTGTCTCTGGCTCTCTCATCCCTATTTGATAACATAAATGGCACATCTTTCAATCTTAAAGGAATACCGTTCTATTTATTAAACCATGCATTATATGGTAGGAAAATATCTATCTAATGTATATTGACCATTTTAATTGAACACAGAACTGTAATGTTCAATTAAACGAATTTAAACTGCACATACCCAGTGCTGATGGAATAGCCATACCCAATATTGTGATGTCATCGTAACTAAAACCGCCTCATCAGCAACAGGTCGCTGGATGGTATCACGCAAGAATTCAATGCATAAATCGATAATATCAATATATGAAACAGAGACGCGGACATCTCGTAAGTCTTTCGTCATAGCTTTGATCAATATGGCGACGTCCATACATGTGATTGTTTATTTATTCTTCTAAAGCCGATTTGGTCTTCACGCGGTACTTTTAAAAACTTTAACCTACGGAAGTGATCTGTATAATAATAATGCTACATATCTGAGCGCTAAAGTTCTCAAATGGCAGATTTCCTTTAAATGGCACATCTTCGATAAGCAATTATTTATTTATTTACAGGTGAAAAAACTAATAACCTGATGGGCGTGACGGAAATGATAGTCTCTACATCTTTGTGTGGAATGGTATTTGCTCTGTTTGCTGGGCAGCCGCTAGTCATTTTAGGTGGAACCGGACCCGTACTTGTCTTTGAGACATTCCTATATGAGGTAACACAATAATATAATGATTGATAACGATAATAAACGATGACGTGATTGCGATGACGAAGACGAAGACGAAGACGAAGACGAAGACGAAGACGAAGACGAAAACGAAAACGAAGACGAAGACGAAACGACGACGACGACGACGATGACGACGACGACGATGACGATGATGATAATGATAATGATGACGATTATGATGATGATGATGATAATGATGACGATGACGATGACGATGACGATGACGATGACGATGACGACGACGACATCAACGACGACGACATCAACGACGACGACGATAATGATGACGTCGACGACAATGACGATGGTGGTTGCTATTGCGGTGACGGCGACGACGACGACGATAACGATAACAATGAAGATTGAATAACGTAGCAATTTAAGTGAACTTCTTTCTTTTTTCTTTAGTTCTGTGCAAACTCGGACATTGACTTCATGGCATTTCGAACATGGATCAGTTTCTGGATATGCCTTCTAGCAACACTTATGGTGGCCGCTGAGGGCAGTGTTTTAGTGCGATATTTTACTCGATTTACGGAAGAGATTTTCTCTACCCTGATATCGCTAATATTCCTCTATAAAGCGTATTCAGGATTACACCATGTAAGTTATACACGTTATTTGGTATTGACGTCGATGACGTAAACTTGGAGCTATTTTCAGCTCGTCAGCCATCAAGAAAAGAAAGCAAGGAATACATTACACTATGCATGGTTAAGTCGACGGCAGGAAGGACCGATAACGATTGATTTTATTTAAATGAATAATTAAATACAAGCAATTAATTGTCTTTAGTTACTTGTTATCCGTTTGAAATGACCAGAACGGCTTGTAAATAACTATCATGCTAATAAATGAACTCTGGTAGAAAAGGAATCGTTAGTTTTTATCAGGGGCAAATGCTTAAAGAGATCGGAGATATTTTCAATTGATTGTAAACATATAAACACTATCAACCTTTAACTAATGTCTCGTAACATTTGCTAATGTGTGGAAAATATAATTACATTCATGCTTGTTGTTTTGCTAAACTCCTTATTGTACTATTGCACCGTTGCTTTCGATCACCATGTATAAGCTTCATCAAATTCTCAGTATTCTAAGTTCAAAATGACGTTGAAGACACGATGCAGAAAATTGTTATATTCTGACATGTGTATTGTGTGACTGCCGACGGCAATCCTCGCCCAACACTCCCAAGTCTATGGGGATACCATCAGCCATGTGACCTTTAAAGACGTAAGGCATTAGCATGGTGCGTATTCTGGAAGTTAGAACGTCTGTGGAGGAGCCCTCAAATAGCTATCACAACAAAAGTGAAATTATTCAAAAACACCATGTGTGTGACGATCTTACTGTATGGAATGCAAAATTAATGCTTTCGCTACCTCTTGCTACAGAATAACGCTTAACAGCATATGTAGGCGACGGATCATGTCCCAAATACCGCTTTATGGCATGGTCGAGACCGAGCCTCTTATCCACCGTGTAAAGAGCCGCCAACTGAAATTCCTTGGACATAACTTCCGTCTCCCTGATGAAGGGCCTACTGAAAATATGCCACCTACGTACCAACACATGGCCGAAGGAGGAGACCTGGTCGTCCATGCAAATCATATTTGACCCATACACAAAGCTTACTAGGGGACAATGAAGGCTTGATCCAAGAACGACTGATAGTCACTCTTGCTAAAAAACCGCCATGCGCGGAGAACACTTGGGGTCGCATGCACTGTAGCCGAAGGAAAATGTTGAGGATGAATGATGATTGTATCAAGTGGTTATATTTAAGTATAGTTTTAATGTTGTTTGATAACCTTTTTTAATTCACCAGATCATGTGCGCCAATCCAATCCTCCCCGACTACTGCGTGGACTATGAAGCAATACACTCGACACACAATGTCTCACATTGGAATATCAGCGTAACAACTGAGGACGGACTTCATTGGGGAACCACTGAAACCTCTCTTCAAACAGACGACACACCTCATAGTGATTGTAACTTCAGAAACGATCAAGGCGGTGAGCACGAGGATAGTGACCATCATGGCGGCTGTACACCTAGTCATCATCCGTTTCCAAACACGGCGCTCTTTGCCATCATCTTGACTTTGGGGACCTTTCTCATAGCGTTTTTCCTGAGGTTCTTTCGCACAAGTCAATTCCTTGGAAGAATGGTAAGTGTTGTTCATTCATGCGAATATTATCAAATATACTGTGAACTATATAGCCAACGGATTAACAGCGTTAATGGTCCTAATGATATTAGAAAGGGAACTTCCTGCTAAGGCGAGGTTACCATACTGGATGATAACATGTTACGCCAAGTACAATTAATTATAGTCATATACATCTTTATTAACCAGAAGTATAAATCAATAAGTTAAATTCATAGCATTGATCACTTGATCACGGACCTATCACAAGATATGTCCATATTATCGGTAATTATTAGCCTTAACAATGATTGAATATAAATATGAGCTTAAAGGTATATTATGTGATCTTTCCAGGGAACGCCCTCAACATCGAAAAAAAAATTGAAAGCAGATTTTCTTGCAGATTTACATTTCTGATCATAAATCATGCATACATCCAAGTTACAGGGCGATACGATTCTTGATTACTTCAAAATCATGGTTTTAGAGTGAAAATAAACTGTCGGAATTCCGACAGTTTATATTTTTCACTCTAAATTCACTCTAAAACCATGATTTTGAGGTAATTAGGAATCGTATCGCTCTATAACTTGGAATGTTTGTATGATTTATGATCGGAAATGTAAATCTGCAAGAAAATCTACTTTCTAAAAAGAATGGAGGGCGCTCTCTGGAAAAGATCACATAATATGCCTTTAACTGACTGGAAAATGATTCCCAAGTCCATTTATTACAACTCCACTTTAAAACCAAAATAATGCTTTCTTGTTTTAAGATGTTGGTATTCGATATGAAAACCTCACCTAAACATATTGCTCATATTTGGATGACGACAAGTTCGAGATTGAAACATTCTGATGTACCAATCAAACGTTTATGTGCCACTTAGATCTCAGCAAGTTTGCTAAAAATAAAAGGCAACAACAATGGGACGATGATCAAATGCTTTTAAATCTTACTGTCAAATGAAATAGCATAAAGAATAATAATACTCCCTGGTTTAAATGAATTCCTACACGTAGTCATTTGGAAAAGAGAGGCGCCCTCATTAAGATAATGGGACTTAGCTGGATAATTTCAAATGTTAGTTTAGTAATTAGTGGCCGAAAGGATGAAGCCCGTTCATAAGTCATGTTTTAAATAAGAAAACAGAAGTATTTTAATACACATTTAGCCTACTCTATTATTGCGCAATTGCCGCAAAATTGTTGATTTCTTTTTGTATCAATAAAATGCAAGAACAAGAATACAATTATTTATCTGAAATTATATCTAAAAAGACGTTCATAGCTGAAATAATTTGATTTTAAGAAAGTAATAAAGCATGTTACTTACGTTCAAGACCAAAATACTTAATAAAATAATTGCATATTATGCTATTGCGTTATACAGGCAAGACGAGCTTTAGGCAATTTTGGTACAGCGATAGCCATCGGTACAATGATGACATTGGCATATCTAGTTGGAGATATCTATACTCACGTAAGTGATCACTTTTAAGAAGACCCGCACGCTCTACACCAAGACATCCTTTAGGGTACATGCACTATTACTTACCTGTGTAAGCAATCAATAGCTATCGTTGTTATTGTGACATTAGCTAATATAGAGTAAAATTAATACATTTTTAATTACTATATTTTACTAATAGTCTTCATGAGGTACTAAAACGATAATAACCCTACCACAACTACCAGTGGTATTAAGCGGGAAAGCTTAAATTTGGTTTTTAAGACCAATTTATTCTGTTAAACACGATTGAGGAATCACTACCATAATGAAAAGTGTGTGCACATAATAATAGTAATAATAATAATAAAACCATGCTTATTGAGCGCATAACACAATTAATTAAATCCCTATATGCGCTATAACAAATAAAACAGAAAGCAGATAATGAGATCTGGCAGATCCATATGCTAGACTACGAGAACATTTAAAAGTGAATAGAAGAATCTTGAACATAGTGCGTGATTTGATCGGTAACCAATGTAAGTCACGAAGGACAAAAGAAATGTGATAGCGAATCTTGGAGAGAGTAACAAGTCGAGCAGCTGAATTTTGTATGCGTTGAAGTTTTGAGATCTGTGTTTCAGGGAGAGCAAATAGCAGACTGTTACAGTTATCAAGTCGGCAAATCACAAAAGCATGGATTGGTCTTTCAGTTGTTGGCTGGTCGAGATATCGACGAATATGACCTATCTTGTAATGAGCATGAGAGGCCGCACGACAAATGTTATTGACATGAACATCTATCATAAGATCATTTTGAAGTATAATGCCAAGATTGCGGGCATTAGAAGCTTGTTCAATTTGAGAATCATTGATGTTTATTGATGAAATAGCAGAATTGTTTCTAAAGCGAGATGTTATATGACTGTATGAAGAACATCAGTTTTGTCGTCATTCAATTTAAGGTCATTAGCTGTGGACCAGGTTTTAATACTTTATAATATATTGTGAAGCCTAAAGGGCCAAGTACTGACCCTTGAAGGACACCCTCTTTAGGAACATGAACAGATGACTCGTGACCATTTATTATAACAGACTGTGAACGGTGGATGAAGTATGACTTAATCCATGAAAGCGCAGATCCTGTGAATCCATATTTGTTTAAGAAACGCTCAACAGAATTTGGTGATTTCGCGGTGTCGAAAGCAGCGGAGTAGTCCAATGGAATACGAATGACTTCATAAGTTATGAGCTACCTGTCAACGCTCGTCATTTTCCCGTATAGGTTCTTCTCTGACAAATATTCTTGTATTTGGACAGCCGTACATGCACGCTCAACCAACAGTCTTGGCCAGAAACTTTTGATTGGCAACAGGCTTGTAGTTTTTAGGATTTCGCGATCCCATTTAGGTTTCTTGATGAGCGGTCTGATTGGGTGATGGGGGGGGGGGGGGGGGGGGGGGGGGGTAAATGCACCAGGAAAATGACCTGCTTCCAATGAAGAGTTCACAATTCATTGTTCCATTACATCATTATCTAATTTGAATGATTTCTTATCAATGATACCATGAAGTCATGATAATACGTAATACAAAACCGTTGGTAAGATTTTGTCAATGGAAGAGTCGTTTACAATACCTTTTCTTGAAAGGAAGTGGTTTTTATTGAAATATAACACTACTATAAGTGATTAATGGGGTTACGTTTTAAAGCAACCAAAGTCATGATCTGTGGAGACTATAACAGCAACCAACAAGTGAGAGTCGATAGCAATAAAGTAGATTGTATTGACACCTTCAATTTCCTTGGATAACTCATTCTTAAAGATGGTGGAAGCTCGGGGAGCAAAAAGGCGACTGACCATGGCTAAAACATCCGCAAATGCGCTATCACCCATTTGGAAGGATAGAGGAATCACAAAGGCCACAAAAGTACGCATTATGAAGGCATTAATCTTTCCGGTTGCTACATATGGATCTAAAACCTGGTCCGTGGGAATTGCGGATTCAAAGAAAATATCAGCTTTCGAAATGTGGTGTTGGCGCAAGATGTTACGAATATCATGGAAAGAGCCAGATTGGGGACCAAACTTCTCTGTGTAATAAGATCATGCGCAACAAACCGCAATTTTCTAAGTTAAATCATAAATCAGCTGGTGGAAGACAATGTGCGCGCTCCTTTTATCATTTAAGTAGTGTAATACGTACTTAAAGACGTCGTATTAGTTAGTCTGAGGTTGTATAAAACTTGGCATAATTATTTGTTACCATAATATGTATAAATGTTGTAAATGGATTTGAAAGCATGTTTTCTAGATATGTTATCCAATGTTGTGACATTTTTGATTTGGTTTTGATTTGGGGTTTTCTTACAGAAAATTGCAATAAACGATGGTTTTCATCCAACAAGCCCGTGTAGACAAGGATGGTTTATCAACCCATTAGGTGAAAAGAAAACGCTACCTTTAGGTTATATGGGTGGCGCCATCGTCCCAGCGTTGTTGGTATTCATATTGCTCTATATGGAGACGCTGCTTATAGGGTGAGTTGTTAATCATGTTATTTACCCCCCCCCCTAGGTGACATATCGATAGTCCGACGGTTCGATAATCCGACGGTTCTATACTGCGACTCCTCTATAGTCCGAACAATAATATAGTACGAAGGTTCAATAGTCCGAAAATGAAAAAGGTTCTATGTTACGAAGGTTCTTTAGTCCGAATATTGAATAACCTTCTTTAATCCTAATTTAAAAAAAGCTTCTTTAGTCCGAAACTTTGAGCGGATTTGATAGTTCGAATCTTATACCCTGTTATTTAGTTCTTTATTCTGAGTGGGTTAAAATGTCCTCTAATCCGGGATTTTTTTCTGGACCTTTTTAGTGTTATGTTATTCATAATTGGCGCATTTACGTCAATAGAGGGCCGTGCTATCCAACTGAGCAAGCTCAGAGCAATTAGTGCTTCGAAAACGAGGCTAACGATGTAGCTGAGACGAGAGTGATGTAGTTTATCAATGTGATGAACTTTGCACTAATCACCAGCAAACATTTCATTTCAAACTAGTGGAATAGAGAGTTTATACGTTCAAGTCTATTTCACGAATGTAATAAGGTCAAATATTGAACAGCTCAGAAGTATGAAGACTTTTTTGTCGCCGATTTCTCTGAGAACCAATGATTGCTTACACTTTCTTACCTGTTTATGAATAGGGGAGGATGGGGCAACTGGTCCGGTTAAGCATATTTCATGATATAAAAGATTAAAGCTCGGGTAAATATTTATGGAATTGCTATGAAAATATCACCCATGTAACTGTTTACATATAACATATAATCAATGTTAAAAAATATCTAAAGAAGAGGCCAATTACCACTAACTGAAAACTTTACTTGGCACGGACCAGTTACCCCATCATTGGGGCAACTGATCCTATATGTTCCAACGGTTAGAATACACAGAAATCAGTGAATAACAACACGGAAACTAGGCAGTATTTTCTTTACAAACACATTTCCATATTATTTAACATGTAAAAAGGATACATGTCTCATAAAACCAATGTTTTATACAGTTTTCGTGGTTAACGTGTAAATAGCAGTATACTAATGGTGTACAAAGCAAGCGAAATTCTCGACTGCACATTTATTAGATAAATCGGTATGAACCTAGCTAAATGGTTACATGGTTGTGTTATTCAGATGCCCCATACATTTGTCTATATATACCCCTTTCTTTAATGATTTTATTTACTTCATATAATCATCATTTAGTACTTGTAATAAACCAACTTGATATTTAGCCAGCTTTTCATGTTACAGGGGAAGTTAGTCAATATGACAATGATGACCCAACGGTTAATATACACAAAAAACAGTGGATAAAATACATAAATCATGTCATAGCAAATACCTTTACAGACACCATTCAAAATATAATAAAGATGTAATTCATAATACCGAGGTTTTAAACCATTCTAAAGCAATTTCATGTCATATTGTAATCATTCAATAGCAGAAATAGTGGTATTAGACCCGAAATGCCCCAAAATGTCTATGAACTATAACTAGAAAGAATGTGAATTATTCCATATTCTATTCACATTTCAATACCGAGTCATGTTTTATTGACACTAACAACTAATTTTCAAAATGAATTTTACAATTTTGATTAAGTTTTTGCAGGCGGACCACTTGCCCCATACCCCTTCGGACCACTTGCCCCAACAAATGACGTAGCACTTTGTCGAGATGAAACATTATTCAAACACGCCTGTGACGTAATAAATTTTACGCCAAAATGTTTTAGAACATACCACCATTTGTCATAATAATCAATAACTCCAATACATTTCAGAAAAAAGGCAAAACTGCATTTTTGTTTTTAGCCATTACACAGATTTCTGTAGCCAGCGAGTATTTTTAAATTCGCAAATATTACGGCGTTCGGGTCCTACAAGTAGACGAGTGTCTTTAGATAAAATAAGAAATGGTGTACTTTGTTATTTGTTAATTCCTAAACTAATAACTCTACACAGAAAAAAATAAGTGCGTCATTATCGTAAAATGAGTCACTACACGGACAAAATGACTCATTTTGAGCCATAGTGTGTCACTACACGGGCAAAATGACTCATTTTTCGATGATGACTCACTTTTTTTCTTTCTGTGTACCAAATGAATACCCGTGATAATGATTGAAGTTGAAGCATTCTTTAAATGATAATATTGATCGCAAAACCAAACCACCAATGTCCTAAATTAGCAATATGCGCCATTTTACGGTCACTCCAATCACAACCTATGGTTTTAATCATATTTCGGAAAGTCACTAAGCACACTACAATATGGCACCCATCAAATGCAATATGCACCTAGCATCTTAAGACGACTGTACTGTATGTATATGTTTACTGTTGCATATCTGTCAATCATATAAAGAACACTAAACATGATCTAAACCCATCTTCATATATCGCCAATACTATCTGTAAATTTTCAATCAGTCACTCAAGGAGTTGGCTTCAAAGATCTGGAGAAAATCCCATGTGTAAATATCCTAAAGTTCCAAATGTTTTGGATTGTAGAAGGTAAGGATATATGTCAAGTATCAACAAAAGTCGTACTGTTCAAAAGAAAGCAGTATGCCCATACAATTACAAAATCCTTCATTTCGGACCACTTGCCCCACGGTCCAGTTGCCCCATATTCCCCTATCTCTTATTAGTTTATTAGTTTTCTCTGATTCATCCGTCATACTTCTCTCTCTTATAAGTCAGCAATATTACATTAATTAGTCCGATATTCTCATATTAGTCCGATATTCTCATATAAGTCGACTTTCTCTCTTTAGGAAAAATGTAAATAGAGAATCCAATAAACTACGTAAAGGTAGCGGCTACCATCTCGATCTCTTCCTCATCGGCGTCTTGGCCGCCATCGCTGGACTGATGGGAGTTCCTTGGATGTGTGCAGCCCCGATACGCACCGTTTCCCACGTCGGAAGTCTCACTGTGCTGACTGGTTCCTACGCACCAGGCGTTAAACCAAAACTGGATCATATTAAAGATCAGAGAGTAACGAATTTTGCTGTTAGTCTTTTAATAGGTAAGGCTTTCTTCATAAAGAAAATCATACTCTATAATAGTGTACTTTGTATGTCCTATAAAGCGACTCCCGATTATTTTTGTGACCAAACAAGCTAGATAGATATTTGGTCACTATCTAGGCGAGACTAAATAAAAATTGACCCATTGATGAGTAAAAAACCCCACCCTTCTGCCCCACCCAACTCAATATTAAGGAATACATTAAAAAATGGGGGACCTCGTCGCCTTTAACGGCGGGGGGAATATCTGCCCAACCCAATCTTCTCCAACCCACCCCTGAAAATCTAATCAGCTAATGGTGCGTCACTTATGTTATGCTCGAAGACGTACATGTATGTTGATGATCTGGAAAGATCGAGCGACGTCGATCGGCGTGTCACAGACGTCATCAATGGTTTGTTCAGGTCCCACACCACCAAATAAGTTCTCTATTGCTTTGTGGTTAAGAGGTCAAGTTCCTGTTAATATTTTCACTTTTAGAGCAAACTGGTTCATTCAAATCGTTGTTTTTATTGAAGATCAAGATGTCTCCTCTTTAAAAACAATCACTTTTGTGGGGGGTTGATCTGCATTTTTTACAGCTACGGGCCAATAATATCTATCTTAGGTACAACAGGCTGTCTAAATTCTAAGATCAGGGATTTTAGCTCTACATTGGGGCAGTGAAACTTCGTGTAAAATAATATCAGTCAAGAAAAAACTAAAGATTTTAGGCCTAATGTGGAAGAAATAACCTACAAATTATGAAACATTTAGGTACATTTACAGCACTTTTTACCGTTTCTAGGACGCTTCCAGTTTTGTTGTGTTGAAGTGATGACAGTTCTCCTTCATTCGCATTTTTGTACCATTTTTGTTTTGCAATGTTGTGTCGATGCGCCTGGAGCAACAGTTTTGTTGAATGTTGGCGCATTATAAAATGCCATTATTATTATTATTACATTTAGACTTATGGTGGGGTCTATCTTAATTGCCAGAATGCAAAATATTATTTTTCCGGTGCGCATTCTTCAGAGGTACATATGGGAACCATTGGGCTTCACGCGAGTAAGCTTATCAAGCATCCTTACCCTGCGTACTCATGACACAATATTGCAGGATATTGATTACTTCTCGACATTATCGTCCAAACCAAATCAGCTAGATTCTAAAAGGTTCTCGAACCTTTGACGTTTTGACAGGCAATCTTGTGCTTCTTTCGAACATGTTGTTCTTTGTTATTATGCAGGTTTATCCAATCTCATGGCCCCGTTGCTCAGAGAAATACCCGTTGCAGTATTGCTCGGAGTGTTTCTATATCTTGGAATAACATCCCTCAGCGGAATCCAATTAATTAAACGCATCAAACTTTTATTCATGCCTACGAAGCACCATCCGGATGTGATGTATGTTCGAAAGGTGAGTGGAAATGTTGCGTTACCCCCTAAGAACTACCTGCCGATTGGTCAGAAAGATGGATACATCTTTTATTGCACCAATCAGAGATAACGTTAGATAGGCAGTTAGTGCTCAGGGGTTAATTGTATTTACAGGCTGATTCAAGGGCAAGCTTTGTGAGAGAATTTAGATGGTGTATAATTTGGATCTCGAGAACAAAAGATACAGACATTTAAATAATGTGTCCTAAATTCAATTTGGGTGGCTTTGGGAGACTGACGCCAATAAATCGTAACTTTTAAGCAAAGAAAATGCTCATAAACGCTAGAAACGAAAACGAGGTCTTACACAAGCTATATTGATTTTCGTAATGTCGCACTAAGACTTTTACCTTTTCTCACTCTGTCATGGTGGAGAGTGCAACTCATCACTGATTAATCGATTAAAAACTCTAAAGCGCTCAGCATACTCCACTACGCTCGAACTCTTTGCGCTCTCACACATGCGCAGTAGCTCCACCACAACAAAATGACGCAACCTGTTTGAAAACGGTGGTTAACGATTGCACTCAGCGGCCGAACGTTGTGAAGTACGCTGAGTGCTTAACTGATTTCCCTGACCCTGTTGACGGACATCTCTAGGTGGTTAATTAATAAGTGCTATCGATGTTGCATTTCAAGTTTCCCGCCAATTTCCAACACCGGGTAAATTGATTCAGTGCTCTGTTATAGTCCGATTCGGCCTTAGATCACACGTAACTCGCGCATGATATCGCAACAGATGCTGTATATCTCGTTGCGTTATATTTTGGCGGGCATGCACTCGTACGTTATGAAATGTCGTTAAATGGATTGTGATTCGAAGTAAAGAGATGCATATAAAATTAAATTTCTCGCCATTTCATTCCATCAATCAGATGCATATGCTCAATTCTGCAGGTTGTTTGTGTGTTAGGTCAATGAGCAAAAAAAGAGCTCCATCTTGTCGATAATTTACCCATTCTTCCTATAATAATGTTCGTGTTTAAATTTAATTTCAAATTTCCCGCCATTTTTATCCACCCAATCAGGTGAAAGCGTCGAAGATGCATTTGTTTACCGCACTGCAAGTTGTTTGTCTCGCGGGTCTGTGGGCGATAAAAAATTCCATCCTGGCGATAATGTTCCCGTTTTTTCTCGTTATGCTCACTTTCATCCGGGTACTATTGAAGTTTGGTTTCTCCGAGAGGGAGTTGGAAGCGGTAAGTCGTTTCAATAACTCTTTTTCAAGTGTGGCGGTTTGGCGGGTGATGTCGAGCTTCAACTTCGGTAATAATCTTCTTGCAGCTTAAACGATCTCCGTTTCATGCCCGTCATACTTCAAAAAGGCTTATACCGCTGGCGGGTGTTTCACTTCAGTTCCATCCACATCTGTTGCATCAAGATTGTTAGTCATGATACAAATTAAACAAATCGTTTTCAAACGAGTAGTTAAAAAGTTAGAAGGGTTATAAAAAATGGATCTATTTGTCCTCAGAAGGTTTAACTACGTACTGTAGACAAGAAACTACAACACACAGCCAATTTCAGCATTTCCTTTTTATAAGTTTATTGATACGTGGGATGAGCTGGAGTAGTCAAAGCATCACTGCCTGATACACACAATGCAAAACATATGTTTCTTCTATCATAGAAGTAGTAACAACATTATACCATGCTTTAGTAACCATTTGTCTTTTTCTGTAATAATAATCAAAACTTTAGATACATTAATTTTGCAACTTTTCTTACAATAACAATGTATTTCATACAACTGTACAACTGTGCACAGACTTGGCAAAAGTTGATTAATATTTGTCCAGCCATGCACGCAAACAATAGCAGCAATCTTCAACGACATGCTCACGCGCGCTAATGGATCAATGTTTTGAAATCCGCGCTACAGAAAACTTTAAATGCCATTCAGCAGTGTGCAGTCAAGGGTTTTAAGCATAATGGTGTATGTTACTTTAGGTGGGGATGTGCTGACATGCAAGCCTGTATATACAGGTACCACCATAAAGGCCTGTAGTAAGTCTAAATAGTCAAGTTTATAAAAGCTAGCCAGTAGCTGGTTGGATTAGCGTGTATGGATAATCAAGTATTGACCAATCCGAAATGTAACAAAGCTGATAATTATACAAAGACAACACAGAGAACTTTAAAACAAAGCTTTTTTGATTATATATGATACACATATTTAGGATTCAAATGTTCATGGTTGTACAACAACACTCAGGAGGCACTATATTTATAATTCAATATTTGGATATTTATGCTCTGTTGCACTGTTGTTACAAAGCATGATGGGTGTATACATATCCCTTTCATTTATCCTACATGGACATTGGAGATATAATGGTTGTATACATAATGACCTTGTTCTTAAAAAAAAGTCTCTGCATACATCTGCATACTGTAAAATAAGACGCCACCAATTCTGATTCAACTAAACACGGCTTTATTTCTACATACATATTTGAAATTACGAAATTGTGAGATAGCATTAAAAATACGTAAGAACTGCAAGTTTGTCCCTGCACAAAATACGTCTTTTGTGCAGACCCCGATTTTGACTGCTACACCGGGGAAGCTGACTTGAAAACACCCCGTAATCATTTTACCTTTCATGTTATAAGTACTTTTCAAAACGTTTGTGTACTCTCTTTTACAGTTGGATTGTCATGAAGATGATATAGAAGACGATCACCAAGAAATATTTGATTGTGACAACAGACTGTGACCTTCCGGAAGCACTACCTTTACATCCTGTTTAAATACGGGTCAGGAAGAGATGTGACCTTCCCGGAAGCACTAACTTTACATCCTGTAATGCGGGTCAGGAAGAGATAATTAATAAACCTTTTTTCAGAATCTTTTTTGGTCTATTGCTATTACTTTAAGAAGTCAATCTGTGTTGGTCTCTCCTGCGATCTCATTTCAAGTCTACCTCAAATTTGTAAAATTGACGTCTCTATAGGCCATTTTAAATGAAAACGGGGCCGACATTCCCCGCTCTCCCCTATAAACCTTTATATTTATAGAACGATGACTCATGCTAAATTTTCCGAGATTATGTAATAATTAATGGCACAAGCAATATAAAGAGGTCTTATACATTTTATATTTTGAATGACTTTATTCAAAACGTTAAGGTTTTTAAACAAATATTCTGGTTTTTAAATTTCTTCGCGACTTAGAAAGTTGGGTTAGATGCATTTACTATATTAGGGTATGACGATCTTTGTAGGCATTACTACAATGTACGTTGAGTAATAATGACACTATCAAGGACTACGTTTCATTCCTTAGTAGGCCTATAAGGGGTTTACTAACAAATATTCAGAGACGGAATATAAAGAACGTCAACAACAAATTTGATTGATTTCATGTAAATTTATTAACAAACACATTTTTAAAATGTTAAAACATTCTATAATAACACCATAATTACAACAATAATAAAAGTGCAAACAACTCCTTTTAACCGTTAGTTATATAAGGCACACATATTACCATATGATTACAAACATATCGAATCTTTTTTTTAGAATATATAATGTTTTGGGTATAAAGATATTCACCATTTCTGGATACATCACTAGGTTTTTAAAATATTTTATATTGGCCTACAGTAATAATAAATACTCACAATATTGAAATTACACATTTTCACTTTTTTCACATTTTTATTGAGAGTTTGAGTTTCCTGCATTAAAAATTATGGAACGATTTCCAAATCGAGGTAAATGATGAAATCAATCGTACGTGTCGAGTATGTAATATATTTTACCCATCGACACAGCTGTTCGGCCATACGGCGCTTCGCTTAGGGCCCTGTCATACTGTTGGCAAATAGAGATAACGTGTGTCCGACATTTTCGGAATCTCCCGAGATGTATACGTTCGTGTAAGTTGTCATTCGTTCGTGGCATATTTGGCATACGTTGTGATCATTAGCGGTTCGCTAGGGGTTCGCAGAGCTTGGTACGCTGGGGTTTAGGAAAATGTGTGAGCATGTTCAGAATTTTGAGCGGGTGACAGCGTAGTGATCAATACGCGATGTATACGTTTATAAGCCTTCACTGCGTGGACGTTTCGCAAGTTGGGGTGGGTTTCTTCATAAGCGCCGTATATGGACGATTGTGCAACGTACACTGGACGTGCTAAACGTTCACAGAGCGAATGCTCAAAATAAACATAGCGTATTGATCACAACGCAAGTCATACAATTTTAAACATGTTTAAATATTTGAGCGTATGACATGCGTTGCGATCATTACGTTATGTATACGTTAAGTGAAGTCATACGCTCAACATTTTAAACATGTTGACATTTTTGAGCGTATGACATGCGTTGCAATCACTACGTTCGCCGTGTGAACGTTTCGCACGTTGGGTGTAGGTTTCTTCTTAATGGGCCCCTCACATGTATCCGTGTGAGCTGGGCGGCCCCTTACTGTCTTATAGGAAAACAACAGAGTCCAACACGGTGAACAATCAGCAAAAAATGTCAACTGCCGCATTGTTGTTGTTTTTTGTTACCGGGTTTATACCGTTCTATACCGGGTCCATGACATAAATTGCCCGCTTAGGAGCGCTATTAATTCGGTCTGGTAAACCTATTGTTATCAATTACTACGAGAGGATTGCCTGGTTGTATATTTAAATTCGAGCGGTACTTCTTGCTAACTGTATGGGTGAGTTTCCATTATGTTGCAAATTACATCCACGCTCATGCGTTTAAACTACTCAATGGGCGTTGCAATACAGCCGGTTGGTTGCACACGAGAATTATGTCATATAGCAACCAGCTTTGATGGAAGGCGAATATTTAAATTTGGTGCCGGTTTTTAGGGCAACAATTTATAGCGCTGCTAAGCGGGCCTTGTACTAGCGTAATGCAATTCCCTAGGAATCGTTTTTTGTTGTTGTTGAAAATCTTTATTATTTTTTGAATTATCGACCAAAAAGTGCCAACAAATATGATTTTTTTACCAAAAATGGGAATTTTCACGATTTTGGAGGTTAAAAATCACGTTTTTTAGCACTTTTTGGTCTATAATTCAAAAATTAATAAAGATTTTCAAAAAAATATAAAATAAGAAGAAGATTCCTAGGGAATTTCATGAGGATTATAAAAAAACTAGTATGACAAAATTTGACAAAATATATTTTGAGTTATCTTTGCAGAACCTAAAATGGGTCAAAAAACGTGTTTTTTTTATCATTTTCTCCGAAATGGTCAATTTCATGATCATGGTTGGATTCATTGAACCCTTTCCTGCAAAAAAATGTATGCTTCTATCTAGATTAAATGAATAATGAAGAAGTTACGGCAGTTTTACGGAGGCTATACGAAGGTGCAAGGTACCGGGTGACCAAGAAAATGTTGAACCCAAAATCACAAACTTAAAAAAATAATTTAAAATGAAAATAAATAAATACCGTTAAACATCGTCTATAAGCCAATATTGACTAATAGTTAATAAGCTGAAAATAGATAAAAAGGTATGAAAGAGATTAGCACGAAAGTTTAGTGTATTCGATATTCAATACTATAAAGTTGTATTACTATCTAAATAATTTCATGGACAGAGGAATTGCTCAATTGGTAAAGCGTCATCTTTAGTATCACGAGGTGGGGGTTCGATTCTCAAGTACACATTAACGCAAACTTGAATGTAAAATTATCATTTAATTATACTAGCTTTATTTTTATTTTTCAAAATACAAGCGAATAATTAATTTGATTGTAAAGAGTAATGATCTTAATAGTCCAACCTTTTTATAAGCTAAAAAAACATTTATGCTACAAATTAACTACAGCAAAATGTATTCATTGGCTTATATTAAATGTTTCACACAGTAATCTTAAAGGTCGAATTATGGTGATATTAGGTTGGTAGATCAAGTTAATCAACAAAATGAAAGTAACTATGCAAACCACTATAATCCTGGTCTCACAGGATTATAATTGAATGGCTATTATAAAATCAATTTATTTCCAATAAGATAGAGGGCCGTCCATTTATACCGACATATCAATCATACATGTGCTTATAAAACAGTATCTGACATAGCAGTCCCGTTTAGCTCAATTGGTGAAGCCGACAGTTTGGGCCAGGGCAATTGTGGATCGCAGGTTCCAGAGGACAATTCCTGGTTCGAATCTCACTTCAAGTCTTCTACTTTTGGAAAGGTCATAATTTTCAAATTCTGGACAGTGTTTTATTAAGTTATCATGAATGAACAGGGAATCTTTTTTTTTTCTCGTTGGTTTTTTATTTTATTTTTTTAAATGAAACAAAATTTAATCAAACTGGACACGCAAGCCATGGCCAGTCAATAACGTTTTGACTGTTTGCCTGTTGTCCTCATTGATTCGAAACGCGTAATTACACGTTTGTGCCATACCTATTCTTGGAGAAACACAAAGCACAAAACAAATGCAAAACACAAAGCTGAGTGGAAATAATAAAATAAATCACGAGGACCTATTTACGGCACCATTCATCTTTTTAAAGTCTGTTTAATTTTTTCGGAACTGTAATACACACGTTTGACGGATTACCTTTTAAATTGCCCGCCTAATGAACATGTCATAGTTTGAGCAGCTCACGTGGTATTGAAGGTCATGCATTACATTCATGTAAATGGTAGTATTGTGGCCACGTGTTATTGATTTATAACGGATTAGTTTTAGGATTACGAAACTGTGTCTATATCACTAAAGAAGTCCTCTGCCCCAATTCTACAGACATGCTACATGCTTGTATCGATCAACTGTGAACCATAGGGTCACGCGTTATGAACTCGCCTCCCAATAGGGTGGTGCCGTTACATTTTTTAGTTTTATGCTGTCATTTTCCTCAAATATTTTCAAAACCACAAAAGCTATCTCAACAAATTTGGTATCATTTTAAAGCCCGCATAACAAGCTATCTGCCTGCAAAATGGCATTGGTATAGCTAATACAGAAGGGGAGATACAGCTGTTTGATGATTGGAGACCAGGGGTGGTGCTGGAAGGGGTGCCGCTGGAAGGGGTGCCGCCTGTTCAAACTCAATGGGGATAATCCAATAATGGCGATAATCTTTGTTCTTTTTACAATAACTAGTCATCCCATAATGTTACAAACACCATTCTGGTCCCATTTTAAAGGATATTTAGTAGTCTTTAAGTATGTGGTTCAACAGACTTGTCAACTATTTGTAACAACTAATTAATTATGGATACGACCATGACCATCAGCTTTCTTCCTATTCGCTACACAGTCAACATGAATAATCAGCCTCAATTTACCGGATTTATAAAAATGACTATAACAGAAAAAGTTTTCAACCTATGATAGCAAAAGTATACATTTTTGGAAAGCTTGTAACTAGAGGAATTCGGAAATGCAGTTTATATCAGGGAAAGGTTCATCCTTAAACAAATATTTCTGAAAATTCTAAAAATATATAAAATAAAAATTGGAGATATTCACTAGCCGGTATAATTACCATACCGACGTAGTAACTTCGACAATTATATATAATCTAATGGGTGATTTCATGAGGAATTCAAATATGTAAAGTAAATAATGATAGGGGTAGGTATAAAAAATATATGGATCTCAAATTAAAAATTAAAAACTCTGATATTTTTCCGAACATTTCCGATCATACCATTTTAGTTCTTGGTCGTACTATAATTTTAATGGCATATTTGGTTTGCTCATGCAATTTCCCTTCAGAAAATGTATACCTTTACTACCTCAGGGGGATATACAAGCAAATATAAATGTGTAAAGTTAAAACCATGTCGCGAAAGCCAAAATCCGTATGTAACGCAAAAGGAGGCGAGCTTAAAACACATGACCATATACATGTATACATGGTGTCTCTAAAAAATCGAATCAGGAATTGTCATCTAGAACCAACAATGGCCAACTATTCACAAAAACCACAATTTAAACAAAAGACCATGAAAGTAGCAGAACTGAAAAGCAGTGAATTGTAATCAACGTATTGTCTCATTGTACTCCATCCATGCATGTCTTCACAAAAACACCAAGTCGTGGAGGTTGATTTGAACTAATGTCCGCCCGTCATAGTATCCTTTAATTAATGATTAATACTGTCTTCAGAAGTCAATTTTATTTAAATGTTTGTACTATTTATAAACGATTGTGATAACATTAAAAAAAAAATTTTAAAAAATAGAAGAAGAAGAAGAAAGAAAGAAAGAAAAAAGAGGGAAAACCCACACTAAAGACATGGATAGATTCCCTATTTAATCATGGTAAAAACAAAGTTAAGAATTTGATATACAACGTAAATATTTATAAACTTTTCAAAATAAGAAGTCTTGAAGTGAGATTCGATCCAGGAATTGTCATCAGGAACCTGCGATCACAATTGCCCTAGTCCAAACTGTCGGCTTTACCAATTGAGCTAAACGGGACTGCTATGTCAGATACTGTTGTATAACTACATGTATGATTGATGGGTCGGTATAAATGGAAGGCCCTCTATCTTATTGGAAATAAATTGATTTAATATCCATTCCATTATAATCCTGTGAGACCAGGATTATAGTTGTTTGCATATAGTTACTTTCATTTTGTTGCTTAACTTGATACCAACCTAAAATGCATCATCATAATTCGCCCTTAAATCATGATGAAGGAAACGTTTAAGATTACTGTTTGAAACATTAAAAATAAGCCAATGGCCAATGAATACATTTTGCTGTAGTTATTTGTAGTATACATGTTTTTTAGCTCATAAAAAGGTTGGACTATTAAGATCATTACTTTTATAATCAAATTAATTATGCGCTTGTTTTTTTGAAAAATAAAAATAAAGCTAGTATAATTGAGTAATAATTTTACATTCAAGTTTGCGTTAATTTCTATATCACTAGGATTTCAAAAGAAATTGCAAAGGGTGTACTTGAGAATCGAACCCCCAACCACGTTATACTGAAGATGATGCTTTACCAATTGAGCAATTCGTCTGTCCATGAAATTATTTAGATAGTAATACAACTTTATAGTATTGAATATCGAATACACTAAACTCATTCGTGCTAATTTCTCTAGATCAAAAGAGGGCGCACATACCTTTTAATCTATTTTCAGCTTATTAACTATTAGTAGTCAGTATGGGCTTATAGACGATGTTTAACGGTATGGCATTTTGCTTTCATCAATTATGTAAACAATTTATTCAGCTTTCTGGAGAACTTTAGATCATGTAAATTAGCCTTACCAAACTAAAGATACACTTGATTGTGTGACAGGGGGTGTTTTCGCCCTTTTGTAAAAGTGAAAAAAATGTAACTTGGTTCAGATATGAAACTTAATTCTGTTATTAGTACGGTGAGGTACAGTAAGTAATCTTTTCTTTTGATCTGTAGGCTATTTATCAAATTAACATTTTCAAATGAAGCCAGGGTGACTTCAGTTTTTGTTTTCAAAGTCTCTTATATAATAATAATATTGATTTACATAATAAATTAATACTGATGAGATACTGTGCAGAATATTTTATAAAGTTCATTGCACGACTGTTTTCTTTCAAAGTGCATTGTTGCACCCGTTGCAAATTTGTTTGCCCTTCATTTACATGTACACTACAAAACAACACTTCTTACAAAATTACACGTATTTTAAATTTCGTGTGGCCTATTTTTATGATCTAAAATGTTTCAGAAAATTAAATGTATGGTGCACATAGCTGGTGACAGAGTTATGCAATATTTTGTTATTTTGATGGTAAAAATAAATATTGGATTTTGTGATTTTTGGGTTCAACATTTTCTGGGTCACCATGTATGTAATGCAATACACGCTGTAACAGGATATTTTACATTAAGGCGGCCATTTTTGATTTAAAATAATTATGTTGAAAAAGCAAACGTGCTGGATATGAGTTTCTGTTAGTCTAATATACATCATACATGTATACATCCTATATACCATCTATATATATGTTGGCTGATATAATGTCCTTTTATGAGATTTGATCATTTTGGGTGCCATTTTGGGTGCCATATTGAATAACCCTTTAGAAAACCAAAATTAATCTTGGTAACACCCTGAATATATTTTAGGACCATGAAAATAAGTTCAAAAAGTTGGTTTAGGGAGTCCTGGGGGGCATGGAAGACTCCGCCTAGATACGCCTCTAATTCACTATTAGTCATTCTATACACCCATGTTAAATAACCCTTGAATGCCCCTTTAATGTTAAATTTTACCCTATTTGTCATCATAAAAATATCCATAAATGTCATAGACCATGTCATGTCATGTCAAACTAGTTTGTTGATTTAATCAAGCATCATGTGATAGATTAATCAACTAGCGAATACAAGTGGCAAATAAAACTATAAAACTGAGAAAAGTGCCCTTATAAATGTACTCCCTTGCATGCCTTGTGCCTTTATTTTCTTTATATTTTAGCAGCTTAGGTACGAATTATTCCTTAAATATACATTAAACGACGTCGAACTTATTAGTGGTGGATAGTGAATTGTTCAAAGATAAAATGTATACAGAAAACGCAAAAACATACTTTTTTCCCAAAAATTGTCTTTTTATGCTGAAAACGGCTCAAAAATCGATTTATATTTTTGTCACCCCCCCTTCATTCGAAAGCTAACTATTTAAGGACTTGAATTAGCCTGGGTGTCAAGCTGTAACAAAAAATGCCGTGATAAATTATTTTAAAGCACATTTATATTTATTGCCTTTGGCTGGTCTACTGCAAGGGCAGCGCTCTGAACAGCACGCCGGACCTCCGTGGTGCACTGACGCTCAAGCGACCATGGGGACCCTCGCACGTTCTTTGAGACCTTGATGCGCTTGGCTTGTCGTTTTGATAATGTTTCAGCGTAGTGCAAGCGCCGGCCTGATCGATGGTTTTAGTGACCTTGATTTAAAAATTGACAATTTCGGACAGTTTTCCGCGCTCTCACTGCGAATTATTCATATTTTGATACTTTTGAGCGCAGTGCAATCGCTGGCCGTAGGTATGACAGGGCCATTAGCTTCCCATAGAGCATACTTCCATGTTCTGTAGTGATTATTGCGCAATCGAACTTAATGCCGGATGCAATCCATATTGATCTGAAAATGAAGGAAGTTAAACTGATTAAGTGCGTGTAATTAGGATTAGATTTTTTATGAATTGTATTCAAATTTGAAAAGTCGTGATATTGAAAGTTTTTAATACAGGGTGTATCAAAAAAATTAGGACACTTTTTCGTGACGGTGTAATACTTGTTATTATCATTGAACCATGACCAATTTAGTCTCAATGTAAAGCCCAATTAATTATTATGATATCCTGAAAATGTGAGATCAATCCGATGAAAAATAAGAAAACTAGCATAATTTGCGTAAACCATGTCATTTACTGGTTTGTACAATGGGATTTACATGTATAGACCAGTAAATAACATGGTTTACGTTTCAAGACGTTACAATAATTATAAACATAGAAAATAATTTATCAGTCAATAGCAAAGATTAGTTTGGTAATCCATTTAATTCTGGCACAAATCAATACTGGCTAAATAATCCACATATCAGATGCATGCATATTCTGTGCAAATTAAAAAAGTTCTCGAACCCACTGTAGATGGTTCATTACCATGATATTGGCATAAATAGTGTGCGCGTTTATGTTACTCTACTGTTACTGTGTGAATGACCATTGTACATACTACAAAATAGATTGCCTTGCCTAATAGGTCACAATTTCCTTAATTAATGATGGATTTTTCTCATCTCTTCAGGATTTTATCTTTATCGGTTGTACTTTACATTGAAATAAAAATTGGTCATGCTTCAGTGAGTTAACAAGGATTTAAACCATCATCAAAAAGTGTCCTAATTTTTTTGATACACCCTGTATATAGATAAATAAATTAAATTTGTGGAGGCCTTTTTAAACTAAGAGAAACTGTATTACAAAGTAGCTTTAGGCGACGAAACCCCCTCCCTGTTTTACGGGCGGACGGACCTGTCAAGTAGGGTCGGTCGAAAATATTTGTCGACCAATATTTTCTAGTCTCATACCCATATTTGTTTGTTACGAATATTCAAAAAATATTTAAAAAAATGAGGAATTTAACTAGCTTTTGCGAAATAAAGATTCCTCCAGCACAATAAAATTAACAAGAAACAGGGTCAACATTTGCCGGGCGTATCTCCAAGAAAAGGGCCAAGCAAAAGTTTAAAGAGTTGCCGGTAAGCTTACTGTAGCAGGATATACCTATTCTACGCTCAACTAAGACGGGTGAATGCTACTATTTTTATGGGTAAAAGCCTGATATAAATAATCACTATAATATTGAATAGCTTGTTTTCGGGTGATACAAGAATATTGCACTCGCTGTTAGCAATATTGCACGAGTTGGAGACAAGTGCAATACATGACATAAATTGCCCGCATAGGAGCGCTATTAATTCGGTCTAGTAAACCTATTGTTATCAATTACTACGAGAGGATTACCTGGTTGTATATTTAAATTCGAGCAGTACTTCTTGCTAACTGCATGGGTGAGTTTCCATTATGTTGCAAATTACATCCATGCTCAAGCGTTTAAACTACTCAATGGGCATTGCAATACAGCCGTTGGTTGCACACGAGAATTATGTCATTTATAGCAACCAGTTTTGATGGAAGGCGAATATTTAAATTTGTTGCCGGTTTTTAGGGCAACAATTTATAGTGCTGCTAAGCGGGCCTTGTAGCGTAATGATCTTATAGCGAGTGCAAAATATTCTTGTAGCACCCTCAAAGCCATTCAATATTATATAAATAGTTAATGATTTGAATTATATGTTAATTCGATATGATACTCATTATTCACATGGTAAAACTTCCCATGTTATTTTATTATAGATATCATTATAATCAATTATTTAAAGTCGATTAATAGCAACATATATGAAATTCATGAAGCGGGGAGGTGCTACACTCTCAGAACAGGTATTAAAAAACCATGGGTTAAAAGAATATTGTTTAAAAAGTATACTACATTGGTTAAAAATGAAGCGTTGGTTAATAATTACTTTTAATACTGCGTTGGTTAAAGAGTAAAAATATAATTCATTTTTAGTTTATTCAACGTTGGTTAAGGCATCATAATTTTAACCAACAATAGGTCATAACAAGATTCCCGCCAAAGAATTTCAATGGCGAGAAAATATTTTGCGCATATTATTTAGACCACGTCAGAATTTTTATATGAAATCAATCGTATTATTTTCCGCCCCTGGTATATTGTGCCCGATATTGGACCAATATTGGTATAATATTGGATGACTTGAGGGCGATACAGTGAAAATTGGTTAAGCCTTGAAAAAAAAAATCGGACGAGCCGTAGGCGAGTCCGATTTTTTCAAGGCGAAACCAATTTTCACTGTATCGCCCGAAAAAAGGAATCCAATATTAACATTATTATGTTTTGAGAATCTGACTCTAATTAAAGATGGGACATCTATGCTTGTTAAATAAATGCACAGTGCCCGGCACAGTGATTTATATGAAACAGGATAGTCATAAAATCCTATGAAGTATAGGCTAGGCCTAGTCACGCTAGCATCATATCATCACCAGGGCTCTCTTTTAAATTCAAAGTGGGGTGACTGTTGCAGTTTTGCATCTGTGTTACATTGCAATATACCCAAAAGTAATGTTAACGCATCGATAAATAAGACACTGGCTCATTTTGACTGGTAAATCATGAGCCTAGACTTAGGCCTGCACACAAATCAGCCTAAGCTTATTTGGGTGTATTTTGTTCTGGAACTACAACAAGAAAACTGTAAAAATGCTATCAAAATGTGTTTTAAATGACTTACTATATCATTGTTATTTGATTTTTTCATTGGAATGTGTAAACATCATGGAAATATTGAGGGAATTTAAGGCTAAAAATGCCAGCACAAAAATCGGAAATAAAAATAAGTGGTTTACTTTTAGGCCTAGTAAAAAGGCTATAAATTCTCCTTAAACCCACTATCAAAAGACCAAAAGTACAATATTTGTAGCCTAAGGGTATTTCACACTATTTGTATTAATTAACCTGATCCATGTTTATTGTATCTACCCTTTTCATGAGTAATTCTGATGGAAACTTCTCTCCACACAAAATGTTACCACAGTGTCGGCCATCTTTGTTTACTTTTTTCACAGGATGTATGGACTATTCCATTGTGTTAAATAGGGGATTATATTATAGGGGCTAATTAACTAGTAAAGAAGATAGGTTTTCAACATGTTTCACATCCAAAAATACCAAAATTATCATTCTAGGCTCGTGTTAAAATATATCAATCATCATATTTTTGTTTCTTTATAGAAAATATACAAATATGGCAATTATTTATCCGACATCAGTTATGAAAAGTTCCAACTACAAATTACAGTTTCACACCTTTCAAATGTATGGGTCAATCCAGCAATAACATTGAACCAATCAACAGCTCTTGTTCCAAACTGTCCAATACAGTAAAAAAAATCGGATGACCGATTTTTAAACTTACAAATACAGTCCAATACATGAGTAACTCGAGTTCAAAGCTCTATGTAAATGAATAGGACGGAATAATAATGGTTTACATTGGCGCTCTTCAATTGGCATCATGTTGCCAAACCAATATTGGGCCACAATATTGGTTTTACATTGGCGCTCTTAAATTGGCATTATGTTGGCAACCAATATTGGTCCAATAATGGGCACAATATACCAGAGTCGGAAAATAACACGATTGATTTCTTATACAAATTCTGACGTGGTCTAAAAATTGCGGCCGTTGTTACAAGTTATCGCTTCATACATTATTGGTATTTATATAGCGCCGCTTCCCGGCCTTTTGGCTAGGATCTTGTGCCTTGTCCTTTGCCTTGTCCGGTCCCGAAGTTGGCCTGGCCACGGGTGGGCGCCAATATTGAAAGCCAATATTGGGCCAATGAAACATCAATAAGTTTAGCAAAAAAATAAAAGTTTAACCAACATTTATTAACCAACTACTGTTGGTTAAAACATATTAACCAACAAATGATTAAAAATTGTAACCAACCATAGGTTAAAGTTTAACCAACAGCCGTTGGTTACGGTTTTAACCAACCAAATGTGTGGTTCACCTGGTAATCTCCCGTTGGTTAAAATTTTTAACCTTTGTTCTGAGAGTGTATGAGGTAATATGTTGTGTATAAAATACTACGGACTGGCCACTTGAGGTAATGGCAATTTGCCACTGCATACAAACACTACGTCCGAACATGCCATTTAATCTTCAAATGTTTATTTAGAATTCCTTCATTGATATAGGCTATTTGAAATATTAAAAAGATCTCCGAAACCAGGACCAAAAAGGAGAGACCAAAATGAACCTCTTGATGCGATATCAATTTGCCACTGCTCCTCTTACAAAAACTGCGTCCGAATATACTACGTTATTTCATAGTATAATGTTACTTCCTTCAAATAAGCTTAATTTGAATTTCTCCGAAATCTGGACCTGAGGTAGACTTGAAATGAGATCACAGAAGAGACCAAACAAGATTGACCTCCTGAAGTGATAGCCATTTGCCACTGCACTAAAAACACTGGGTCTGAACTTTTATATTTAAATGTTCTTAATTAGAATAGGATTAATTTGAACTTATCCGAAACCCGGACTTGATGTAGACTTGAAATGAGATCGCAGGAGACACCAACAAAGATTGACTTCTTAAAGTAAAAGCAATAGACCAAAAAAGATTCTGAAAAAAAAAGTTTCTTAATAATCTCTTCCTGACCCGCATTACAGGATGAAAGGTAGTGCTTCCTGAAGGTCACATCTCTTCCTGACCCGTATTACAGGATGTAAAGATAGTGCCTCCGGAAGGTCACAGTCTGTTGTCTCAATCAAATATTTCTTGGTGATCGTCTTCGTTATCATCTTCATGACAGTCCAACTGAAACAGAGAGTAGACAAGCATTTTGAAAGGTAGTTATACGATGAAAGGTAGATTGATAACGGGATGTTTTCAAGTCACCTTCCCCGGGTACCAGCACATCAAACTGAACCTCCCTATCTATTTCAAATTCACAGCTATCAAATTCCACATCTACATTTTAAGATTAAAAGTTTACCCTTTTTTACTGAATACAAAACGCGTAGAAATAGTAGCCCTATACCGTAGCGTTCAAACGGGCGAGGGTACTTATTCAAACCTTCTAACCTTTTTCTTGTAACGACCATTATTCCAGTCATTCATATGTTGACCATTGTTCCAAATATATACATATAGATAATCCATATTTATAGCCCTTCTAACTTTTTAACTGTATACTCGTTTGAACACGATTTTTAAAATTTATCACGGGTAAAAATCTTAATGCAACAGATGTGAATGGAACTGAAGTCCTATTTTGTGAAAAACCCGCAAGCGGTATAAGCCTTTTTGAAGTATGACGGGCATAAAACGGAGAGGACGTTCTCCCACTTGGGTGATCTTTTCAGCTGCAAGAAGATTACCGATGTTGAAGCTCGACATCACCCATCAAAACGCCATACTTGAAAAAGAGTTCTTGATACGACTTACCGCTTCCAGCTCCCTCTCGGAGAAACAAAACTTCAATAGTACCCGGATGAAAGTGAGCGTAACGAGAAAGAACGGGAACATTATCGCCAGGATGGAATTTTTTATCGCCCACAGACCCACCAGACAAACGACTTGCAATGCGGTAAACAGATGCATCTTCGACGCTTTCACCTGATTGGGTGGATAAAATTGGCGGGAAATTTGAAATTAACTTTAAATGCGAACATTATTATAGGAAGAATTGGAAAATTATCGACAAGATGATGTTCTCTTTTGCTCATTGACCCAACAGACAGAATCTTTTAAGCATATTCATCTTATTGACTGAATAAAATGGCGGGAAATTGTATGTGATAATGCAGCATACAACTCTTTAATTCGAATCACAATCCCTTTCATACGAGTGCATTCCCGCCAAAATATAACGCGCAACTGAATCCATCGAATCACACAGAGAGATACAGCACCTGCTGGGATATCATGCGCGAGTTACGTGTTATCTAAGGGATTCCGAATCAGACAATAACCGAGCACTGAATTACCCGATGTTGGAAATTGGTGGGAAACTTGATATGCAACATCAATCGCACTTATTTAGTAACCATCATGTCCGTCAACAGGGGTAGGGAAATCAATTAAGCGCTCAGCATACTCCACAACGGAGTTTTGTTGTGGTGAAGCTACTGCGCATGTGTGAGAGCGCAAAGAGTACGAGCGTAGTGGAGTATGCTGAGTGCTTTAAAGTTTATAAACGATTAATCAGTGATGAGTTTCGCTCTCCATGACAGAGTGAGAAAAGGTCAAATTCCATGCTTAACCCCTAAGCAATAACTGCCTATCTAACAGTGTTTATAGTTGTCAATTACAAGATATACTCATTTGAATAACCAATTACAATACAGCTTTTAAACTATCTCACCCCAATCCTTAGAATGGATAGAATGTTTCTAACGTTATCTCTGATTGGTGCAATAAAAGATGTATCCATCTTTCTGACCAATTGGCAGGTAGTTCTCAGGGGTTAAGCAACATTTTCTACTCACCATTCGAACATACATCACATCCGGATGGTACTTCGTAGGCATCAATAAAAGTTTGACGCGTTCAATTAATTGGATTCCACTGAGGGATGTTATTCCAAGATATAGAAACACTCCGAGCAATACTGCGACGGGTATTTCTCTGAGCAACGGGGCCAGGAGATTGGATAAACCTGCATAATAATAAATAACAACATGTTCGAAAGAAGCACAAGATCGCCTGGCAAAACGTCAAAGGTTCGAGAACAGGATCTGGTTTGGACGATAATTTCGAGAAGTAATCAATATACTGCGATATTTTTGCATGAGCACGCAGGGAAAGTACGCTCCCCCGCGTGAAGCCCAACGGTTCACATACCTCTGAAACCACAAACCATTGATGACGTCTGTGACATGCCGATCGACGCAGTAGCGTATCTCCGGGGGAGGGGCAGAGTGCCCCTGACGGCTTTGAACGGGAAGGCCAGCTCAAACTACCGGGCTAAAAAAATCGAAGGGAAGGGAAGAAGAAAGGGAACAGAGGAAGAGAAAAGGGGAAAGGAAGGGGAAAGGAAGGGGAAAAGGGGAAGGAAAGGGAAAGAAAAAAAGAAGAGGAAATGAAAGAGAAAAGGAAAAGGGAAAGAAAAGGAAAAGAAAGGGAGAAGATGAAGATAAAAATGAAAGGAAAGGGGGGAAGGAAAAGAATAGTGTAGATATAAGTTGATAAGGAAAGGAAAATAAATAAGTGGAAAGAACTGAAAATCGAAAAGAAACTCGGAGAAGAGAAGAGATTTAACCATCCAAACACTTTTTGTGTAAGCGTGCATTACGTAACTTCATTGACTTTATCAAGGTTATCAAAGGACCGGGTAAGGGATCGCCCCCCCCCCTTTGACTTTGGGTTAATTGCGCCTATTTGAAGGATCTAAAGGAATTTACTTAATCCCCATCTAAATGTCAATTTGCCCTTGACCGGTTTGATGATGGGCAATTTAGTATAAAAATGGCACATTTTCGCGCGCATTTGTCCAGGAATATCATTATAGAAGCCCGTTTACAGAAAAATGTACCTTAATAATGGCCAGTTTCGTGTGAATATGTTGTTTAAATTTCGCACCCTACGCGCGCATCATGTTTAGGATGCAACATAATTTAGGGGAATACACAACCAGCTGCGCCAATTTTTTACGTAATAGGGTCGAACTGGTGTTCACCGGGAAAAAATACCCTTACCCCCCCCCCCCCCACCCCCCCCCCCCTCCCCCCCCTTCACAAAGACCTCAGATACGCCACTGGATCGACGTCGCTCGACCTCCAGATCATTAACATACGTCTTCTCGCATAACATAAGTGACGCACCATTAGATAAAGGTGGTGTTGGGGAAGTATGGGTTGTGCAGATCTTTTTTTCCGCCGCCAAGGTGACTAAGCCCCCCCCCCCCATTTCTTTATGTATTTCTTTATATACAGAGTGAGTCAAAAAACATTGTGCACGATTTGAAACGCCCATTTGACCTTAATACGGGCATTGAACCGTACATTTATTGTTGTAAGTGTAAAGCGGTGTTAATCTAGTTTATCCTCCCAAAAAATGAAAGTAATCGACTAAAGAATAAGCAAACTGTGGCAAGTTTTGTAAACTGACAGTGTTTTTCGCCATTCCTATGGGATTTACACAGTTAAGACATGAATATTACTGCAGCATGATGGTATGGAGTGAGAGTGATAAAGCACCATCATCCTAAACAAAGGAGGATGTGGCGTCCTATAAAGTGCTCTGTAACAGGTGATGCTTGTATTCAGATGTGCCTTTTCATTGGACAACTCGGTATCAGATGATTAACTACTTATCCCAGAGTGAAATAATGATTTTTCAGGAACATTTTGACAATTCACATGATTAATGTGAGTGATAATGACCATATAGCAAAACCAATTGAGGGAGGACCCTAGTGCTAAAAGAGGGTTAAGTCACATTGAGAAAAATGGCAAAAACTGGGTTTCATTGTGTCCATGTGTGGACTTGACCCACTCGGGTTCTACCTCCCATGGATTCTTACACAGCTTTAACGCATGGCTTAACTTTAACATTTGAACAGAGGGTGCAGAGATCCTCCTTGTAGCAGAAAACTCATACTAATTACAATTTCACAAGATTGTGACTTAACCCTCTTTTAGATCTAGGGTCCTCAATTTTAGTGTGTGTAAATTCCATAGGAATGGCGAAAAACGCGCCAGTTTACAAAACTTGCCACAGTTTGCGTATTCGTTAGTCGATTACTTTCATTTTTTGGGAGGATAAATTTGATTAACACCGCTTTAAACTGACAAAAAGAAATTAATGGTTCAATGCACGCATCAAGGTCAAATGGCCGTTTCAAATCGTGCACAATGTTTTTTGACTTACCCTGTAGAGTTGGGTGGGGCAGGGTATTGTTGTACTCATCAGTGGGTCCATTTGTATTTCTCGCCTAAATAGTGACCAAATATATATCTAGCTTGGTTGGTCACAAAAATAAAATGAAGTCACTCTTTAGGACATAAACTAATTGTATGACTTTCTTTTGTTGTGGTCTTAATGAAGAAACCCTTACCTATTAAAAGACTAACAGCAAAATTTGTTACTCTCTGATCTTTGATATGATCCAGTTTTGGTTTAACGCCTGGTGCGTAGGAACCAGTCAGCACAGTGAGACTTCCAACGTGGGAAACGGTGCGTATCGGTGCTGCACACATCCAAGGAACTCCCATCAGTCCAGCGATGGCGGCCAAGACGCCAATGAGGAAGAGATCAAGATGGTAGCCGCTACCTTTACGTAGTTTATTGGATTCTTTATTTACATTCATACTAAAGAGAGAAATATTACGGACTAATATGAGAATATCGGACTAATAAATGTAATATTGCTGACTTATAAGAGAGAGAAATTTGACGGACGAATCAGAGAAATATAATACCGAACTAATAAGAGAATAATTCATAAACAGGTAAAATATGTTAAGCAATTATTCTCATTGGTTCACAGAGAAATCGGCGACATTTACATGAGACAATATAACACGGCGTTTATCAATTAACGTGATCACCCTTGTGCAGTTCATGGTAACTATAGTTTTGTTCCATAACGCGCACTTCGCGACGCGTCTTACTGCGTTTTTCCTACGAACTATATTTTATTCTCTAAGTCTATCGTGATAAAACATGCATTGATACATTGTATATGAACAACTTACAATCATTAAAACTAGGGGTGTCCGTTTCAATTAACATGATTAACAACTCACCCTATAAGCAGCGTCTCCATATAAAGCAATATGAATACCAACAACGCTGGGACGATTGCGCCACCCATATAACCTAAGGGTAGCGTTTTCTTTTCACCAAATGGGTTGATAAACCATCCATGTCTACACGGACTTGTTGAATGAAAACCATCGTTTATTACAATTTTCTATAAGAAAGAACAGAAATCAAAACCGCTCAAGAAATGTCACAACATTGGATAACATATCTAGAAAAAAATTCTTTCAAATCCATTTACAACATTTATACATATTATGGTAACAAATCATATGCCAAGTTTTATACAACCTCAGACTCCGTTAAGTTTAAGATAGTTTATTCCCACGTACATTTATTTCTGAATGTCACATGTCTAGACAATGTTCACAATTAATAATACAAAAATGAAAAAATGGGAGAATGAAGAAAAAAAATGGCATTTTTGGCACGCGCACATTTTCTACCAGCAGCTGATTAATGATTTAACTAAGAAAATTAAGATCCTGTGGAATCGGATTAAATGATATTTCAATAAATCCAGCCACTTCCTTTTTTGAAAAAAGGTATTGTTAACGACTCTTCCATTGACAAAATCTTACAGATGGTTTGGTATTACGTATTATCTTGACTTCATGGTATCTTTGATAAGAAATCATTCAAATTAGATAATGGAAAAATGTGCAACTCACGTTTCATTGTGGAAATGATTCCTCGATCGTGTTTTACAGACAAAATTGCTCTTAAAAACTAAATTTAAGCTTTCCCGCAAAAAACCACTGGTATGTGTAGTATATTATAGTTTTAGTACCTCATGAAAACTAATAGGGGCCTTGCCCTTTTACAAGTAGAGGAAAGCTCAAGTACCCATTCAGTTTCGCATCATTAGAAGTTTAGGTTACGAGCTGTCCGTTGCACGCGACGGTGTCTCAAAAACCTGCTACAAAAACCTGCCAAAATTCCGGAAAATTACTGATTTCTGCGACTCCATCATTTACGACAGAAAGCTAGTCAGCGTCGACAAATCTCAACGATCTGTAGAGCTACGTAAGTTGTAAACCACATAGAGCTACGTAGTATAAACCAGAGTTTTGAATTTACCGCCTAACCATCACATAGATACTATATAGTAACATGGCTGCAAAATTCAGTACTAAACCCGGGAATAAACCGGGGGAACCTGTACCAAACATGCCGGTCTATTTCAAACAATCCGATGTTATCGATACAGGCTTTCTCTCTGTATACGAAGTGTGTATTGCAGCAGAGAAAAAAGCGGGCATCAACCATATTGATGGAGCCCAAATCATACGAGGGCTATGGAGAATATATTTCTCTGACAAAAGTGATGTACAAACAAGCATCCAGCTTTTGGCAACAGGGATAACCATACGTGATCAGCACGTACATCTGTATGACAGAAACCCCTTCCTGACTCAAAATAATAGGGAAGCAACAAAGGTGATGATAGGGGGAATCCCCCTCAGTGTGTCCAATGAGCAAATATTTGCTGACTTTGAAGCGATATGCAAAGAAAAGAACTCAGCAGTAATTGGACAGATTAGGAATGAGCTGGCCCGTGATGATCATGGCAAACTCACAAGATTTAAAACTGGCCGCCGGTTCTTGTACATGGACCCCAATCCTAACAACCCAATACCAAAACAGCTGCCACTAGCAGGTTTCACTGCTAGTATCAGGTACAGAGAACAAAACGAATCCGTGACATGTACCGTCTGTAACAAAACTGGGCATACCCCAAATCAGTGCACCTTGTGCTTTGACTGTTTCCAAACAGGGCATAAGCGAGGCGACCCCCGATGCAATTATATCGCGGATCAACAACGTACCGATATTGAACCAGGGACAATCAAATGGAGGGACAAGAAACTATTGTACTATTATATAAGTATGCGTGTTGCGGGGGTACAAATATCATCAGTTGAGCAAGCATACACAATACATTCATGAATGGGCACTGGTACAAATCTCAGCAATCATACTGCACGAGTCGCTGTGTGTCTTGCTCGATACGGATGGACCCTTAGTCGGGTGAAAGCTCGACATGACCGTGAAGTAGGGTACAAATGTGATTTTATTGCTGAAAATCATGGATGAGTAAGTCTAGATTCACACCACCGGGTGCCAAAATGGTACTCTTGGGCAACTTTTTTTTATTGACGTCTTAAGCCATAATAATGACAGTTATAATAATGACAAACATCTTGTGTTTGGTATGAAATTAAAGCACGGCCTATAGATTCAAATTCAGGCTAATGACGCAATCGTTTTTATTTTAGCATTTTTAGTGTCTTAGCTGTTCTCAATGTTGTTAGTTTCAAAATATAAGTCTTTGCTTCTATTTCCAGCTTATTTTGAATCACTTTACCCGCAATATTATGCTATCTCACAGTGTTTCCAAATTAATGAGGCCTAATGTTGTTTTTACATGCCTGTACGCAACTATTCATATGTCCTTAAGAAAATCAGTGGAGAAGTAATATAATGAGAATACCGGTAACTGCAGTATAGGGGTTTCTTATGTTCTGAGGTTGGAATTGTGAAGTATTATATACTGTTGCCTTCAACAAGGCACGGTTTTAATTAAACAAAATAACCACAAATAATGAAGACCATGGTCTCAATCTACTTGTATTAAATATTTGAACGTTTTCAAAAGAAATAATTATCAGTATGCTGATGTGCCTCTAACTCCAAATATATTACTAACAAGCACCTGATGTGTATGGAGGCAGGCATTGACAGTTTGACAGTTTTACTTGTACCATAGATGAAGTATCACATCTTGAAATAGATAGGCAGGATATAGCGTTTTATGTATCGTTACATGAAATTACAGGTGACATGAAATCACAGGTGACATGAAATTACGGGTGACATGACATGTATGAATACATTTTAATCACGTTTGACCTCTTTTGACTTTTGTATGTATTTATTATATAATTTTATATGTATTCCAGGAGTCAACAGCTTAAATTTGATACCAAACATGATATTTTGTTTATAAGACCAACTATATTTGTCATAAATATAACATTATCGAAAAGGGCGTGGCTTGACGTCATTAAAAACAAATTCTGAATCTAGACATTCCCCCTCATGTAACATTTTCAGCAATAAAATTGCATTTGTATCCTACTTCACGGTCATGTCATAATTGTGAAGATATCCACTTGACTACATACCTGTGCAATTCCTACTGAACTACTATACTCTAGAAATGCAAATATATATCATCAAAGAACATCATTTTCCGATTAATTTGGATATTGGATTCAATAGGAACAAAATGTCTATAGTTTAAACTTCCCAGGAAAAATATTAGTTTCTTTGTTCTAGCATGTTTTCACATTTTTTATAAATCTAAAATTATCACATTTTTCTCAAATATACCGATTATTATTAACACTAGAACGTTATTTATTGAACAAATCACGTATAAATTGTATTCAGTTTGACCTAGGCCCAAGTTTTTTGGAAAATTATATTTTGATCATTTTTCGAAAGATTATAGGGCAACCTTTGAGTTCTTTGAATAAAAACACACCGCAACTACTAGAGCTAACCCGCAACACGCATGTTTTGTTCTTTTTTTGTAATTGAATACAATGATGTAACGATACCATAGGCCGTTTCTAGTCCCTCCATTCGATTGTCCCTGATTGAACGCAGCAGTACACTGAATGAAGAAACTCAATCAAACGCATCAACAACTGCTACTCAACACAAAGCACCGTCAACAAATCCTCCGGAGGACACGCGCTCAGTGTGTTCAGATGGGGATGAAGACCCTGCTATCGCCAGTGATAACACCACTAATATCGACGAAAATCGCGCATGGTCAAAACCCGGGTCAAAATCACCGTGTAAATCAGATGCAGAAATTCTAGCCATCGCCAATGGCACAGTTGACGAAAATCGCGCAAGTTCAAAATCACGCAAACCAACAAGCAATCGCCGTAAACTCAGGTCTGGCAAAAAACCAAATCGCACACCAGACAGAAAACGCCAACGCGAGAACTCAGCAAACACAAACGCGCCCCATGATCATGATGATTATGGAACAGACAGCAGTGAGTTTGACGCAAGGAAATAAACAAACGAACAATGAATGAACCGTATATTTATTACACAGTAGTAATTGTCCTCACTTATCTTATTACTCATCATGATACATGTTATAACTCTTAATGTTAACGGTCTCAAAGACCGTGCAAAAAGACTGCAAATTTACAATTGGTTTTGCAATCAAAATGGAAATGTATTGTTTATGCAAGAAACGCATTTCACAAATGAACTCATTGTAAACCATGATATACGTGATTGGCCTGATGGTGTTTCATATCATTCATGTGGTGCATCTAATGCCAGAGGTGTCTCAATATTAATTAAATCCTCCGCAAATATAAAAGTAAATGACACACATTCTGATGAAACTGGTAGAATGTTGATGATAAACACGGTTATTGATGACCAAAAGACTACCCTTATGAATATATATGCTCCGAATAATATGAAAGAAAGGTATAACTTTTACACAAAAATGTTCAAGAAAATTGATCAACATGTTCCAGATGATCACGCCCTTGTCCTAGGTGGTGACTTTAACACCTGCTTGAATCAAGCAGAAGACAAAGAAGGTGGAATAATGTGTGTCAATAAAGATGCAACATATCTTAATGCCGAAATAAATAAACGTAACCTTCTAGATATTTGGAGGACATTCAATCCGTCAAAAAGACAATACACATATAGACAGAAAACACCACTTGTAAGAACAAGAATCGATTTCATTCTTGTAAGTAAAAATCTTGTAGATGTTGTCAATTCATGTGATATAAGACCGAGTGTGCGCTCGGATCACCAAGCTGTTTCCTTGAAATTCCAAATCAATACTGAGAAAAGAGGGCCAGGTAATTGGAAATTAAATACATCAGTTTTAAATGATGTTGCATATGTAAAAGGTATACAAGATATCATCCATGGTGTTAATGAAAAAGCAGAATCTATAAATGATGACCACTTATTATGGGAATATTGTAAGGTCCAAATAAGAGAATTCTCGGTTAGATATTGTGTGACAAAACAGCAACAAAAACGTCAGGTTGAGAAGAATTTAGTGTCTTATTTAAAAGGTCTAAATGCTATCTGCTTTCCCGATATAAGTGTTGTAAATGAAATTGATAGAGTAAACGGTATACTTGATAAGATGTATGAAAATACAGTAAAAGGGCAAATAGTGAGATCTCGAACAAGATGGTACGAAGAAGGAGAAAAAAGTAGTGCGTATTTTCTTGGTCTCGAAAAGTTTCACGCAACAAAAAAGTCTATCACAAAACTCAAACTACCTGACGATTCCTTGCTTACTAAGCAATCAGACATTATGAAGGAAGAGGAAAGGTTTTACACCAATCTGTATACAAGTGCTAATGTTGATAGTGATAATATTAAAGGGTATCTGAATAGTACAACATTTCCTAAGATTTTAACCGAAGAAGAACAAGGTAAATGTGAAGGTTTATTGACACATAATGAATGTAAAGAAGCAGTAGATCAACTAAGACCAGGTAAAAGTCCAGGTTGCGATGGTATTCCAGCAGAGTTTTATAAAGTGTTCTGGAATTGCATAAGTACCTTAGTGATTAACTCATTAAATTGCTGCTTCGAAAAAGGTAACATGTCACCCACTCAAAGAAGAGCAATTATCAGTTTAATTTACAAAAAAGGCGACAAACTGCAATTAAAAAACTGGCGCCCAATAAGTCTGTTGAACACTGACTACAAAATCATGTCAGTGGTATTGGCAAATCGTTTGAAGAAAGTTATAAGTAAAATCATACATACAGATCAAACTGGGTACATAAAAGGTAGATATATTGGTACAAATATAAGATTAATTGATGATGTTATTAATTTATGTATAAATGAGAATAAATCGGCTGCGATTTTGTTTGTAGATTTCGAAAAAGCTTTCGACACCGTCGAATGGAACTTTATAGTTCAAACATTACAGAAGTTTAATTTTGGACCATCGTTTATCAATTGGATTACAGTAATGTATAATAATATTGAGAGTTCTGTTTTAAATCTTGGTTGGAAATCAAAGTTCTTTAGATTGAGCAGAGGTTTGCGTCAGGGCTGCCCGTTATCTGCACTCTTGTTTGTTGTAGTTTCCGAAGTCTTAGCTTTGAACATAAGACAGGATAAAACTATCTCGGGTATTGTCATTGATGACAATGACGAAGAAAAATGTGAAGCTCGTATTAGCCAATTTGCTGACGATACAACTCTTTTCTGTGCAACGAAAGAATCTCTTGATAGCATGTTGAAAATCATAAATACATTTGGATATTTTGCAGGACCAAAAATTAATGTGGAAAAAACTCAAGGTTTAGCATTTGGTCACTTTGTAAAACATAACTCTGTAAAATGGCCAACTGAAAATGTTAAGTCTCTTGGTGTTTATTTTGGACACAATATGACAGAATGTTACAAGAGCATTTGGCAAGAGAAAAAAGATCGACTAATTCGAATCTTGAACTCATGGTATAGAAGAAAACTAACGCTGTATGGTAAAGCAACTATTATAAAATGTCTTGGTATATCCAATTTAACATTTTTAATGTCTTGTCTACCCGTTCCTGAAAACTTCACGAATGAAGTGAACTCAATTATTTTCAATTTCTTATGGAATAAAAAACCGGAGAAAATAAAGAGAAAGACTCTCATTCGAAATTATAATATGGGAGGAATAAAAATGTGTGATTTTAAATCTCAGTGTATAGCTTTGAAATGTATATGGTTAAAACGTTATATGTATGATGATGATAGTAAATGGAAATGCCTTTTTAAACGCTATTTAAATGCTCATGGTCCAAACTTTTTAATCTTAAATATGAATTTTGTGGAAGCAAAGAATGCCCCATCGTTAATTGGTCTACCAACATTTTATTCAGATCTGGTAAAAGCATGGCATAATCTAGATAATGATTATAGAAACTTACCAATCAACGACTCATTAAGGGTCAAAAGTCATATTATATGGGGAAATGACTTGATCATGCACAATGGCAAGACCTTGTATTTCAAACACTGGATTGATAGTGATATAATATATATCAATGATCTTATAAATAATGATGGTATCATTTCCACTACATATATACTTGACAAGCTTAAAAATAAGCACAACTGGATTGCAGAGCTTTTTATTATTTTCAAATCAATTCCAAAGAATTGGTTGGCTTTATTAAAAGCCAACAATATGCCTATTGAAATAAGTACTCGTTTAAGAACCTCGTGTATATATGTAAATAAAAAACGTGTAAATATAATGTATTGGCAATCAAGGTGTATTTACGTTCATGTAGTTAAAAAGTTCACAGTCGTGCCAATTATTCAGAAAAGATGGGCACAGGAACTGTCTACGTCACCAAAATGGGACGATATTTGGACTATGAAAACTATTCTCGAAAAAGAGAGAAAATTGGCAGAGTTCAATTATAAATTATTATATAGAATCATCGCTACCAAAGCTAACTTATATAAATGGAACAAGGCGAACTCACCCAATTGTTTTGAGTGCAACACATCAGATGATTATCTACATTCATTTATTGCCTGTCCTTTGTCAAAAAGCTTTTGGGTTCATTTTAAAAGATTTATTATTTCTAACAATATTCCATGTCCAGAGATATCGTTAAAAATCATTGTGCTTGGTTATAAACCAGATAATCAAAATGTATTGAATGTAATGCTAAATAGAATGCTTAGTCTGGCGTCGTTCACTCTGTATAGATCCAGACATATGAAGATCACTGATAATAAAAACGTTGATGTATTTAAATGGTTTCTATATGAATTAAAATGGAGAATTAGTATCTTGAGACACAGATGATCATTAGCCATCTATCTTCATGCAAATGGTAATTGTTGGTACATGCTGTTCGCTGGTAGAGTCATGTTTTTCGTATTTGTAACTTATTGATACCAGTATGTTTGATATATTGTTATTATGTTATATAACCATGTATAGAATATAGATGAATGAAAAATAAAATGAATGGAAAAAAAAAAAAAAAAAAAAAAAAAAAAAAGAAAAAAAAGAAAAAAAAGTACCCATTCAGTGAGGTGTTAATCAACGATCCTTTTCACTCCTTTTAACAATATAGAAAAAAGGATTGCGTTTTCCCCGCTCTTTCCTCGAGCGTTCCTCTACTTTTGAAAGGGCAAGGCCCCTTAGTGAAATATAGTATTCAAAATGTATTCATTTTAAGGAGTGTATCATCAACGCTTATCAGCTAATGTTAGAATAACAAAGGTAGCTATTGATTGCTTACACCTGTAAGTAATAGTGCATGTACTCAAAAGGATGTTTTGGTGTGGAGCGCTATGGTCTTCTTATATGTGAGCACTTACGTGAGTATAGATATCTCCAACTAGATATGCCAATGTCATCATTGTACCGATGGCTATCGCTGTACCAAAATTGCCTAAAGCTCGTCTTGCCTGTATAACGCAATATGCAATATAATATGCAATTATCTTATTAAGTATTTTGGTCTTGAACGTAACATGCTTTATTACTTTCTTACAATCAAATTATTTCAGCCATAAACAGTTTTTGAAATATAATGTCAGACTATTCATAAATGTATTCTTGTTCTTGCATTTTAAAGATACAAAAAGAAAATCGACAATGTTTACCCAATATGAGGGAATTGCTCAATAACACAGTCAGACTTAACTTGTACTTAAAGCTAAGAGTAATTTTCCCCCTTTAAAACACGACTCAACAACGGGCTTCATCCTTTCGGCCATTAATTTACTAAATTAACATTAGAAAGTATCCAACTGAGTCCTATTTTCTTAATGAGGGCGCCTCTCTTTCCCAAATGACTACATGTAGGTATGCATTTAAACCATGGTGTATTATTCTTTATGTTAAATCATTTGACAGCATACAAATATTGAATGCCCGAGAGTGTGATAGTTTGAACTATTGCACAAGCAAACGGCATTCAATATTTGTTTTATATCATTATATCACATTATTCTTTTCCAGCCATAATGATAGTAAAAACTATTACATGGTTGAAATCAAATCTATCATGATATAATAAGAAATAAAAGCGTTTTATCATATTTCCATTGACGTTGCCTTTTATTATTTGCAAACCTACATCAGAATGTTTCAATCTCGAACTTGCCGTCATCCAAATATGAGCAAAGTGTTTTTGCATAGATAGTCAAGGATCTTTGGTTTAGGTGAGGTTTTCATATTTTCATTAAACCTGAAAACATTAGACAATGTAATCCTTTTGGTTTTATACTACTTGTACTTGACGCAACATGTTGTCATCCAGTATGAAAACCTCGCCTTAGCAGGAAGTTCCCTTTCTAATATAATTATTAGGACCATTAACGCTTTTAACAGCCGTTGGATATATTGTTCACATTATATTTGATAATATTCGCATGAATGAACAGCACTTACCGTTCTACCAAGGAATTGACTTGTGCGAAAAACTCTTAGGAAAAACGCTATGAGAAAGGTCCCCAACGTCAAGATGATGGCAAATAGTGCCGTGTTTGGAAAAGGATGATGACTAGGTGTACAGTCGCCATGATGTTCACTATCCTCATGCTCACCGCCTTGATCGTTTCTGAAGTTACAACCACTATGAGGTGTATCGTCTGTGTGAAGAGAGGTTTCAGTGGTACCCCAATAATGTCCGTCCTCAGTTGTTACACTGATATTCCCCGTGATATTCCAATGTGAGACATTCTGTGTCGAGTGTATTGCTTCATGGTCCACGCAGTAGTCGGGAAGGATTGGATTGGCGCACATGATCTGGTGAATTAAAAGAAATGTTATCAAACAACATTCAAACTATCTCAAATATAACCATGTGATACAATTATCATTATCATCATCATCAACATTCAATATCATTCGGCTGCAGTGCAGGCGACCACAAGTTTTCTCCATGCACGGCGGTTTTAGCAAGAGTGACTATATGTCGTTCTTGGATCAAACCTTCTTTGTCCCCTAGTAAACTTTGTGTATAGGTCAAATATGATGTTCATGGACGACCAGGTCTCCTTCGGCGGCCATGTGTGTGTATGTAGGTGGCATATTTCCAGAAGGCCCATCATCAGGGAGACGGATATGTCCAGGGAATTTCAGTTGGCGGCTTTTTACACGGTGGACAAGGCTCGGTCTCGGCCATGTCATAAATGGCGGTGTTTGGGACATGTTCCGTCGCCTGCATATGCTGTTAAGCATTATTCTGTAGCAAGAGGTAGCGAAAGCATTGATTTTGCATTCCATACAGTAAGATCGTCACACGTCACATAAGGTGTTGTTAAATAATTTCACTTTTGTTGTGATAGCTATTTGAGTGCTCCTCCACAGACGTTCTAACTTCCACAATACGCACCATGCTAATGCCTTACGCCTGATAAAAACTAACGATTTCTTTTATAACAGAATAACAGAATAAATTGATTAGCATGATCTACAAGCTGCTCTGGTCATTTTTAACAGATAATAAGCAACTAAAGACATTTGCTTGTATTTAATTATTCAGACATGTCAGATATTAAAATAAAATCAACCGTTATTGGTCCTTCCTGCTGTCGACTTAAGCAGGCATAATGTAATGTCTACATTGCTTTCTTTTCTTGATGGCTGACGAGCTGTTCCGTGATGGGCGACGAGCTGAAAATAACGCAAAGTTTACGTCATCGACGACAGGGTGTCAATAACATATAACGTGTATGACTTACATGGTGTAATCCTGAATACGCTTTATAGAGGAATATCAGCGATATCAGGGTAGAGAAAATCTCTTCTGTAAATCGAGTAAAATATCGCACTAAAACACTGCCCTCAGCGGCAACCATAAGTGTTGCTAGAAGACATATCCAGAAACTGATCCATGTTCGAAATGCCATGAAGTCAATGTCCGAATTTGCACAGAACTAAAGAAAAAGAAAGTAGTTCACACTTAAATTGTTACGTTATTCATTGTTATCGTCATCATCGTCGTCGTCATCGCAATCGCAATCATCATCGTCAATGTTGTCGTCGTTATCATCATCATCGTCGCCATCATTCATCATCATCATCATCATCATCATCATCGTTATCGTTATCGTTATCGTCATCGTCATCGTCATCGTCATCGTCATCGTCATCGCCATCGTCATCGTCATCGTCATCGTCATCGTCATCGTCATCGTCATCGTCATCGTCGTCGTCGTCGTCGTCGTCTTCGTCTTCGTCTTCGTCTTCGTCTTCGTCTTCGTCTTCGTCTTCGTCTTCGTCTTCGTCTTCGTCTTCGTCTTCGTCTTCGTCTTCGTCTTCGTCTTCGTCTTCGTCTTCGTCTTCGTCTTCGTCTTCGCAATCACGTCTTCGTCTTCGTCATCGCAATCACGTCGTCGTTTATCATAGTTATTATTATATTATTGTGTTACCTCATAAAGGAATGTCTCAAAGACAAGTACGGGTCCGGTTCCACCTAAAATGACTAGCGGCTGCCCAGCAAACAGAGCAAATACCATTCCACACAACGATGTAGAGACTATCATTTCCGTCACGCCCATCAGGTTATTCGTTTTTTCACCTGGAAATAAATACGTTTATCAAAGATGTGCCACTTAAGATTGAAAGATGTGCCATCGAATAGGGATGAGAGAGCCAGAGACAAACTAGGTCACGCTGGGTCACATTAGGCTACGCTAGGTAACGCTAGGTCGCGCTAGGTCACGCTGGGTCACGCTTAGTAACGATGATTCACGGACTCACGACGCTGAGTCATACCAATGAAAGTATGGTCATACTGAGACAAGATTCATAACTTTATGGGACTGGATGAGAAATTCGTTTGGGTTACAACAACATTTTTATCCCACCTTGGCCTTTTTTTAATAGGGCAAATGAGAGTACCAGACCTAAGCCATAATGGCAAATGAGGGTACAGGCCTAAGCCAGGATGGCAAATGAGGGTATTAGGCCTAATCCATGATGTCAAATTGTCAATGAATGTAGTTTGAAATGTGTCCCTAGTATCAGATAGACCAGTGTCCATAACCTCCTTTAAATGTGGGTTCCATTCCCCGGAATTTGACCCGGGTGATCCCGTCGGTTAACTTACCCAGTAAGCCACCGAAGGCTATTGCAGGTGAGAGACAAGCAAAGTACACAAACACAAATGCACACATACATTGGAAGTTAAAGCCATCCGTAATGTCGCTCTTGTAGTGACGATAGCGCCGTCTAACATCGTTAATAAGCCCCCCGAATAGTTGGCCCGTTCTTTGTAAAGGGTTTGCAAACTCCAGAGGATCACTCCTGGGTATGAGGTAGTAGGGTTCGGTATCCTTGTCCGTTACTGTAATGATTTTACAAAATATGTTATTCAGATAGTCGAGAGTCATTAATTTATTATGGTAAATCGAAGTGAGGGGTATCGGGAAACAGGTATGTTGTCGGATCATATAATTTTTAAACATTTGCATCTCGAGTTTCTCCGAAATTATAACGCTGTTTTTGTATGAAACTATAATTAGTTGTGTTATTCAAAACGTAATAAGTAAAATTACGGGGATATGATAATAATAATAATAGTGGACATTTATAAAGCGTAGATGTAGATGTAGTCAGACCAACACGGATTTCTTACGAATTGTTTAGGGACGAATTCTTCGACTGATTCTCTAAAGTAAAAAGCGCCCTCTACAGACAGAAGATGCTAAGCTAATGAAATACGAATTATTTGGTGGATCACCTTGAGCGTCTGCTTCCGGCTGAGTTGGAATGATTGACATTTTTTTAAGTATCCCATGATGCACCTGATGGTCCTCTTCTTTCTGATGTCGCGTGATTGGTAGGAGTAAGTCCTTATCCCATTCACCCGGTGGTAACACTGTAGTGCCATTCAAAAACTCATTGATGCCGTTCACGAGATGGTGCTTGTCTGAAGCAGAGTAAGCTATACTTCTGAAAGTCTGAGTATAAATCACCAAAGTTGCAGGGAAGGATAGTTAGGGTAACTTGTTACAGGCTTTTGTTTTGAGATGGACGCCATTTTGTTACATGGGGAGATATTTTGACATATATATATATATATTATATAAGTGTGCTATGTAGTATCATCATGGATCTACAATTTAACAACGTGACAGTCATACAGTAGCAACATCTAATCTATTTTGAAGATGATCGAGTTATTCTTGGGAGACAGTTGGTGATTTTCTCTCTGATGGTTTGTTTTCATTTCTGAGGGAAGCGTGGACATGATTTGGGTTAGGGATGTCCTGTAGATTGTTAAGAGAGAAAATTGGGACTCTGGCGGTCTTCCCCGGTGTGGATGTGGATACTGATGCAAATACACGGCCGTCGCTACTCCAGGCTGATATGCACCCGGGTGCTTTGGATGTACGGTATAGGAGTTCTTGATTTTTTTTGGTCAAGTCTTCCTTGATAGTGATCTTGGATCCCTTTAATTTCCGTCTTGCACGTATCACTCTGGATCTGGGCTGATAGCTTGTGAATTTCACTAGAATATGTCTGTTCTTACCATCATCAGGTTTGCCGACTCGGTGACTTCAGTCGATATCCCAATCATCTAACTCGACGTCAAGTGTGTCTCTGGCAATACTCTTTATTATTTCAGAAGTATTTTCACCTTTCACCTCTGGAATACCAGCAAATCTGAGGTTGTTTCGCCTAGTATATTGTTGCAGATCATCCAGATCCTTTTGCGTGGTAGCTAGCGTCGACCCCAACTCCCTTACCTCATGTTGACGAGCTTTTTTCTCTTCGGTTGACTCAGCCTGTAGTTTTTCAATGTCACACCTCGCCTCATGTATTTCTCCTTCACATATTTCGATCCTTTTTGATAGCTTTTCGTCGACTACCTCAGCTATTATGTCTTTCATAAAGATACGAAATTCAGCGCTTGATATTATGCTTTTAACAATATCTTCCTTATCGTGCGTTGCATCTGCCATAATGGTACGTGTATTATAACATATTATTCACTGGTTAGAATCTGTCGTGTGTATAAGGCCTATCGCCGAGTTTAGACTCGCATTAATGCATGTGTGATTTGTTACGCATTAACGCATTATAAAGAGTGCGAGAGCTGTTTTAAACACGTCCTCTCTCTTCGAAAACTAATATGACGTTGGGCTTATGCTCACTTGAATCCGCATTAGCAGAGTAGCTTAAGTATCACTAATAGAAGTATATAACACATAAAGACATGCTGTTTAGAGCATCAATATTATTAACGGAATACTACTACTATTATGTTGAATATTGTACTGTACTGCACTGCAAGTCATGATTATCTTTTACAGACACACCCCCTCCGCGATTTGGTAATCTTTGGTATTCTAACGGGCAATCACGTTTACGTAACTATCTCGAGGAAGTAAAATTGACTTATTAAGAGATACCAAAGTACTTACATCGTCGGCGAACAGCGTAGACATAGCACGTCCAATCTCGTGATAGTCAACATTGCTGTAGTTCGGTCCCACTAAGAAAAAAACAAACCTCAGCGGGAGCGGAGCCTCCAAAACACCTATGTTATCGTGGACCTGTGGGTCTGAAAAGCGTATAAGGACGGAAACTGGGCGCTTGAGGGCTTCCTCTACGGCAGTCATCGTCACAGCGGCCTCTGTGTTCTCAGGAAGTTTCTTGAAGATGCCGTCGCGCGGTGGCGGCGGTGGAGGTGATGGTGGTGGTGTTGGTGAATGTTGTGGCTCATCAGTTGAATTGTTGTTATTTTCATTTACGCTCTCATCGGTTTCCGATATTGAGACATGAACTTCATCTGAAGCCTAAAATATATAAATATACATCAAAGGGTGGTGCTTAATATCCAAGTCAATTTCAAGTCCAGCAGAGGACGAGTTGAAGTATAATCCGGAAGGCTCTAAGTCTAAGTCCAGGTCAAGTTTAAGTCCATCAAAAGGCAATGCGGGTCCCGATTTGAGAACGCAGATCGTACACTGAATGCAGGAATGTCGTCATAATGTTATTAGTATACCTATAAGATGAATATACACACGTTCTACCCCATAAACCTTATATCAAATCATATAGGAATCTTACCAAAATTGTAGGCTCTGGAAGTTCGGATATTTCAATCAGATCCGTTGCCGTTGCTCTCGATCTCTTCAGGGATCTGATACGCCGGGCATATATGCTGGATCGGGGGACGTTAACGGCTGGTTCGCTGTGGTGTCGATGACTTTTGGCTGGTCGTACAGAGAAACGTCTCACGGTGCCTCTCACAGATCGTCTTAATGATCCTAAACTTTGCCGCTCTTTTATTTTTCTATTGGTAATAAAATTAATGGTGATGGGAATTATCAGATTTGGTTCATAATATGGGACCTACTGGTTTCACACCACCAAATACATCTCCTATAGGTTGGCACGTTAAATGCACATATTTTTCTGGTGCCTTGAATTTTGGTATCAACAAAAAATGATGATAGTCATAACGACGATGTTAACAGTGTTATCCGGCCTTTGTTTCAGCTAGAGCACTTTAAAATAACGTTCGAGTCGATTCTTTCTGATCACATTCACACACACTTTAAGATAAAGATGATGGCGTCAGCAAAAGGAAATAACGTAGATAAAAATGTCTCGGTTAAAATATTTCAAAAATCATCGGTGCATCAATTAGTTGTGACCTATGCTAAAGAACAGTTAGGTGTCTGTAAATATTCACACTATTTTAATTTGGCCATCCTATTTGAAACTAATTTAGAATAGGTCTTCCGTTTGGGATAGAAACAACCCCGGATTTGGAATATTGTCTTAAAGGGTGCCGAACCTGACTTAATGAAATAATGTGAACTCTTCATGAATCGAAATGTTTACAGTGCAGTGATATGCACGATCGCAATATGAGGGTTTCAGCCTTCCTGACTATGACATTTTGTTGTTGATGTTCACGTACGTTATTAATTGTTTAAAAAATAATAATCGATTTAGCTCTAATCATTGGTAAATGATGTAGCAATTCTAAGGCAAAAAAAAAAAAAAAAATCGATTTGGCTCTTATCATTGGTAAATGGTATAGCAAATCTAAGGCAAGATATACGTAATGGATTATGAATGGGAATACCTGGTCATACTGATATGGAGCATGCGTAGTATCGTTCCACTGATATCCGCTTCGATTAGCTCTGTACGTTCAAGTTCCTCAATAACTTGAGTGAATATATTGTTTAAGGAGGTCTCCGCCGTGTCTAAGATGACCAGACCTTAATATTAAAACATAACAAAAATGAGGTAGGAGTTTCCGAGCAACTGGAGGGCTGCTAAAGGTTTTAACGTAATTATGGATGTGAAAGTCGCATACCTGGATACCGGAAGCGAGAATGTTTATAACTGAGACGATTATCGTCTCAGGTTTATAACCTTTTTTTAAAAGTGATAAAGTTGTGACGATTTTGATTGTTATCGATGACACTCGTTGGGATGGCTAAAAATGGAGAACTCTGATGGGCACCCATTTAAGAAGAATATCCAATACAATAAAATCGGATGGCGCTGGTTATTGGGCAAGATGAATCCAATAGCGCGAAGATGAACGTTATACAGTCCTCATAGGCTGAGAGCCTGTCACATAAGACTTTACCCCATCAAGTACGAAGGTTTGACCCCCTAAAGTTGCTTAGGTTATCTAAGACATAACATTTTGTTTGGTCAGACTGGCCCCCAGCTGGGTCTGGACTCCAGACCCCCCCTGAAAAGACCCCAAGGACAGTTGAATTTACCACAAAGTTGTGTCAACTTATAGTACTATATCAGGACATTATAAAAAAAATAAGTCTGACCAAATTTTCCGCTGGAAAAGTGAGGTCAGACCCCCCCCCCCCAACACAAAGTTCCAAAAAACCCGGTTAAATTTACCCCATAAGGTACATGGACCAAACGTATGTCAATTTATAGTATTATATCAGGACACTATAAAAAACTAAGTCTGAGCAAAAGTGAGGTCAGACCCCCCCCCCCACACACCCACAATGGACCCCCTCTTAACGGTTGATTTTACCCCATAAGGTACATGGACCAAACTTGTGTCAATTTATAGTACTATATCAGGACACTATAAAACACTATTTTTTCCACACACACAATGGACCCCCCTCTAAACGGTTGATTTTACCCCATAAGGTACATGGACCAAACGTGTGTACGTTTATAACACTATGTCAGGACATTATAAAAAACTAAGTCTGACCAAATTTTCCTGTTGAAGAGGTAAGGTCAGACTCCCCCAAAAAAGAAAACCCCACCCCAAAGAATGTTAGAATTGATCTCATCCCTTAAAATGACAAAACTTGGTCAACATAATAAACTGATATAACTGAAGTAACTGACTAGGTAATAAATATGCTCTCAACTCCAAAACTATAACTCGTACGTAAAAGTATTAGGAAATAAAGTTGTAAGGAAATTTCTTGTCTTGAATTTGAGATATTACGTGTGAAGATTGAATGAATATTTACTAAGTTATGTGCCCTAAACCAATACAAAGTCCGTTTTTCATTCTAACATTTCGTTCGTCTACACGCAGCCTCGAAATAGCAACAGGCAGAGATTATTGATTAAAGGTAGATGTTCCGATTTTCAACTTTTTCAAAGTTTTCTATTCTACATGAAAGGTCATCCTTAAAAGAGTTGTATTCCAAAGTTTGAGTTGCATAACTCTAATGGTTCTTATTTTAGACGCACAACATGCCGTGAAATGTGCCCATTGAGTTGTACACAAACTATATTGGTGGTAACCACCTTTCGCGGTAATTCGATGTTATTTCACCGATTTCTCCGCAATCATACTGATTTGGACCGTCAAATTTCAGTATGTTAATCAGTAAAATATGATCTTTCATATGATATGAAAATCTCCATATGTTTGAGAAAAATCTGTGTTATGAAAATGTGATCGGGTCATCTACCTTTAACTGGTAGGTAGCGACAAACTCACCGGTTGATAGTAGAACGGGGATTGGGGATGCATCAATTGATCAATGTAACCCATACACACCCCTGTCACACTGTCTCGCGTGTTCAAATCACAAGTGTTAAAATGTAAACTGCACTTTGTTCTATCCTTTTCAATGTCACGTTCTTATTTATTAACCGATCTTAATGAATAATATATCAAGTTAAAGAAGAGAAATTTCTTTACAACTAGATTATTTAATATTTTTTATGTAGGAGCTATAGTTTTGGAGTTAAGAGTATGATTATTACCTGGTCAGTTACTTATTTTGAGGACTGTATAATTATGACAAACTGGGTTTAAGGTAGGGTTTGTCATAAATCGACATTTTACAACATATCTCGGTCATATGTGAGGATATGATAACACTTTAGACACAATTTAAAAAAAAAATCGAGATCAAAGGTCATCTAATTTCCATAATAATGGCGGCCATATTGGATAGAGTATTTCTCCCAATATATAATATAAAATAAACGTTATTGTTTTCTTTTTTTGGCTGGAATTGTTCATTAAAGAATTCTACAGGTCGTAAATGAGCAGGCTTCATGATTTACTGGCATAACGTAGTTTTCCACATTGAAATTTAAATTTCATCGATTTTTTGCAAACAAAGCGACATATAGCTAACATTTTGAAGGAAAAAAATGCATATTTCCGAAAAGGGCCATGTAACGACTTTTCTGAACAAATCATCGAAAAACGCAACTAATCTCTATCACGTATCGTCTCCGAGATATCTATCGGGGACTTTCTCTGGGAGGTTGACGAATAGTTGATATCGCGAAATATCATTTATTATATCTAGAAACACTGTTACGCCAATTAGGTACGACACTTTCGCCTTAAAACAATTAGGTTTGAATTATGGTAATAAAATGGTGAACATTTTAGGAGTAAAACTCATTTAGTTTCACAGATACGAAATAATTTAAAATGTTAAATATCGCCGGTTGAAAAAACATAAAATACAAAGGTTGAGTGCATCAATTGTAACACTTAAAACTGCGATAACTTTGGAACCATAGGGCCCTTTTCTCAAATAAAAAGCAACTAAAAGCTAAAAGTTACCTGCATATTATTATTTATTATTGTATTTTAATTTTAGACCTTAGTAGCAGATCAGTGCCAAAAGTCGTGAATAGGCCTACATAAAGATCAGCACACTTTAAAATGCAATGGACACATACTACATGTATCTAATCTCAAGTTATAATTTATAATTCAGCCTCCTATTTTGACCTCCAACCACTTTACTTCAGGTCATTTCCTCACTGCTATATTGTTAATCAGTCAAGCAGTGGCATCTAAGCATCAAAATCTTTTGAGGCTCCACTTGAAGTGATCTGTTTATGGTTTTCTTAACAACCTGCTAAGTTTCTTTACAGTTCATATAAGGTCACGCGTTATGAACTCGCCTCCCAATAGATGGGGTGACAGGTGACGTCACACCGGGCAAAACGTGGCTAGTTGTCATTGTTCTTTGCCCGGCAGTTTGCGCGCGCATCCTGTTTTGTTTAGGACCCGTGCTTTTAAAACTCGCGCTAAGCATTATAAAGGGCAATACGGCATAGCGGACAGTGTTGTGGTCATATGCTGTTCCCTCAAGCGTGTATCGACAGTCCAGTCCCTTCGACCGTTGCGTTTGTTGATAAACATTGGATGTAAACAACGGTCACCTCATCTATAGGGTGGTGCCGTTACATATTTTAGTTTCATGCTGTCATTTTCCTCAAACATTTTTAAAACCACAAAAGCTATCTCAACACATTTGGTATCATTTTAAAGCCCTAGTAACTAGCTATCTGCCCGCAAAATGGCATTGGTATAGCTAATACAGAAAGGGAGATACAGCTGTTTGATGTCTGAGGACCAGGGGTGGTGCTGGAAGGGGTGCCGCCGGAAGGGGTGCCGCCTATACAAGCTCAATGGGGATAATCCCATGCTTTGTTCTTTTTACAATAACTAGTCATGCCTAATGTTACAAACACCATTTTGGTCCCATTTTAAAGGATATTTAGTAGTCTTTAAAGGGGCACTAAGAGATGTGCTGGAGGCTGCGCCCTCAATTAGGATAAAAACTGGGATTAGTATATTTTTATAATTGTATTACATGTATAAACTTACACCTATAAGGTTTAAGAAAAATCAGCCCTCTTTGTACAAGAAAACGTCTATTCAAAAATGCTCGTAGAGCCGCGACGAGCCTTTTACGTCCGACAGTATCCCCCTGCAGTCGCGTGATACATAATGCGAACCATATTTACATAGAGGGTGTTTTTCAATAAATAGCGATAATATTGTTTTTAATCAAGTTTTGCTGTGTTTTTGTTAGTAGAAACAACAATGATGGCAATTTTTAATGTTCATCTTGAATTCTGAAGTAAATTTTTAAACATTTAAAATTTTCAACACCACTTAATGTCCCTTTAAGTATGTGGTTCAACAGACTTGTCAACTATTTGTAACAACTAATTAATTATGGATAAGACCATGATCATCAGATTTCTTCCTATTCGCTACACAGTCAATATGAATAATCAGCCACAATTTACCGGATTTATAAAAATGACTATAACAGAAAAAGTTTTCAACCTATGATAGCAAAAGTATACATTTTTGGAAAGCTTGTAACAAGAGGAATTCAGAAATGCAGTTTATATCAGGGAAAGGTTCATCCTTAAACAAATATTTCTGAAAATTCTAAAAATATATAAAATAAAAATTGGAGATATTCACTAGCCGGTATTATTACCATACCGACGTAGTAACTTCGGTAAAAAATCCGGTAAAAATGGTGATTTTCACGATTTTGGAGGTAAAAAATCACGTTTTTTAGCACTTTTTGGTCTATAATTCAAAAAATAATAAAGATTTAAAAAATTAAAAAAACCGATTCCTAGGGAATTGTATGAGGAATATAATGAAACTAGTATGACAACATTTGACACAATATATTTTGAGTTATCTTTGCAGAACCTAAAATGGGTAAAAAAACGTGATTTTTATGATTTTTTCAAAAATGGTCAATTTCGTGATCATGGTTAGATTCATTGAACCCTTTCCTACAAAAAAATGTATACTTTTATATAGATTAAATGAATAATGAAGAAGTTACGGCAGTTTTACGGAGGCTGTACCGAGGGTGCACAGCCCCCTTAAGGGTAATTGAGGTAGACTATTGAATATGAGTGACGCAACATGAGGCTTGCGTTATCCTCCTTTCCTCCAAATCGTCTTCAAAAAATTAATCTTACTCTTGGTTTCCAGCAAGCTCTTCAAACTATTAGCCCCGCCCTTACCCCCTTACCCAGATTATTGAAGGGCCTTTTATCTAACCATTGCCATTTTCAAATTCTTGCTTCATATTCATCCTTCAAAACCTTCTTTAAATTTGATTAATCTCGCCCTGGGTTGTCAGCGAGCTTTTCACATAGCCCCTCCCCTACCTTATCAATTTTCGTAATTGAGGTAGACGATTGAATGTGAGTGACGCAAAATGAGGCTTGCGTCATCCTACTTTCGTCTCCAAATAATTCATTTCACTCTTGGTTTCCAGCAAGTTCTTCAAACTATTAGCCCCGCCCCAGATTATTAAAGGTCCTTTCATCTAACCATTAACATTTTCAAGTAATTTCCGTAGTTGAGGTAGACTACCGTATTGAATGTGGATGACGAAACATGAGGCTTGCTTCATATTCATCCTTCCATTAGTCTCGCCCTTGGTTTCTAGCGAGCTTTTCACATACCCCTACCAATTTCCTATTTGACGAGGTAGACTACCGGTATGTGAGTGACGTAACAGGAGGCTTGCGCCAAATTTGATTAATCTCGCCCTGGGTTTGCAGCAAACTTTTTTCATAGCCCCCATTCCTAACCCGCCCCCATCCCTACCCCTTACCTAGATTATTGAAGGGCCTTTTATCTTACCATTGGCATTTCCAAGCAATTTTCGTAATTGAGGTAGATTATCGAATGTGAGTATGTGAGTGACGCAACCTGAGGTTTGCTTCATGCTAAATCTTCTTCAAATTTGATTTATATCGCCTGGGTTTCCATCCAGCAAGCTCTCACATTAGCCCCGCCTCTACCTAGATTATTGAAGGGTATTTTGTCTTACCGTTTTCAAGCAATTTCCGCAGTTGAGGTAGACTATTAAATGTAAGAGAAGCAACATGAGGTTTGCTCCATCTGTCCGCTCCCTCCTCCCAATCTTCCTCGAATTTGATCCATCTTGCTTTGGGTTTCCAGCATGCTTTGGTACTTAAACCACCTAAATTGTCTCGATGAAACTCGTTTAGTTGCACGAAAAGCTGGAAATGTACAGATAGATTACAGAGAGTTAAATTCAAGGTGTGGCGTCAGGCTTGGGCTTGGGTAGTATAAGATAGAGGACCCAGTATTACGACCAGGTACAAGCAGTACAAGACAGATGATGCCCGTGGTCTGAGAGTATTGTGAATTCATCGACTATAGGCAATATTTCTTGTGGCTGCATGCGAAGCCTCCCTCTGCAGTTGGTAAAGGGATCGTCTATAACTACTCTATAAGGCTTCCGATCCTATTTTACTATCGTTCGTCTGATCATATACCATTAAGAGCTATAAAGCAAAATCAAAACATTTTAATACATGGTTCAGTTTTTAATTGATATAATATTTAGTTCCTATGATTATAATTACCGGTACTGTTGGAAGAGGTGCACCTGGACCACCGACTAGTTCATCAATTGGTGTTGGTGGCGTCCTACCAGTGATGTCTACAATCTCAGACATCATGTCATCAACACTCCGGTTAAGATCATCAAAAGAGTACATTCTTGGCTTCGGCAAATCACTAACTTCTTCTGTAGCGTCTTCTTTTATAAGATTGTCAGTCTCAGTCTCACCAGCCTCTTCTGGAATGATATCTGTCGTATCGAGAGAGTTACTCATTGGGGAGCTATTCCCAGTCATGTAATTTCCGGTGCCTTTTTCGGACTCTTCTTCAATACTAAGACCTTCGCTAGATTCCTCTTCTGCTCCTTCTTCTTCGCCCGTTTCATCTATTTCGGTTTCTCTTAATTCTAGCGATAGATTGTGGGATTGAGATAAGCCTCTGTTGCCTTTCATCGCTGACCGTGATAACATTGCAGGCGATGAAGTCGTTCTTGATCTTTTCTGCAGCAGAGGATGTGCAAGAAACGGCTCACTTGTTCTACGGAATTTCACATGCATTTTCTCGTCGTCATGCTCGTCAACGTCGTTCATATTCGAACCATCTGCCTTAGAATCGCTAGGAAGAGCGAACGTGACCCTACTATGAGGAGGACTAGACCTAAAATTACCACAATCAACTGCATCAGCAGCATTATGGTACCGAGACCTACTTGAAGTCACGACATTTATACCCGATGACGTCATGTCTGGTCTTCGATCATCTCCAAATATGGCGGCAGAAGTTGCCGGGGCTTCTTTAAAGGCGTCCTCAATTTCAGTTAATATCTTCATTATTTCCTTTTCGACGTCACTGTCACTGTCACTATCGATGTTAATGTTATTCAATTGTTCAACATCATCATCATCATTATCACCACCAACAAGAAATGAAACACCCTCCATTTTCCAAAGTTATTCTCCCAGAGACGTTACTGGCATCAATTGTTGTTACTGTTACTGCTGTTCTCCTAATAACAATAATAAACGGTGCTTATAGCGCAATTCCAAAAGTTGATCATTGCGCTTTACAACAATACAGTCATCAAAAAAAGTAACGATACAGGTAATAAATAGGCTTCTAACTCTAAAAATATATATCCTACCTAAAAATATTAAACAATAAAGTTGTTGAAAATTCATCTTCTTTAATATGAGATATAGCACGCCAGGATCGGGTGATTATTGAGGAAATGACACTCCTAAATGTAAAGTGAAGTCCGATTTTTAATTTTCACATTTTTATTATCTACACGTGGACCCATTTAGGGGTACCTTATCGATTACCGGTAGTGCAATTGGGGGATGCATGCGCAGGTTGGACAGTCGGCCGTATTGTTTCGATGAATCAATACGCAATAACAAACGCTTACCTGTACCTGTCATACTCAGACTCCCCCGTTTTGAAATGTAAAATGTGAAAATTAAATTGTGATATTCTACCTTACATTTTGGATTGTCAGTTCTTCAATATTCAACCGATCCTAGCGTGCAATATCTCATATTAAATAAAATGAAATTTTCAACAACTTTATGATTAAATATTTTTAGGTAGGATATTATTTTTAGAGTTAAAAGTCCATTTATTACCTGTATAGTTACTTTTTTGATGACTGTATATAGTTTTACTTGGTCATTGCGCATTTCACGCTATATAGGCCAATAATTATATCATCAGGAATTGAATATTGTAATTATATTGAGAGTGCAAAGTTTAAAATTTGTGGACACAATTAGTTATTACATTATAGATAAGTCAACCAAATTTAAACAGCAGTACAAGGTTATCTTTGTATTGCATTGTTTTGACCAATGCAAATATTGGACATGACGGATGAAGTGCGATGACGTTGATTTAATGACCAGACTGTCACGATTACATACCCGGGTTGCATACCAAGTTCGCTTTGCGATCCTGGTCGTTCCCTATGACGAGTTTTACGTCATTTGTTGTTCAATTAATTGATTAAACTTACAAGTGCCACACTCTTCATCAGGCGAATGGCTGATTAGACCACTATATACAAGTTGTAGTGTGACAAGGGTGAGGGGGCCATTCACTATAGCTTTTTTTTGCACATCAACATATTTTTAAACAGATTTTTCTCATTATTTCTGTTCCATATAGGCCAAAGTGCGGTGATTTACTGCCAACGGTGGTTAACCACCCAGCTAGTTTATGTGCTACTCAATGGGCAAATCTCACGTCACCTTGTGCTTCTAAATAAGAACCATTGGAGTTATGCAACTCAAACTTTGGAATATGACTATTTTAAGGACGACCCGTCATCTAAAGTAGAAAACATCAAGTGGAAAATCGGGCCAGCAATCGATACATCTACCTTTAAGAAAGTGCTGCAGTTTACTTCGATCCAACTTGTGCACGACCGGTTGTTCGATTTGAAATGCTAATCAGCATGATCAGGTCATTGACACATTATGCTCCTATGCTTCCATGTGACTTGAATAACATCGTAGGTAGTTCATATTGAACGTTCTATCGCCATACGGTCCCGGCATACGGTCTAAACCCATTTGGTCTAATGCCCAATTCGTCTAATCCAAATTGGTCTAAGCCCATAGACTAATACCAATTTGTCTAATACCCAGTAGTACTAATACACGATTGGTCTAATAACCCATGTGGATCGAGAAAATCGTCTTTATTTTCTTTGTGATGATAACGATATTGAGGACGAATTTAATTTCGTTCTCATTTGTAATTTTTTCACCACCTTACGTACTAAATACTTAACGCTTTGGGTTTACGTTAATCCAACTCATCAGTTAAATTGTATTCACTGTTTTAAAACACCTCTGACGCGACCATTTTGGTAGGCTTAGCAGCATTTGTGTACCACGCACTTAATCTTAGAAATTAAGTGGTTAGAACTTGATTATATTGTCAAATATTATGTAACTATTATATTAAAAAAATAATAATAATAATACAAAAATAACGTCTTTATTTTTCCTATGTACCTGATGCCTGATATGATATGTAACATATGTATCATTAATATGTTGTTATATTATGGGCCAATGGCCTAATTGAATTGTGAAATAAACTTGAACTTGAACTTGAATTTGAACCTCCACATGGTCTAAACCCATTTGGTCTAATACCAAGTTGGTCTAATACCCATTTGGTCTAAACTCTAATTGGTCTAACATCCAATTGGTGTAACATCCAATTGGTCTAATACCCAGTTGGTCTAATACCCATTCGGTCTAGCATCTAATTGGTCTAACATTCAATTGGTCTAACATTCGATTGGTCTATAATACAGCTTGTCTAACTTCAAAATGGTCTAATACCAAATATTTGTTTTACATTATTTTGTATCGCTTTTATTATACTACACCAAACACATTTCACGGAAATATATACATATCATCACTTTTGAAATAATCAGCACAATTACAAACAAACATAAATAGCCTATCATTTCATGCATACTCAAATGGCCTTAAATGCTAAATTATTTTCAGATTTTTACACATAGTGACAGTTTTTGTTTTTGTTTTTGTTTTTTTAATCATCGAGCTTTTCATTTATTCTCCTTCATACAAATATATACATAATGTTATCGATTCATGTTATCTTTAACTATAGCATCACAAAAATGTTACATAACAGAAATTGCAATATATGTTATATTATACAAATATATCTTCATACTAACTTTTTTTAATTTTATGACAGTTAATCATGGAAGTTAAATAACCTTTCGCGTTCTTAATTCTGAATCAAAGAGAAATAGCAAATTTGGGTGGTTACCATATCTGAATTTACTTATATATAGTTTAGCAATAGCACCCACATAGTTGAGGAGATTGTTGTCAGAATTATTGGACCCTCAAAATAGCACTTTTAACATTAAAACAAAGCTTAACTTGGCAGAATTTTGTAAAACCATTTTACCAGTGTGCTCAATAATTTCTCCTTTGCACATTTTGTTTATACATTGAGAGATGTCACTTTTAGCTTGTTATAGCTAGGCTAATATACAATTGTAAGCAAATGTGCGACCTCGTTGATTTCAGGCTTGTAACACAATCCCATAGTGCATTTCGTTAAAACAGGGTACATTATTTTTTCAACGATACGTATCACGTGAAAACCACGATCGTTTTCGCAAAATATCGCAAAATGGTGCGGTACCACCCCCTAGATTACATTTTGCACGTAAATACTGTGTGCGCGTATAAGATGAGTTCTGTCATGGTTCTGTTTAGGGTAGGAGCGAATATGTTTCATTTTCAAAGGGTCAAATTTGGGTATATCCCCGATTGTCAGAAGGTGGATTTAACTCAATCGTATGTAAGGTACCATAAGGTTAACCCTCGTCCTCTTAAACGTTTTTGTAACACTGGTACCTAGGGGTGGGGGGGGGGGGGGGTTATCCCCTAAAAACCGAGGTGCAGAGTATGCTTATTTTGGTACCATGGTATAGCAATAGGTCTCCCCTTTTCATACATACCAAAACAAGTACAAACATCCTATGCATGACGTCACAATGACGTCACGAAACATGGCCGACCTTGAAATATAGGCCAACATTAAATTTTCGCCAAAAAAGTTCCAAATATCGGAATTTCACCCGGTATTTTGCTTATAAGTGAGGTAAATGATGTTTCTAACATATACCATTAGATTCAGGACCATAAAATTAAGATATTTTTCAAAATGGCGATTTTTGACAATTATAAGGTGCCCCCCCCCCCCCCAATACCCTCGGACTTTGACGACTTACCCTACCCCCGGGTAAGGTGGTATCCTCATTTTCCCCGTTAAAATTAGGGCAAGGGAGCGATCCCCTAGACGCCCTGGTTTTAAAAAAAATATTTCTCGCCCCTGGTGTTAGCGATATGATTTATTTTTCTCTTCTTTTCTTCTTTTTTCTTCTAGGTCACTGTCCTTTTACAATGGGCGAAAATTCTAAGGGGTGGGGTGGTGACCCCCCTCTCCCTAGGAGGGACTAGAGTTAACCATACAACAATGTAATCATCCCCTTTTGTCTGCAAACGTCGCCCTAAACAGTCCAGATTATGAATTCATGGCAGAAGTAATGGTTTTGTTGGTCGGTGAAAAAGGCAGCATCTGTACGGTCTTTGTCAAGCTACTATTCCAATCACATTCCTTACACCTCGTTTGTTTATTAAACTGCTCACAAAATTTCGCAGTACAAAAAAACCCTTTTTGTACTGCGAAATTTTCTTTCTTTCCCTTTCTTCTTTTCTTTCTTTCCCCTTTTTTTCTCCTTTTCCTTTTTCTTTTTCCTCCCTTTTTCCTTTCTCTCTCTCTTTTCTTTCCCTTTCCCCCTTCTTTTCCTCTTTTCCCTTCCCCCATTTTTCCTGGTGGGTAGGTTTAAATTTCCTGCTGAGCACCTTCAGGGGGGGGGGGGGGGGCACTGTGCCCCCCTGCCCCCCGGCTGTTACGCCACTGAGAGCATGACATTGTATTCAGTGAGATCATTTGCATACTTGGGACATTCTACACCATACCGCTAACAATGTTTTTGGACCGTATGATAAATGACGGCATTTCTTGTGTTCGAAAATATCAACGTTTTTTACCTTTCTTTCAAAAAAAAGAGTATAATCACATTACAAACACATTTTGTGCGAGAGAAATACACAAATTTGGCAAAAATGGCACAATAAAAATCCGTTCGTTATAAATAAATGGATGGATATGGCTAAATAATAAAATTATACTCATCGGTCTCTGTGGCGTCGTTGGCAATCCGCAATCACGATTCGATTCCCGGAAATTGCTTGTTGTCCTTTTATTTTTCTATCTTTTAAACTTGATGGTGGATTAATGTAACATCATTGTTTTGTCAATTTTTATAAATTATAAAGACCGCCCATGCGTTTATAGTTGTCTTTTTATTTATTTATCTATCATTTAACTCTTGATTTATTTAACTTTGTATCTAAACAATTAAAATGCGTAAACAATTTTATTATTGCTCGATAAATAAGTGATTTAAATTGAGTTCAGTTTGATAATGATAGCAAAACTTGTTGTAAAATCATTTTACCAGTGTGCCCAACAATTTCTCCTTTGCACACTTTGTTTATACATTCAAAGATGTCACTTTTAGCTTGTTATAGCTAGGCCGCGTAATATACAATTGTAAGCAAGTTTGCGACCTCTTTGATTTTAGGCTGGTAACACAATCCCATAGTGCATTTCGTTAAAACAGTGTAAATATTTTTTTCAACTGTACGTATCACGTGACAACCACGATCGTTTTCGCAAAATATCGCAAAATGGCGCGGTACCCCAACCCCCCCTAAGTTACAGTCAAATGTATTTCCTTCCATACCCATTGGCAATATCCAGGGATTTGTGGGGGACGAGTTAACTCGGACCCCTTAGCTTTCAAATGAAAGGTCACGTGGTCATTATTATTGTTTCAATTAGCTAGTGGTGACGTGAAACGTTACAATTATTGTATTTGATAGGAAAACCAACCTTATCTGTGGTTTTCAGGCAATTTGAGATCTTGCATACAGTCGACCGTAGTGTTTGGTATAAAATGCGAAAATATCGCCAAATTCAGATTTTCAGTGCGATATTAGTATTTAAATGATATTTTATATTAAATGTGTCTATTACCGTAAATAAAATGGTGCTTTAATGGACAATGTAGTTTAAATATCACATTTTAATTTTCGATTTAGCAGTATCCGAGACAATCTCAACGGATGTATACCGTTGTAACATCTTCGACTATGAATAAGATACTGTGGTGTAATGGTTAGTCACCTGTACTGTTACGCGGGAATCCAGGGTTCGGAGCACACTTTTATTTAAATATTACATTTGTACTTTTTTATGTTCCATTATATTGTTTACTTGCAATATCATTAGTTTGTTTATTAACGAGACTCTTTTTTATCTATTAATATTGTCTACATTTTTTGTTAAATGAATATAAATAATCACGATTTCTTTTTTGATTCGGCTCATGTTGTTATGTTCGTTCGTCTGGCTGTTCGTGATGTTTATTTATACAAAACGATTGACTACAATTATCCATCAAAACCTACCATTTATGCAATACAAAACAAAAACGGTCTATATTGGTGCAGTATTATTGAATCAAAATATTAAGGAATGCTTTTCTACTAAAAGATTCGCATTGTGTAGTATTTGTGATCAATCTTGATTAAACAATTTAAGGTATTCTTAACAAGGTCCTCTAAAAAACTGGGGACGAGTGTTTAAGGTGGCAAAAGGATGAGAAGACTTGGAATGGATCGGTTGAATTTTGTGGAAGTTGGCTAGAGGATCACTAGTGTGTTGTTTCTGGAAGGACTGCTGTACATAATCATGTAATTTACATCAAAATATATTATTCCAAATTTAAATAAAGTTTTTTAGAAGACCTTTAGAAGACCTTGTTTATTATTTTTTTATTATAATGATTAGGCCACTTAAGATTTATTAGATCATCGTAGCACTGGCTTATTTTTTACTAAATTGACACATAAACATGGCTGTCTTCAGGTTTATCCTTCATGTAATTCTGCACGGAATTAGCCTAGCACGAAATATGTGTTAAACTGTGTTAAAGGATTAAAGGATTAGACAGCTTTATTCGTAATAGAGTCTCAACACCAGTCTAACTCATGAATGAATTACACCAAGGATACACCTGTTTTCACGCAACGCAGGATCATGAGAATTATGTTTATGTTTATGGTGTATTAGACCCCTAGAGTTCTACAAAACACTTACAAGTAACTGTATAGATCAGTCGGGATTACACTTGATTTTGTGAAACCCGGACATGGCTCTAATAAGCTGGTTTTTTGTTTTAAAATACTAAGGAAGTATTCAATAATCACCAAAAAAAATGCACAAAAATTGACTATTGGGGAACTCTTTTTATATGAGGTTAAAGTTGGGACCGTGAGGGGAAAAATCCCAAAATGCGATATTTGAAAGTTTCAGTCAGAGCTTTTTTTTGCTGGGACACTCTATACTTCATCAGCCATTAATTTATATTCATGCCTTGCTATTCATAGAGATAATACTACCTCAATAGAGCACAATACAATTCAATACGGATTAGGCCTGGCCGGTTAGTTCTGATAGACTGGTTATTAATAGAGTGTGTATCAAATGAAAATACACAGCCCTATCTAATGTATAGGCTTTATCTTCGCTAAAGGCAATATGGTATATTAAAACAAACAGTTATTATTAGTTCACAGTGTTGTTTTATTTTGTGTTTATCCTTTTAACAACAATAAATAAATGTTCAGCTCGGCAACGCTGCATCATTATTAATCAAAGAATATCAAATAGGATAGGATCCACATGTGTTCTTCAAACATGTTCTATATGCATCGTGATATTTATAGTATGATTACTTGTGTCGGAATGGAAGCCCCACGCAAATTATGCATATCATGATTTTGTAATATTAAAATACTGTATTGCAAGTTGTCAGATTTTAATTGACAAACTAATTGCACGTTATTTGCTTTAAAGCAGGTTGATATTGATATATTTCATTTCTCTGCCTGAAATTACAAAACTAAAATATGTTTCACACATCAACTGTTTTATACAATAGCATCAACATTATGTGCGTTTCTTTGAAATAGTACACCTGGCACCAAAATGAAAAGGAAGGGTATTTCTAGGGTATTTCTCTGAAATGTCGTACAAAGAGAACTTATCCTTGCACGTAAATAGCATACAATGAACATCTTTAACTATGTCCAAATAAACCCAAAATGGCAGTTGAACTTTGTTGAAATTATAGACAAAATATCGCCTCTTTTTTAGACTTAAGACAGCAGCAAAGATAAAATTCTTGCAAATGATATATCATTTTGATTAAAAGGTATCCGTAACATAGTTTCCAATATATACCAAGTTGATTATATGAAATTAGTTTAAATAAATAAAAGAACCACAGATTCATTTTCCGGAATTTTCAATCGATAGTTAAATTGAAAAATAATAAAAGGACTCATTAAGAATGTTGACTGACCCAATATTAACAGATCTGTTCTCTTCTTTTAGTTGTCAGTGAATAAAATTTACTTTCATTATACGTACCCGATGTTCTCTCTATACATATATTCAGAGGGGTAACACATGATCATTCCAGGATCCTGAAATACCCTACTATTTGACGGCATTTCGCGGACAATTTTGCTAAATTGACCCCCTTTTTCGCACAAAAACGCGGACATTTTGACTAAAATAACCCCCCTTTTTCACCATTTCAAAGACATTTTGTATATAGACCCCTATTTGCGCAAAATCGAGGACACATCTGGTTCAAAATACCCCTTTTCCCTATTCTCGGGACAATTTGATATGACGCAATACTTATTCTATTTTCTTTTCTTCTAAGCGGACAAAGCCTCTAAAAAAAAAAACCACCTTAGTTTTGATATCGCGGAAATAGCATCCAAAATGACCCCTTAGTTTTGGGAATCGCGGACACCCGGCTTTAAAAAACACCCCTAATTTGGGGAAATCGCGGACCTAAATGTCAGAAAACCCCCCTTTTCCGCGATTTTTGGAACGATCATGCGTACCCAAGTCAATGTTGACTGAAACCACCGGGGTTTCGACACGGTTAAAACGACCCGTAATTTGATTTAACACTAGCCCCTCATCCGGGTTTGGATGTTTCTGATCATGAGTAGGCCCGTCTCTGCTATACTATTATAATTAATCATGGATAAAAGGTAACATTTTAAACTACTTCCCAAAAGCTAAAAACAATTTGAACGTCGCCTTTACCATCTGAACGAGACGCCCCCTCCTCCAAATAGGAATACCCTCCCTTAGGAATAACCCGTTTAGGCCACGAGGCTCGTTATTCAGTATTTCATATTAGGGATATTCATAACTAATGACACGAATGATAGGGAGTAGCGAACCCTATTTCAAATATAAAGGATAGCGAACCAAAACATTGATGAATTGTTCAACGGGTGTACTGCGCCGATGAAATTATATTTTACCAAACTGATATTTGGGTTTTAATTTATCAAAACGATAGGCAAAAAACCCATCCGAAATTGAACTCAAAACTCGACGTTTGAGACTCAACTGGGGTCACAGTTGAGGTGTGAAAGTAGAACCTACGGATCTGAACAGAGGCGTGAGAAAGAAGTATTATGCAACGCACATCCCATCGACTATTAGTAATGTGAGTGCCCGCCCAAAATAACTCCTACATCGTGGAAACGACACATTTAAAACACTTAAAGATAATCAGTTGATTGGGGAAAGTTATAATTGTACCACAAGCCAATTCGTTATTGGAATAGAGACCATTCGTGACTACTGAAACTTGTTTATGTTACCCTCTGATATTCCAAATACTCTTACATTTTGTTCCATGATAACTGAAGAAAATAAACAAGCAATGTTAACACTAAACCCCTTGGTCCATCATCAATACAACACTCAATGAATGAGGTAGACCGTCTTCTGTCGATTAGTAATTTTTACTCACTGTGGCCGACCATACAACCTCCCTATTATATAATTTGACGATAAACACCGGATAAACACCTTTGTTGGCCATTTAACAAGTTTACAGTTACAATACATTAATTATATTATATATTATATCCCTCCCAAGGACATCAATATCATCAAAAGCCTCAAATATCTATGAAATGTATCGTTTACCGTATCATACACATAACATGCTCTTCGATGTGTATTTTGAATTGAGAATTGTATGTACACACAGCTCGTAGTCAGAGTGTAGATATAGCACGTCGTCATTTTCATGGAAAGCCATCGTGTCAATATTTCTAAAAATGCAATAAACACACCCAACTTTAAACCCTAATTCCAAGAGTTCCCCAACAGTCACTTTTTGTGCATTTTTTTGGTGGTTGTTGAATACTTTCTTAGTATAGGTTTTCCCGGCCAATTTGAAAATGTTATCAACCAAATTAGCTTTCCAGTATTCAAATTCGCGCTAAATTGAATGATTATCTAAACGTATATTTCTATTTCCTTATAACAGCATTCAATTTCATTTACGTGAATTCTATTTCATTTTAACATCGATCAATTTCATTTTCAAGTATTTAATTTCATTTTGACGCATTCAAATTCGCTTGTGTGTACGTGCACAAGGTTTAATGGTCATAATTACATTTTAATTTTCATTTATACGCAATCAATTTAATATTTTGTAGATTCTATTAAAAGCCGATGTGTTCAATCAGGGACAGTCGACTGTCCCTGGTTCAATTAAACCGCATTTGTCTTAGGCTTTCACAGAAAAGAGGCCAAGAGTTGAGGAAGGGTTCGGGAACATTTTGATTCATTGTAAAAAGGGTAAAATGGTTATTGAGACGTATAAGGCTGATCCGGAAAAAGGGGGGGGGGGTCGAATGTTTTCCTCTCAGGAGGATTAACTGGATATAAGACGCATACAAACATGTCTTTAAAAGTGAATATTGTCTAACAGTCAAGGGGTGACATTCAAGGAAAGTCAATTTGAGGCCTATCCTGTTTATAAAAATTGTTGGTGGCGGAATCATCAACGATTAGTCGCGGAGGGGCGGAGACCATTTAGGAGCGGGATGCAAAAATGTTAATCAAAATGTGGTAATTGGCGTTTTTTTGGGTGAGGTGCAGAGGGGCCATGACATTTAGGGATCCCCCTCCACCAGGTTCCGCTGTCTATATGGACTTAAAGCATTATATGTCTAATAAAGATGCTCTTTATAACATTTCCATCATATTTTGCTATTCTGATTTAAAAGTGTAGCCATTATTGGTTACACCAGTGTAAACATTTACGCCTATCTTTTATCTTTCTCTTCTCTTTTCTCACATACATTTTTTATACATAATTGTATATATATTACATAGGCCTATCGTTAATTTGTGGATATGTTTAATAAGGTCTTTAGGGATTTTCATCACTGTGTTGGCGCTTTTTGGTTTTCGTTTGACGAATAATGATACGAATAATAAGGCATATAGATCGTTTAGTATTGCCAAAATAGAATGCATTTATCGGGTAAATGTTTGCATATAAATGAATTCGAATGCACGAGATGACACGTACCGCGATCGCTTGCGAATTTGATTGCAGTAATATTTAAAAGCGTGACAAAAACATTACATTGATTGCTTATATTGCGAACTGACATGAGCGCATGTCTTGGTTGAATGCGGATATTACTAAATAGAATGCTTTTATTTGGAAATTGACATTCATTCTAAAACGTTCAATCAATTTAGCGCGAATTGAAACTACGTAAATACTAAATAGAATGCTTCAATTTCTAAATTGATCGGGAAAACCTATATTTTAAAACAAAAAACCAGCTTATAGGAGGCGATGTCTTAGTCATTACACCGTCCGACAGCTCTATATGTTTGTAATCATATGGTAATGTGTGTGTGCCTTATGTAAGTAACGGCTAAAATGAGCTGTGTGTACTTTTATTATATTGTTGTAAATATAGTATTATTATAGAATGTTAAATGTTTGTATTAATACATTTAAACGAAATCAATCTAGTTTGTTGTTGACGTTCTTTATATTGCGTCTCTGTATATTTGTTACTAAACACCTTATAGGCCTACTAAGGAATGAAACGTAGTCCTTGATAGTGTCATTATTGTACGTATAGTAATGCCAACGTTTTGAGTAAAGTCATTTAAAATTAAAGATGTAAAGACCTCGTTATATTGCTTGTGACATCAATTATTACATAATCTCAGAAAATCCAGCATGAGTCATCGTTCTATAAATAGAACGGTCTATATATAATGTAGGCCTACCATGACGTCATATACACAGCTCCACAGCTCCTGGCAAATTGCTCCTGAAACCTACCGGACGGGTACGTACTATACTACATGTACTAATATAACTGTGTATATTGTGTATTATTATTCCAAACGGTACAATAAATGTGCGTATTGAATATTGTGCACCATGCTCCCGGATGTGCCTCCAATATTTTGTGTGCGACGCAGAAGATGTGCGCGTGACTATAGGGGAGTATGGGCAACTGGACCGTGGGGCAAGTGGTCCGAAATGAAGGATTTTGTAATTGTATGGGCATACTGCTTTCTTTTGAACAGTACGACTTTTGTTGATACTTGACATAATATCCTTACCTTCTACAATCCAAAACATTTAGAACTTTAGGGTATTTACACATGTGATTTTCTCCAGATCTTTGAAGCCAACTCCTTGAGTGACTGATTAAAAATTCACAGATAGTATGGGCGATATATGAAGATGGGTTTAGATCATGTTTAATGTACTTTATATGATTGACAGATATGCAACAGTAAATATATACATGCAGTACAGTCGTCTTAAGATGCTAGGTGCATATTGCATTTGATGGGTGCTATATTGTAGTGAGCTTAGGGACTTTCCGAAATATGATTAAAACCATAGGTTGTGGTTGAAATGACCGTAAAATGGAGCATATTGCTCATTTGGGACATTGGTAGTTTGGATTTGCTATCAATATTATCATTTAAAGAATGCTTCAACTTAAATCATTATCACGGGTATTCATTTGGTAGAGTTATTAGTTTATGAATTTGCAAATAACAAAGTACACCATTTCTTATTTTATCTAAAGACATTCATCTACTTGTAGGACCCGAACGCCGTGATATTTGCGAATTCAAAGATACTCGCTGGCAATGGCTAAAAACAAAAATGCAGTTTTGCCTTTTTCTGAAATGTATTGGAGTTATTGATTATTATGACAAATGGTGGTATGTTTTAAAACATTTTGGCGTAAAATTTATTACGTCCCAGGCGTGTTTGAATAATGTTTCATCTCGACAAAGTGCTACGTCATTTGTTGGGGCAAGTGGTCCGAAGGGGTATGGGGCAACTGGTCCGCCTGCAAAAACTTAATCAAAATTGTAAAATCCATTTTGAAAATTAGTTGTTAGTGTCAATAAAACATGACTCGGTATTGAAATGTGAATAGAATATGAAATAATTCACATTCTTTCTAGTTCTTAGACATTTTGGAGCATTTCGGGTCTAATACCACTATTTCTGTTATTGAAGGATTTCAATATGACATGAAATTGCTTTAGAATGGTTTAAAACCTCGGTATTATGAATTACATCTTTATTATATGTTGAATGGTGTCTGTAAAGGTATTTGCTATGACGAAATATCATGATTTATGTATTTTATCCACTGTTTTTGTGTATATTAACCGTTGGGTCATCATTGTCATATTGACTTACTTATATTGACCCCTGTAACATGAAAAGCTGGCTAAATATCAAGATGGTTTATTATAAGTACTAAATGATGATTATATGAAGTAAATAAAATCATTGAAGAAAGGAGTATATATAGACAAATGTATGGGGCATCTGAATAACACAACCATGTAACCATTTAACTAGGTTCATACCGTTTTATCTAATAAATGTGCAGTCGAAAATTTCGCTTGCTTTGTACACCATTAGTATACTGCTATTTACACGTTAACCACGAAAACTGTATAAAACATGGGTTTCATGAGACATGTATCCTTTTTTACATGTTAAATAATATGGAAATGTGTTTGTAAAGAAAATACTGCCTAGTTTCCGTGTTGTCATTCACTGATTTCTGTGTATTCTAACCGTTGGAACATATAGGACCAGTTGCCCCAATGATGGGGGAACTGGTCCGTGCCAAGTAAAGTTTTCAGTTAGTGGTAATTGGCCTCTTCTTTAGATATTTTTTAACTCTGATTATATGTTATATGTAAACAGTTACATGGTGATATTTTCATAGTAATTCCATAAATATTTACACGAGCTTTAATCTTTTATATCATGAAATATGCTTAACCGGACCAGTTGCCCCATCCTCCCCTATACATGATGCGCAGAGAAGGTCAGTTCGGGCTAACTTAATAAGTTTTTATCAAAACAGTTTGTTATATAAATAATAATAATAATATTGAATGTCTTATTTTCGGGTGATACTATTAGTTATATCTTGTTTGATAACGCAATACGGAAAGATACCTATGGTTGAGTGCCATATCACATGAGGCCGGAGGCCGAATGTGATATGGTTCACCACATCACCAACAAATATATTTATTGAGCGCATACACAACTTGGAACCCAAAATACTGGGAACCACCGAAATAACACTTACACGTTTAGCCAAACACGGTAGGGATCACAAACGTGATACAAGACTATACTGTTATTGTGCCGTGTGTATTGTAAAACCCCGTCACTTAGACACTTACCACTGATTCAAATTGCTGTGTATCAGCAAGTATCGGTGGTCTAGTGGTTAAGACGCCTGTCTGATAATCAGGAGACCGGTGTTCAATTCCCCGCCGGTGGATGTCCTTGCTTATTTTTCGTTGGGAAATTCGCCGGTGGTTGTTAATATGTGTTGTTATATTGTCTATTGTAAACACCGTGGGTTGGTAAACTGCTTTATATTAGGCATAGCACAATGCACACACATCTGCCACACAACAACATGAAGAGCTGTGTTGCAAAAGGGCCTACATCCACATCTACCTGTTACTCATTTTGTATATTGAATGGATGGCTATTCATATGTGGAGTGTGGCTTGTATTGTTGGTGCCTCAATTGGCGTGCATGGATGCATTTATCAAAGTCATGAAGACAGCCATACAATAATTTGATTAACTCAATTATGCAAAATGAGTAACATGTAGGAGTGGTCTGTAAGCCCTTATGAAAAAAGCTCTTCATATAATGTATGCAGCTCTACTTATAACCCCCTATATAAAATGGATTATCCTCACACTGTGCACTCCCTATAGGGCAGTGAACTTGCCATATATGGTAGGTATGACCTTACACTATATAACCTTTATCAGGTATAAATAGTTATCAACGGTTTTTTAGTTAGAACTGTTTTTACCAATTTTCGAAATTTGCTCTAAACTTGTATATATTCGGCCGATTTAAATAAACCTAACCTGAGATATTGTACTAAACACTTCAGTTCATTTAGTGATATGATCAGAATTTGCATCCCGTGAGTGCACAGTGTGAGTATAAAGACTGAGAATTTAAATTATGGGTATTTAAGAAATGAAAATCCTTATAATTCCTAACTGCAGCAATATTTGTCAATCAAATTGGGTATACATGTTATATATCTATTACCGATCACTCTTATGATGGGAAAAAAAATTGTCGGACATTGCTCATTTGCATATTAATGACTTGAATAGATAATTAGCTAATTCGCATATTTAATGAGCTTATAAACTAAATTATAGTTTGAAAGATTAGGTATTATACAGTTAGCCAGTGTACCAAGTTTGATTGCAATACACCATTCACATCTGGATTTATAACATTTACGCATATTAATTAGTTGGACTTTTTTTGATTGCGGTCAGTGAAACTGGTCAAAATAACCAATTTCACTAGGTTATTTTAGCTTAAAACAATACAATTTTACCATATTTTCTAATTTAACATGGTATATAGATATTCAATTGTTAAGAAATATGTGTAAATGGTGTTTTGAATGTTACATTATTAACAGACTGAGCTTTCTAACTCCTGAAAAATTCTATTTTTGGGCATTGTTACTGTTTTTGGCAGGTTTTCGGAGTATTTCAAAACACTGTAACACAAGAACGCATTGACCGATTGTCATAATTCTTTTTGGAAAATAAACCTTTCATTGCAATCTTTCATTTGACACCAATTTTGTACATGTCTCAATTATTTGAATGTTATGTGTGCTATGCCTATTTATATTAAATATGATATAAAACATTATTATATTATTTGAATTAGTATGTTAATTCGAAATGATACTCATTACTCACATGCAAAACTAATTTTGACTACCTATGTTATTTTATTATAGGCCTACATATCATTATAGTCAATTATTCAAAGTCGATTAATAGCAACATAATATGAAATTCATGAAGCAGAGAGGTGCTATAAGGTAATATGTGTGTATAAAAATACATAGGGACCACTTTTGCCACTGCATTTACAAACACTACGTCCGAACATATCATTTAATTGTGAGATAGGCTTTTACGACGGGTATTCATAATATAAGTTAAAAGTTTTAACGGGTTCGCCGTCGGACAAGTTTTACCATTTACCATTTAATCTTCAAATGTTCATTTAGAATTCCTTCATTTAAAGGCTATTTGAAATATTAAAAAGATCTCCGAAACCCACCTGAGGTAGACTGGAGATGAAATCAAAGGGGAGACCCAAGCGAACCTCTTGATGTGATATCAATTTGTCACTGCTCCTCTTACAAAAACTGGGTCCGAATATACTACGTTATTTCATTGTATAATGTTACTTTTAAAAATTCCTTCAAATAAGCTTAATTTGAATTTCTCCGAAATCCGGACCTGAGGTAAACTTGAAATGAGATCACAGGAGATACCAAATAAGATTGACCTCCTGAAGTGATAGCAATTTACCACTGCACTAAAAAACACTGGGTCTGAACTTTTATATTTAAATGTTCTTTAGAATAGGATTAATTTGAACTTATCCGAAACCCGGACTTGATGTAGACTTGAAATGAGATCGCAGGCGACACCAACAAAGATTGACTTCTTAAAGTAATAGCAATAGATCAAAAAAGATTCTAAAAAAAAAGTTTCTTAATAATCTCTTCCTGACCCGCATTACAGGATGAAAGGTAGTGCTTCCTGAAGGTCACATCTCTTCCTGACCCGTATTACAGGATGTAAAGATAGTGCCTCCGGAAGGTCACAGTCTGTTGTCTCAATCAAATATTTCTTGGTGATCGTCTTCGTTATCATCTTCATGACAGTCCAACTGAAACAGAGAGTAAACAAGCATTTTGAAAGGTAGTTATACGATGAAAGGTAGATTGATAACGGGATGTTTTCAAGTCACCTTCCCCGGGTACCAACACACCAAACTGAACCTCCCTATCTATTTCAAATTCACAGCTATCAAATTCCACATCTACATTTTAAGATTAAAAGTTTACCCTTTTTTACTGAATACAAAACGCGTAGAAATAGTAGCCCTACACACAGAAAAATGTTTACATAATTATGTTAAATATAGAACTCCATAATTATTATGTAAACCTTCACACAATAATTGTGTACAAAATACACAAGTTATGTAAACATAACTTGTGTATTTTGTACACAATGTGGGAAGGTTTACATAATAATTATGGAGTTCTATATTTAACATAATTATGTAAACATTTTTCTGTGTGTATAACGTAGCGTTTAAAGGGGCGAGGGTTAATAAAATGATGTGCGAAGACATTTTTTACTTATTCAAACTTTCTAACCTTTTCTTGTAACGACCATTATTTTAGTCATATGTTGACAATTGTTCCAAATAATACATATAGATAATCTATTTTCATAACCCCTCTAACTATTTAACTACTCGTTTGAACACGATTTTTAATTATTTTTATCATGGGTAAACATCTTAATGCAACAGATGTGGATGGACCTGAAGTCCTATTGTAAAACACCCGCCAGCGGTATATAAGCCTTTTTGAAGTATGACGGGCATCAAACGGAGAGGACGTACTCCCACTTGGAGATCCTTTCAGCTGCAAGAAGATGAAGATTACCGTAGTTGAAGCTCGACATCACCGGCCAAACCGCCACACTTGAAAAAGAGATCTTGATACGACTTACCGCTTCCAGCTCCCTCTCGGAGAAACAAAACTTCAATAGTACCCGGATGAAAGTGAGCGTAACGAGAAAAAACGGGAACATTATCGCCAGGATTGAATTTTTTATCGCCCACAGGCCCGCCAGACAAACGACTTGCAGTGCGGTAAACAGATGCATTTTTGACGCTTTCACCTGATTGGGTGGATAAAAATGGCGGAAAATTTGAAATAAAATTTAATTGCGAACATTATTGTCGAAAGAATGGTAAAATTATCGACAAGATGGAGTTCTTTTTTTCTGTGTTCATTGACCCAACAGACAAACAACTTGCATACTATTTCAAGCGTATGCATCTGATTGATTGAATGAAATGGCGGGAAATTTAATTTGATAGGCAACTCTTTTACGACATTTCATAACGTACGATTGCATTCCTGCCAAAACACTCATTTCAGTGATCATAGTGATCACTGGATAGAAACCCTGTCACACTAGCGAGCAGAGGTAACGAGTGGCCGATAAGTTTGGCAATGTGGGTGTACTTTCCTGTAAGTTTTCATTTGTTCGAGACATATGTGGCATACGTTGTATTCTCTAGGGGTTCGCAGAGGTGCGCTGATATTTAGGATTTTTTTTGAGCATGCTCAAACAAATTGTAGACACCAGCGCACCACTGCGAACACCTAGCGAACTGGTGGCGATTACAACGTTTACCAAATATGTCACGAACGAATGACAACCTACACGAATGATAAGTTCCTGCAAGTTTTCATTTCCTAGACCCAAGCGCACCACTGCGAACTTCAGCGAATCACTAGCAAATACAACGTATACCAAATATGTCACGAACCAAGGAGTTATCATAGTTAACTTAATCATGATAATAACTCCTTGCACGAACGAATGACAACTTAGACGAACGAACACCCACATTTCCAAAACGTCAGGCATACGTTAGCTGTATTTGTTAATAATTACGTCACAGGGCCTTAAGCTTAACATTGCTTTTAGTTTCTAGCGTTTATGTGAATTTTCTTTGCTTAAAAGTTACGATTTATTGGCGTCGGTCTCTCAAAGTGGCCCAAATTTAATTTAGGACAAAATTATTAAATGTCTGTGTCTTTTTGTTCTTGATTCTTGATATCCAAACTAAACCATCTAAAATCTTTCGGAAAACTGCCGATTGGTCAAAATTTAGAATGTGTCAAATATTGTGCCAGTCAGATACATTGTTAGAATAATTACAATTTTCAAAAAGTTGTGCATAAAATGTTTATAAGCAAAACTGTAATTTGGGTATCAAGATGATTATATAATGTAATTGACCAATAGGAATTATTGTACTAAAGACAGATAGTGCCCAGGGGGTTAAACAACATTTATTTCCACTCACCATTCGTACATACATAACATCCGGATGGTGCTTCGTAGGCATCAATAAAAGTTTGATGCGTTCAATTAATTGGATTCCACTGAGGGATGATATTCCAAGATATAGAAACACTCCGAGCAATACGGCAACGGGTATTTCTCTGAGCAAAGGGGCCAGGAGATTGGATAAACCTGCATAATAACAAAGAACAACATGTTCGAAAGAAGCACAAGATGACCTGGCAAAACGTCAAAGGTTCGAGAACAGGATGCTGATTTGGTTTGGACGATAATTTCGTAATTTCGAGAAGTAATCAATATACTGCGATATTCTTGCACGGGTACGCAGGGAAAGGACGCTCACCCCGCGTGAAGCCATTCCCATACCTCTGAAACCACAAACCATTGATGACGTCTGTGACATGCCGATCGACGCAGTACCGTATCTCCCGGGGGGGGGGGGGGGGGTCGGGTCGGGGGCAGAGTCCCCCCTGCCGGCTTTGACTTGGAAGGCCATCTCAAACTACCGGGCTAAAAAAAGAAGGGAAGGGAAGAAGAAAGGGGACAGAGGAAGAAAAAGGGAAAAGGGAAAGGGGAACGACAGGGAGAAAAAGGAAGAAGAGGAAGATAAAAAGGGAAGGAAAGGGAAAAGGAAAAAGAAAAACGAAGGGTAGGAAGGAAAGAGGGAAAGGAAAAGAATAGTGTAGATATAAGTTGATAAGGAAGGGAAAATAAATAAGTGGAAAGAAGTGAACATCGAAAAGAAACTTGGAGAAGAGAAGAGATTTAACCGACCAAACAATTTTTGTGTAAGCGTGCATTACGTAACTTTAGTGACTTTCATCAAGGGAATCATAGGACCGGGTAAGGGACAAGCCCCCTTTGACTTTGGGTTAATTGCGCCTTTTTGAAGAATCTAAAGGAATTTACTTAATTCCCATCTAAATGACAATTTGCCCCTTGCCCGGTTTGATGATGGGCAATTTAGTATACAAATTAAATGCGTGTCCGGGAATATCATTAAAGAAGCCCATTTAAAGGAAAAATGTACCGTAATAATGGCCAGATTCGTGTAAATATGTTGTTCAAATTTCGCGCCCTACGAGCTCATCATGTTTAGGATGCGACACCATTCAGTGAAATATACAACCCAGCTGCGCCATTTGTTTGCGTAATAGGGTCGAACTGGTGTTTAAACCGGGGAAAATACCCTTGCCCCCTCCCCTGACAAAGACACCAGATACGCCATTGGATCGACGTCACTCGACCTCCAGATCATCAACATACGTCTTCTCGCATAACACAAGTGACGCACCGTTAGATTTAGGTGGTGTTGGGGAAGTATGGGTCAGGCAGATCTTTTTTCCGCCGCCAAAGGTGACTAAGCCCCCCCCCCCATTTCTCTTGATGTATTCCTTTATATAGAGTTGGGTGGGGCAGAGGATTCTTTTAATCATCAGTAGGTCATTTTTTATTTCTCGCCTAAATAGTAACCAAATATATATCCAGCTTCTTTGGTCACAAAAATAATCGGAAGCCACTCTTTAGGACATTAACTAAGTGTATGACTTTCTTTTGTTTGAGTCTTTATGATGAAACCCTTACCTATTAAAAGACTAACAGCAAAATTCGTTACTCTCTGATCTTTGATATGATCCAGTTTTGGTTTAACACCTGGAGCGTAGGAACCAGTCAGCACAGTGAGACTTCCGACGTGGGAAACGGTGCGTATCGGTGCTGCACACATCCAAGGAACTCCCATCAGTCCAGCGATGGCGGCCAAGACGCCGATGAGGAAAAGATCAAGATGGTAGCCGCTACCTTTACGTAGTTTATTGGATTCTTTATTTACATTCATACTAAAGAGAGAAATATTACGGACTAATATGAGAATATCGGACTAATAAATGTAATATTGCTGACTTATAAGAGAGAGAAATCTGACGGACGAATCAGAGAAAAATAATACCGAACTAATAAGAGAATAATTCATAAACAGGTAAAATATGTTAAGCAATTCTCATTGGTTCTCAGAGAAATCGGCGACATTTACATGAGACAACGTGATCACCCTTGTGCATTTCATGGTAACTTTCCATAACGCGCACTTCGCGACGCGTCTTACTGCTTTTTCCCTACAAACTATATGAACAACTTACACTCATTAAAACTAGGGGTATCCGTTTTAATTAACATGATTAACAACTCACCCTATAAGCAGCGTCTCCATATAGAGTAATATGAATACCAACAACGCTGGGACGATGGCGCCACCCATATAACCTAAAGGTAGCGTTTTCTTTTCACCAAATGGGTTGATAAACCATCCATGTCTACACGGGCTTGTTGGATGAAAACCATCGTTTATTGCAATTTTCTGTAAGAAAGCCCCAAATCAAAACCACTCAAGAAATGTCACAACATTGGATAACATATCTAGAAAACATGCTTTCAAATCTATTTACAACATTTATACATATTATGGTAACAAATCATATGACAAGTTTTATACATCCTCAGACTCCTCACTAATACCACGTCTATAGGTACGTATAACACTACTTACATGATTAAAGGAGCTGTGCATTGCTTTTATTGCAAACTAGTTAATGTCTAATTAATGATTGATTTGGACAAGTTTAAGATAGTTTTATCCCCACGTACAATTATTTTTGAATGTCACATGTCTAGACAATGTTCACAATTAATAATAAAAAAAATAAAAAAATGGAAAATGATGAGAAAAAAAAGGTTGGAATTTTAGGCACATTTTCTTCCACCAGCTGATTTATGATATAACTAAGACAATTGAGATCCTGTGGAATCGGTTTAAATGATATTTAAAAACCATTTCCTTTTTAGAAAAAAGGCATTGTAAACGACTCTTCCATTGACAGCATCTTACAGACGGTTTGGTATTACGTATTATCATGACTTCATGGTATCTCTGATAAGAAATCATTCAAATTAGATAATGATGTAATGGACAAATGTGCAACACACGTTTCATTGTGGTTGTGATTCCTCGATCGTGTTTTACAGACTAAATTGCTCTTAAAAACCAAATTTAAGCTTTCCCGCTAAATACCACATGTATGCGTGGTAGGGTTTAATATACTAGTTTTAGTACCTCATGAAAACTATTAGTAGGCATAGCACACATAACATTCAAATAATTGAGACATGTACAAAATTGGTGTCAAATGAAAGATTGCAATGAAAGATTTATTTTCCAAAAAGAATTATGACAATCGGTCAATGCGTTCTTGCGTTACGGTGTTTTGAAATACTCCGAAATGGCCGAAAACCTGCCAAAAACAGTAACACTGCCCCAAAATAGACTTTTTTCAGGATTTAGAGAGCTCTGTTGGTTAATAATGTAACATTCAAAACACCATTTACACATATTTCTTAACAATTGAATATCTATATACCATGTTAAATTAAAAAATATGGTAAAATATGCGTAAATTTTATAAATCCAGATGTGAATGGTGTATTGCAATCAAACTTGGTATACTGGCTAACTGTATGATACTCAATCTTTTAAACTATAATTTAGTTTCAAAAGCTTATTAAATATGCAAATTAGCTAATTATCTATTCAAGTCATTAATATGCAAATGAGCAATGTCCGACAATTTTTTCCCATCATAAGAGTGATCGGTAATAGATATATAACATGTATACCCAATTTGATTGACAAATATTGCTGCATTTAGAAATTATAAGCTTTTTCATTTCTTAAATACCCATAATTTGAATTCTCAGTCTTTTACTCACACTGTGCACTCAAGAGATGCAAAATCTGATCATATCACTAAATGAACTGAAGTGTTTAGTACAATATCTCAGGTAAGGTTTATTTAAATCGGTCGAATACAAGTTTAGAGCAAATTTCGAAAATTGGTAAAAACAGTCCTAAAAACCAGATGATAACTATTTATACCTGAATCAAGGTTATATAGTGTAAGGTCATGCCTACCATATGGCAAGTTCACTGCCCTATAGGGAGTGCCTAGTGTGAGGATAATCAATTTTATATAGGGGTGTTTTTCAAAGTAGAGCTGCATACATTATATGAAGAGCTTTTTTGCATACAGACCACTCCTACATGTTACTCATTTTGCATAATTGAGTTAATCAAATTATTGTATGGCTGTCTTCATGACTTTGATTAGTGCATCCATGCACGCCAATTGAGGCACCAACAATACAAGCCACATTCCACATATGAATAGCCATCCATTCAATAATGCAAAATGAGTATCAGGTAGAAGTGGATGTAGGCCCTTTTGCAACACAGCTCTTCATATTGTTGTGTGGCAGACTCTGTGTGTGTGCATTGTGCTATGCCTACTATTAGGGGCCTTGCCCTTTTACAAGTAGAGGAAAGCTCGAGGAAAGAGCGAGGAAAGGATCGGTGTTTAACCCCTCACTGAATGGGTACTTGAAATACGCATTCAGTGAGGCGTTAATCACCGATCCCTTTTCACTCCTTTTAATAATATAGAAAAAAGGATCGCACTTTCCCCGCTCTTCCTCGAGCTTTTCTCTACTTGTAAAAGGGCAAGGTCCCTTAGTGAAATACGGTATAGTAATTCAAAATGTATTTATTTTAAGGAGTGTATCAACGCTATTAGCTTATGTCACAATAACAAAGATAGCTATTGATTGCTTATACCTGTAAGTAATTTAATAGTGCATGTACCCAAAATGAGGTTTTAGTGTAGAGCGTGATGGTCTTCTTATATGTGAGCACTTACGTGAGTATATATATCTCCAACTAGATATGCCAATGTCATCATTGTACCGATGGCTATCGCTGTACCAAAATTGCCTAAAGCTCGTCTTGCCTGAATAACGCAATAGCATAATATGAAATTATTTCATGAAGTATTTGGGTCTTGAACGTAACATGCTTTATTACTTTCTTAAAATCAAATTATATCAGCTATGAACAATTTTGTAAATATAATTTCAGATAAATAATTGTATTCTTGTTCTTGCATTTTATGGATACAAAAAGAAAATCAACAATTTTACAATATGCGGGAATTGGGCAATAATAGAGTCAGGCTTTATTTGTATTAAGGGGGGGGGTCTAGGTTGGTCAGATATTAAAATTCAGTGCTTCGCAAAAAAATGAGATATTAGCACAGTAGAAAACTGCTAAGTCTCTGCTTTAAAATGCTTTTTGTTTGAGGTAAATTGGATTTACGGTTCTGAAGTTATGGTCAATTAAGTTTCGGGTGTCTCAAAAAATCGGTGGTGTTTTGCATACTTTTGTATGTAAAAACGCTCACCCTGCGTTTTTTAGCATTTTCAGTTTTAATTGTTTTTTGATCAAATGATTGTAACCTTTGATTGAATTTATTTATTAAAATATTGAAATAAATAATTGCACATCATAAATCATCAAAATTTCAAGGTCAACGTAATTTCTTATGTATTTCTTTATTTTTCTCACCCGGCTATTTTTAAGCAATTTATCTTTAAAAATCAATAAAAATGCTAATATAATTGCGATTTTGTCCCAAAATGGCTCAAAATGTGTCTAAATTCATGCTCTTCCATAATTGAACATTTATTTATATCCCAAATGTCAACTTATTTTTTTCTCGCCAATTTTAATATTTTTCAATACGTTTTGCACGATATCTCAAAACTATAAAACACGCAAACTTGCAATATTGGAGCAAACGTAACTCAAAAACGAAAGCTAATATAACCATGGGATTTGGCCCAGATGTTAAGCACACAAGGGGCTATGAAACCATGGATCCCGATTTTTAATATCTGTTTTCAAATTTGAATTACGATGCAAAATTACCTGATTGGTCGGTTCACGGTTGCCATGGCAACCATATCAAAAATCCGGATCCATGGTTTCATGCGCACTCAACCGATACATCATCTACCCAAGTATGGTGTATATGCAACATTTTGTTTTCTAGTTACGTTTGCTCCCGTGTTTAGCCAATCAGAGGCCTTGCATGGTAACCATGGCAACCAGATCAAAATAACACACATTTCTGAAACGTCTTGACCTAAGCTTTAATTTGATATACAACACTAAGCGGTAAGTCCACGATAACATTGAGAAAATGTGTTTCCAAATTTGGGTCAAATCAACCTAGACCCCCCCCTTAAAAGAGTTATTTTTTCTTCTTTGAAACACGACTGAACGGGCTTTATCATTTCGACCACTAATTACTAAATTAACATTAAAAATTATCCAACTAAGTCCCATTTTCTTAATGAGGGCGCCTCTCTTTCCCAAATGACTACATATAGGAATGTATTTATACCAGGGTGTATTATTATTCTTCATGCTATTTCATTTGACAGTAAGATTTAAAAGCATTTGATCATCATCCCATTGTGGTTGCCTTTTATTTTTAGCAAACTTGCTGAGATCTAAGTGGCACAAAAACGTTTGATTGGTACATCAGAATGATTCAATCTCGAATTTTTCGTCATCCAAATATGAGCAAAATGTTTAGGTGAGGTTTTCATATCGAATACCAACATCTTAAAACATGAAAGCATTAGACAATGACATTCTTTTGGTTTTAAAGTGGAGTTGTAATAAATGGACTTGAGAATCATTTTCCAGTCAGTTAAGCTCATATTTATATTCAATCATTGTCAAGGCTAATGACCGATAATATGGACATATCTTGTGATAGGTCCGTGATCAAGTGATCAATGCTATGCATTTAACTTATTGATTTATACTTCTGGTTAATTAAAGATGTTTATGACTATTATACTCTAATAATTAATTGTACTTGGCGTAACATGTTGTCATCCAGTATGGTAACCTCGCCTGAGCAGGAAGTTCCCTTTCTGATATCATTAGGACCATTTACGCTGTTAATCCGTTGGCTATATTGTTCACAGTATATTTGTTAATATTCGCATGAATGAACAACACTTACCATTCTTCCAAGGAATTGACTTGTGCGAAAAAACCTCAGGAAAAACGCTATGAGAAAGGTCCCCAAAGTCAAGATGATGGCAAAGAGTGCCGTGTTTGGAAACGGATGATGACTAGGTGTACAGCCGTCATGATGGTCACTATCCTCATGCTCACCGCCTTGATCGTTTCTGAAGTTACAATCACTATGAGGTGTATCGTCTGTGTGAAGAGAGGTTTCAGTGGTTCCCCCATGAAGTCCGTCGTCAGTTGTTACGCTGATATTCCAATATGAGACATTTTGTGTCGAGTGTATTGCTTCATAGTCCACGCAGTAGTCGGGGAGGATTGGATTGGCGCACATGATCTGGTGAATTAAAAAGGTTATCAAACAACATTCAAACTATACTTAAATATAACCACGTGATACAATCATCATTCATCCTCAACATCTTCCTTCGGCTACAGTGCATGCGACCACAAGTGTTCTCCGTGCACGCGGTTTTTAGCAAGAGTGACTATCAGTCGTTCTTGGATCAAGCCTTTATTGTCCCTTAGTAAGCTTTGTGTATGGGTCAAATATGATTTGCATGGACGACCAGGTCTCCTCCTTCAGCCATGTGTTGGTACGTAGGTGGCATGTTTTCAGTTGGCCCTTCATCAGGGAGACGGAAGTTATGTCCAAGGAATTTCAGTTGGCGGCTCTTTACACGGTGGATAAGAGGCTCGGTCTCGGCCATGCCATAAGGCGGTATTTTGGACATGATCCGTCGCCTACATATGCTGTTAAGCGTTATTCTGTAGCAAGAGGTAGCGAAAGCATTAATTTTGCATTCCATACAGTAAGATCGTCACACACATGGTGTTGTTGAATAATTTCACTATTGTTGTGATAGCTATTTGAGGGCTCCTCCACAGACGTTCTAACTTCCAGAATACGCACCATGCTATTGCCTTACGTCTTTAAAGGTCACGTGCACCCGATGCCATTATAGAGCCAAGATACCTCAAATCCGTCACATGGCTGATGGTATCTCCATAGACTTGGAGTGTTGGGTGAGGATTGCCGTCGGCAGTCACACAATACACATGTCAGACTATAACCATTTTCTGCATCGTGTCTTCAACGTCATTTTGAACTTAGAACACTGAGAATTTGATGAAGCTGATACATGTTGATCGAAAGCAACAGTGCAATAGTACAATAAGGAGTTTAGCAAAACAACAAGCATGAATGTATTATATTTTCCACAAATTAGCAAATGTTACGAGACATTAGTTAAAGGTTGATAGTGTTTATAAACACTTATGTTTACAATCAATTGAAAATATCTCCGATCTCGTTAAGCATTTGCCCCTGATAAAAACTAACGATTCCCTTTCTACCAGAGTTCATTTATTAGCATGATAGTTATTTACAAGCCGTTCTGGTCATTTTAAACGGATAACAAGTAACTAAAGACAATTAATTGCTTGTATTGAAGTATTCAGTTAAATAGAATCAATCATTATTGGTCCTTCCTGCCGTCGACTTAACCAGACATAGTGTAATGTATTCCTTGCTTTCTTTTCTTTATAGCTGACGAGCTGTTCCATGATGGGCGACGAGCTAAAATTAACTCCAAGCTTACGTCATCGACGACAGGAGGACGTTAATACCAAATAACGTGTATAACGTGGAATTTCATTATATTTTGGGCATATTTTATGTCGTCACCCCTCCCAAATCTTATTTTTTGGGGTGAGGTAGGTGCACGTGTACGGGGATCAGGAGTTTAGGATCTGATATCCCCTTTCCAGTTTTGGGCGTTTGGAGGATGGTAAAATTTGACACACAGCCAGTCAAATTAAGTGTGTCAAACAGAATTTTTTGGATACTGAATAGGAACGACCTTGACTTTGGACTTGGAAATATTATGTTATCGTGTATGTATTTGTATGTATATTCTCGTCAGGCAGATTTGGAATTAATAGATGCGAAATGTATAACATTATTAATAATGATGTGGACTATTATCACATGGTATTGGTATGATTTTGGAAATGCACACCAGTGTGTTAATCAATGTGATGCTTGTCAACACAAAGATTCTCAGATGCTTATCATAATGTTTTATGAGTAATCAGCAACAAAATTTTCATCTAAAAGCTGCTATGGTTTCTGTTAACGTTCATGGTATACGGAACTTTGTTAAACGGCAAAAGATTTTTAATTGGTTATCAAGAAAGAAAGCTGATATTATTTTTTTGCAAGAAACTTACAGCACCAAGGAGGTGGAAAAATACTGGTCTCAGAAATGGAAGGGTAAGATTATGTTCTCTCATGGTACAAATCATAGTAAAGGGGTGGCAATTTTGTTTAAGCAGAATTGTGATTTTGATATTAAAACGAGCATTATTGACCCACATGGTAGGTACATTATCCTTAATATCGAAGTTCAAGGTCAACAAATGCTGCTTATTAATGTTTACGCTCCATGCTCGACTAAGCCAAAGGAGCAGTGTGAATTGTGGGATAAATTGCGTAATTTAATTTCTAGTGTTGACAATTATGATGATAAGCACTTAATCATCGGTGGTGATTTTAACGTTTTAATGAATATTGCTCTTGACCGCGATGGGGGAAACCCAAGGTATGACGCGAGTGTTATGAGGAAGATTGAATTTTTTTTGGCTGACTTTGATTTAATTGACATTTGGCGTGCAAGAAACCCTCATATGCGGAAGTACACATGGAGGCAAAAAAATCCTCTAATTCAAAGCAGACTAGATTTCTGGCTCATTTCAAATAATACGCAGGATGTAGTTAAGAATACAGGCATTGCATCTGCCATTGGGACAGACCATTCTATGATTTACTTGAATATTGAGAATGTTATGCATGATAATAACCATGGTCCATCTTATTGGAAATTCAATAACTCAATGTGTGATGATGTTCAGTTTTGTCAGGCGTTAAGTGATAAGGCTCCTATATGGTTTCATAAATATGATGATACTGATGACGATAGAATTTTATGGGAGCTAATTAAGTTTGAGATTCGGAAATTCACTCAAGCCTTCTGCAAAGATAAAGCGAATAATAATAATATAATAATAATATATAATAATAATATAATAATAATAAAGCATTTATTAAGCGCCTAATCAAAAGTGGTCAAAGCGCTGTACAAAATAGTAAAATCTTAAAATACACAAAAACACTCAAACTTATTGCAACATATTATTATACTGTACAAAGTAAAAAGGGCCTATACATACACAAAAAATATGACAGCACAATATACAAAGCTAAAAAACAGAATGGAATCCGTGAGGCGGGGGATTAATGCTTAGGAAACAGATGAAATTTGAGAGCCTTTTTGAACTTATGAATAGTAGAACAATTGCGGAGTGAGGCAGGTAGAGAGTTCCATAGACGTGGAGCAATAGCGTAGAAAGCTTTGTCTCCAAGAGCACGCTTCGTGCGAGGGATTGTGAGAAGTAATTTGTCATCACCTGACCTCAGGTTAGGTCTATTTTGTATGTACGGAGTGAGAAAGTTTGTCAGGTATATAGGAAGAAGGCCATGAAAACTTTTGAAGGTGAACAACATGAGTTTGTATGTAATCCTTGATGTAATGGGTAACCAGTGTAGCTCTCTAAGGAGGGGTGCAGACGAATCCATTCTGTTTGATCTAAAAATTATTCTTGCAGCCCTGTTCTGCAGTGTTTGTAATTTGTTGCGATCTTTCGCTGATATGCCATAAAGTAAAGAGTTTGAATAATCCAAACGAGATAAAACCAGTGACCGGACTAGATGGTGACAGCTATCAACAGTAATAAAACGACGTATTCTATAAATATTCCTGAGATGAAAGTTCACTGTTTTGATGGTAGATTTAACATGTGCAGTCATGGACATAGTGCGATCAAATACGACACCCAGATTTTTGATTGTTGGAGATGGCTGTATTACAGTGTCACCAATTGTGATGGTAATGTCATTAATGAATTTGCAATTGTAATTTGACGATGCGATGAAAAACTCAGTTTTGTCTTGATTGAGCTTGAGTTTGTTTTTAGTCATCCAGTCACTGATTTCATTTATACAAGATGTGAGTCGAGCAACAGATCTTTCAGCGTCTCCGCTAATCTTGGGATCAAATGACAGGTACAGTTGGACATCATCCGCATACAAATGATATTTAATGCCATGTTTACGGATTATATTACCAATATCACTAGTGTACATCGTAAAGAAAAGTGGCCCAACAACAGAGCCCTGGGGAACTCCAAATCTAAGATCATGTGTTGTAGATTCGGAATCCCCAACACGAACACGAAACGAACGGTTCTGTAAGTAAGAACGAATCCAACTAAGAGCCTTGCCACGGATACCAAAGGTGGAAGAAAGCCGCCGCAACAAAATACAATGATCAACCGTGTCAAACGCGGCAGAGAGATCAAGTAACACGACCGCAATAGCTTTGTTTTCATCAATGGCTCTCAGAAGATCAGTTCTCACACACAGAAGGGCTGTTTCAGTGCTGTGTAGCTCTTTATAAGCAGACTGGAAGCTTTCTTGAAGACCATGGACATTGAGGTGGTCTTTTATCTGAGCGCAAATGGTTTTTTCCATGATCTTGGACACATAGCTAAGGTTAGATACAGGTCGGTAGTTCTTAAGAACCTGTCTGTCCAGAGTAGGTTTCTTGAGAATAGGGGTCACAACCGCGTCACGGAGTTGTGTGGGGAAAATACCACTACTGAACGATTTGTTGATAATATTTGTCAGTGGAGCTACAAGCTCAGCAATATTTTCCTTTAACAACCACATAGGCAATGTGTCAAGAGTACACGATTTTGAAGGTGTCGACATAATTATATTACAAACCTCATCAGAAGTCACATTATAAAAAGCATACATTGATTTACCACACATTTTTATATCAAGTTCACAATCATCAACATTAGATTCAGAGTTGTCATCAAGGTTCCTACGTATCTTCATAACTTTGTCATTGAAAAATGTAGCAAACGAGTTACACATATCGGTAGTAGAACTACAATCAGGGAGTTGTTTGACGTTATTGTTAAGTAATTGGTTCAAAGTACCATACATATTCTTGCTATTTGATCCCTCAAGTTTCTCTTTGTAGTGGTTCTCTTTGGTACGGTTAATGAGCTTATTAGTGACCTTAAGTTGTTTGACATAAGCATCATGATCAGTTTTGCTTTTACTCTTAAGCCATTTTCTTTCACATTTCCTTCTTTCACGTCTGGCCTTGTTGATCTCGTCATTAAACCAAGGAGATTGAGATCTTATTCTACATGAGCGCTGCTGAGGAGGTGCATGAGAGTCTAACACACCAAGGACTGTGCCGTTAAATTGTTCAAGCATGTCATCAACAGTACACTCACTGAAATCAAGATCACTGATCTCAAACGCGAGATCAATGGAAAAACCATTTGTATCCATATTTTTGATATTTCTAACAGTGCGAGTGATAGTGATAGGCTCAGGTTTTTCACAATTCAAGATACAACTAATAAGCATGTGGTCCGAACCTAAACTTGGCAAGATTTTACAGTTAGAAATCAACATATCTTCAGGACGTGATATGATTAGGTCCAGGGTATGCCCTTTATCGTGAGTAGCTCCAACTACGTGTTGATGAAAACCATGTACGGTAAGATTGTCAATGAAGCCAGCGACACACGGTTTGGATGGTACATCCACATGTACATTAAAATCACCAAGCAGCAAGGTTTTATTAGAGACAAGGCTAACGTCATTGATAAAGGTCTCAAACTCTCCATAAAACTGACTAGATGTCAATTGATTGTTCGTTGAAGGGGGTGGGCGATACACGGCTATAATTTTCACTCCGGATTTCTTCAGGGTGACACAAGCATGTTCAAAGGATATTGTTCTGATGCCAGTAGGTGTATTTTGAATGCTGAGATTGGTCTTATGGATGAACCCGATACCACCGTGCTCGTCCTCCTTTCGTGGATAACTCAAAAAGGAGTAACCTTGTGGTAGCATCTCACCAATAACAACAGGGTCATTCTCAGCGAGCCACGTTTCAGTTAGCGCAAAAATGTCAACATCATTGGCAATGATGTCTTCAAATATGGAAATTGTCTTCTGACGCACAGAGCGAGCATTCCACAGGCGAACATTAAGGACATTGTTATTATGTTTACGTAATTGTCGTATATTTATTTGGTTCGAGGACAGATGTCCTGGATTGCCATCGGTTAGCTGTCTGTTACCGAGCACCGTAGAAATAGGCAAACCTCTTTGGGTTACGTTCTTGCGACCCTTTCCTCTTTTCTTCCACCGCTTAGATTTAACTCTGCGTGTTTCAGTTGGGGTAGGGGCATGAAACGGGCAAGGATGGTGAAGTAAATTCAAAGTTGCTAAACGGGTACATAAACTCTCATTTATTCCACAGTCAATTTTATTATTGATGCCGGGTGGTGATGTTTGGAATGAGAGCAAGTTTTCACGGCTGTATCTGATATGACGATCAATATTAGGCTTTATGTTAGGTTCCTCAAGTGGGTAATTGGTATTTACCGTATTACCATTATTGATGCCGAGTGCTGATGTTTGAAATGAGAGCAAGTGATCACGTCTATATCTGATATGATGATCAATATTGGGCTTTATGTTTGGTTCCTCGAGTGGGTAATTGGTATGACCACGATGGGTGCTGATCCTGGTACTCGATCGTTCAATCGGGGTACACGGATTTACGTTATGTACAGTACATACCCAATCAACGGCAAAATCCAACAAGGAGAGAACAGAAAGTGTCCATAAAACATGGAAAAATGAAGTACGATAACTAGGAAACACAAACATCCTGACGATCCACACATTCACAGCAACTAACAGTCACAAACACTGGCGATATAAAGCAATAATTCCGCTAAAAATGATGAAAATTGAAGAGAACGATACGAGAGCAACCTCACGGTGCTGGCATCATCATCACACGAGCAGGCAGCGCCTAAAGGAATTGGAGGAGGTGGTGAAAGTGAAGGAGGAAACACTTGGGACTCACCCATCCAAAGAAAATGAGGATGCGTGGAATGTGGCTAGACTTGAGCTTGAACAAGAATATGATATCATCACACAGGGAATTATCGTAAGATCTCGGGCAAACTGGGTTGAGAAAGGTGAAAAAAAAAAAAAAGCAACAAGTATTTTCTAGGCTTGGAAAAAGGTAATAAAAACAAGAGTACAGTTAGATGTATCCTAATGAATAATGGTGAGGAATCAAAGGATCATAAAGATATTTCTAACGAGATTAAATCTTTTTATCAGTCTTTGTATGCTAAGAAGAAAGTGGATTTAAATTCACAGCAGGCTCAGTCATTTCTGAATAAGGAAAATATCCCGCAATTAAGTACTGATCAGCAGCAATTATGTGAGGGGCTTCTTACTGTAAATGAATGTTTTGAGGTTCTCAACACTTTTCAGAATAACAAGTCACCCGGTAATGACGGCCTTACGGCTGAGTTTTATAAATCTTTTTGGCACCTGTTTGGGAGCACATTAGTAGGAAGCTTGAATAGCAGTTATCAAACTGGTGAGCTTAGCAGCTCACAGAAGCAAGGTGTTATAACTCTTCTTTTAAAGAAGGATAAAGATAAGAGAAAAATAAGTAGTTACCGCCCTATCACCCTGCTGAATGTTGATTTGAAAATTGGGTCGAAAGCAATTGCATCACGTCTTTCTAAAGTTCTTCCAGACGTTATTGGTGAAGAGCAGGCAGCGTTTGTGAGTGGTCGGTATATAGGAGACGCTGTGAGAACTGTGGCTGACATAATGTATTTTACAAAATAAATACAACAATATTCCTGGTTTGCTGTTGAATATTGATTTTGAGAAGGCTTATGATTCTATTGATCATGATTTTCTTAAAAAGGTTATTGAGTCCTTTAATTTTGGTGAAGGTATTCAAAAATGGATTCACACATTTTATAATAATACCCAAAGTTGTGTAATGAATAATGGTACATCATCAGGATATTTTGATGTTAAACGCGGTGTGAGGCAAGGGGACCCGTTGAGTTCTATTTTATTCGTATTATCGATGGAGGTGTTATTAATAAATATCAGAAATGATACAAATATTAATGGGATTCAGATAAATGAGGCCAGCAATATAAAAATATCTTGTTATGCTGATGATCTAACATGTTTCTTAAAAGATACCAAGTCCGCTGACAATATCTTGCATATGCTCCAAATATTTAAATCATGTTCATCTCTCAAGGTAAATGTAGACAAGACTGAGGCGATGTGGTTGGGAAGTTGCAGAAACTTGAAAGACACACCTTTACCGGTGATTTGGACAAAGCATGTTAAGGTTTTGGGTATCTTCTTTTCTTACAATGAGAAGTTAGCTAATGACCTTAATTTTGATTCTAAGATCTCTTCACTCAAGCAAGTTCTTGCATTGTGGAAAAATAGGGATTTGACAGCAATTGGTAAAATAGTAATTGTCAAAACTTTCGGTTTGTCCAAATTTCTTTATGTGTCTAGTTTAATAACCATACCAAAAGCTGTTCAAAGGCAAATTAATTCTATCATTCATAAATTCGTTTGGAATGGTCCAGATAAGATTAAAAGAGAAGTTTTAATGGCTGAATATGATAAAGGAGGCCTAAAGATGGTGGACATTTTTTCAAGAATCAAAGCTCAACAGGTAATATGGTTAAAGCGATTCATGAGTGATGGCATAGTCGCCTGGAAAATAATCTTATCCCAGTATTTAAAGAGAGTTGGTGGACTGACATTTTTATTGAAGTGTAATTTTGATATGAAGAAGTTAAATTGTCATATTCCTCAATTTTATGCTGATATTCTAAATCTGTGGTCTGAAATTGGGGTCACTAAACAAGAGTCTGTTGAGGATATTTGTAAACAGGTGATATGGAACAATAAACAGATTCTAATTGATAATAAGTCTGTTTACTATAGGTCCTTACATGAGAATGGTAACATTGTAATCATTAATGATCTCCTTGACCACACAGAGAAATTTAAGAAGGTTAACACGTTGGGTAAAGCATGTAACAATGCTGATTATTTAAGGTGGTATGGGATTATACAGGCCATCCCAGCTACATGGAGGGCACAGATTACTACCAAATTGTGTATTAATGAGATTGATCATGGACCTGGGTTTGATATAGATGGTAGTAGAAAGTTACTTGAAAGTACACATTCTAAAGAGTTGTATAAGTTTTTTGTAAATCAAAGTATCTCAACGCCAGTGTGTCAATACACAATGATAAATACTTATAATTTTGATGTGAAAAAATGTCGTGATATTTATATTTTACCATGGAAAACTACGATTGATACTAGGCTTAGATGGCTTCAGTACAGGATCATTCATAGCATTCTTCCAACAAATCAATGGCTTCATAGAATTGGTATAATTAATAGTCCAAATTGCACGAAGTGTATGAATAAGGTTGAAACACTTCACCATTTATTTGTTGAGTGTGTTGTGGTAGATCAGTTCTGGAAGGTCTTTAAAACACATTGGGATTGTATTACTCATGACATGTCGAATGATGAGATATTATTTGGTATTATGGATAACAACAGCGAAAATTGGGAATTGAAGAACCATCTTCTCTTAATTGCCAAGAGGTATATATACATCACCAGATGTAAAGGGTCCCCCTTGTCGATCCGGGTCTTCAATAATTTTTTGAAAGATACGTTTCGATTGGAGGAGACCATTGCAAGGCAAAAAGGGAAGCTGGTATTTCACTTCAATAAATGGAATGATGCTAAAAATATTATGTTCTAGCTATGAATACAATTGTTTTCACATCACACAAGTAGTGTTTTTCTGCATTTTTTTTTTTTGAACCTGCCTTGTATTTCTTATGTTTTCTCCAAGTGTGGGGGTTTAGTTGCAAGCCTATTAGACATGTAATGATATTTCAATCTTCCACCATTGTGTTCACCGCTGTTAGACTCCATAATAGGCTTGTAACTGAAGCCTAAAAGCTTGGGGAATGAGTCTTGTCATTGGTATTTTGTAATTTGTATTTGCTATTGTTAGTATTGTTTTGTCTTGTGCATTCATGTCTTGTAAAGAAGAAGGAGAAAATTATTAAAACATATCGCTATCACCAGGGGCGAGAAATAGAAGAAAAAAAATAACGTGTATGACTTACATGGTGTAATCCTGAATACGCTTTATAGAGGAATATTAGCGATATCAGGGTAGAGAAAATCTCTTCCGTAAATCGAGTAAAATATCGCACTAAAACACTGCCTTCAGCGGCCACCATAAGTGTTGCTAGAAGGCATATCCAGAAACTGATCCATGTTCGAAATGCCATGAAGTCAATGTCCGAATTTGCACAGAACTGAAGAAAAAAAGAAAGAAGTTCACTTAAATTGTTACGTTATTCAATCTTCATTGTTATTGTCATCATCGTCGTCGTCATCGCAATCGCAACCAGCAAGGTAATTGTCGTCGACGTCATCATTATCATCGTCGCCATCGTCATCATTTTCGTGTTCGTCTTCGTCGTTGATCGCAATCACGTCGTCGTTTATCATAGTTATCATTATATTATTGTGTTACCTCATATAGGAATGTCTCAAAGACAAGTACGGGTCCGGTTCCACCTAAAATGACTAGCGGCTGCCCAGCAAACAGAGCAAATACCATTCCACACAACGATGTAGAGACTATCATTTCCGTCACGCCCATCAAGTTATTAGTTTTTTCACCTGTAAAAATAATGTTTATCAATGTGATTGAGGGGGTTTAAAAGATGTGCAATTTAAGTTATCAAATAGTGATGAGAGAGCCAGAGTCAAGCTGTGTAACACGCGATCACGTTGGGTCATACTAAGTCACGATAGGTCACGCTGGGTCATACTGAGACAAGATAAAAAACTTTATGGTGCTTTATAAGAAATTCGTTTAGCTTACAACAGTTCATTCCACCTTGGCCTCCTTTTTTAATAGAACACATGAGGGTGCCAGGCCTAAGACATGATGGCACATTGTCAATGAATGTAGTTTCAAATGTGTCCCTAGCATCAGATAGACCAGTTCAACTTCCTTTAAATATGGGCTCCATTCCCGGGAATTTGACCCGGGATGACCCGTCGGCTAACTTACCCAGTAAGCCACCGAAGGCTATAGCAGGTGAAAGACAAGCAAAGTACACGAACACAAATGCACACACACATTGGAAGTTAAAGCCATCCGTAATGTCGCTCTTGTAGTGACGATAGCGCCGTCTAACATCGTTAATAAGCCCCCCGAATAGTTGGCCTGTTCTTTGCATAGGGTTTGCAAACTCCAGAGGATCGCTCCTGGGTATGAGGTAGTAGGGTTCGGTATCCTTGTCCGTTACTGTAATGATTTTACAAAATATGTTATTCAGAAAGTCGAGAGTCATTAATTTGTTATGGTAAATCGAAGTGAAGGTCTCGGGAAACAGGTATGGTGTCGGTTCATATAATTTATAAATATTTGATTCTCGAGTTTCTCTGAAATTATAACGCTGTTTTTGTATGATAATATAAATTAGTTGTGTTATTCTAAACGTAATGAGTAAAATTACAACATGCAACGACATGGACATTTGTTGATCAAAGATGACACCTAGGTTACGAACACTGTCACTTGGAGTAATGACCTTATCCTCAACAAGCAATGAAACGGGTGACATGTGACGTTTGAGAGATGAGGGGATGTTATGACCATGAATTCTGTCTTGTCTTCATTTAGTTTGAGCATATTGGTGTTCATCCAGTCCCTAATAGATTTGATGCATTCAGAGAGTTGATTAAGAGAGGAAGCTGTGGAAACGGGATCTTTTGGGTTAAAACTAATGTAAAGCTGTATGTCATCGGCATACATATGAAATGACAAACCAAACTGTCTAATGATGTTTCCTATGGGCAGGGTATAAATTGTGAACATTGAAGGTCCCACAATGAACCCCTGTGGAATACCAAACTCAATTTCATGAGGCTCAGAGAGCACTCCATCTATACACACCCTTGTGGTTCTGCCAGACAAATATGATTCAACCCAGTTCAACACAGTACTTTGAGCACCAATTTCATTAGCCAACCTCCTAAGTAACACTTTATGATTTACAGTGTCGAAGGCACTGCTGAGATCCAGCAGCACCAAGAACACGCCCTGATGCTCACACACACACTTCATAATATCATCCTTCACTTTGTACAAAGCAGTTTCAGTGCTGTGGATGGGTTTGTATGCCGACTGAAAACCATCACCAAGACCATTATTTTCAATAAACCTGTTGATGTTGTTAATGGCAAATTTTTCAATGTTTAGAGACAAATTCTTCGACTGATTCTCTAAAAGTAAATAGAGCCCTCTACAGACAGAAGATTTTAATCATATCGTCGCTGTTCTGACATACCGGCACATCACAACAGAATTAAGTAAAGTGATGTGCCGGTATGTCAGAACAGCGACGATATGACGAAAATGAAGCAAGCTGCTGGGGTTAGTTAACAAATACAACATGGTTTAGGGAAAGTAGTGCAAATTACTATACATCATAAATATTCATTAGCTAATCGCGGTTTCCTATTGGTCTATTCCGTTAGCTACGCACTTCAGTATTTAGCCTACTTCCTCGCGTACGGGAAAGACGCAGACGCGGGGAAAAATAATAAGGGTACTATCGCACCCCTTGGAGGCTCCTGCCGCACCTTAGTCTCATCCCCGGAACGAAACCGTTCAATAAACGTATACACGTCACATTGTATAGAACTTTGCATTCTGGCGACGAGCGTGGTTATTCTGTTGTTGTCAAAATGGCGCCGTCTGCTGGTCGTTTCGCTGAACTGTCAGAGAAGGATTTGCAAGCTATTGTTGATGGAAAAGACGCAAAACAAACAAAAGCTGTCATACAGAAAGCAGTAGGCATCTTCTCCAAGTATTGTAGCACCAAGAAATCTCAACATTGTTGAAGCTGAGCAACTTGTGATTTATGCATCATACTTCGTAAGTTCTACGGCTTACGCCGAGATCCGTACCAAAGGAGGTGAATTCTACGCTAAGAAATCAATGCAAACGATACGGTTTGGTCTACAGCGTATTTTCTTCAAAACTTTGACGTTTTATTGGAACTTTGAATGTGGTCATCGTTTATATTGACTGTTTACGAAATTTGAATTCCATTGGATTTTTGATGATTGGAAACACCGGCCGTGTCATTTTGGAATATCTAAAAACATAAACAAGGTAGTCCTAAGTTGTATGTTTTTATAATTTCGTGATGAATATTTATGATGTATAGTACAACAAATACAACATGGTTTATATCGGGAAGTAAGTGTGAATTACTGGCCCCTCGGTGTTGGACGAGTGCGTCTACTTCCCTCCGCTACGCGTCGGGAAGTAGACGCACTCATCCAACACCTCGGGGCCAGTAATTCACACTACTTCCCTCTATATCATGTTGTATCTGTATACTACTGGTCCCGCGGTGTTGGAGTACTGGTGCTACCTCCTGACGCCCCCGAAATAATCAATGATGCATTTGTATTATCACACCTCATATATATACATATTTTATTGTTTAAACTAAATTAAAAATCGAAAAAAGCTTACGTTGTTACCGAATAGATTGGTAAGTAGGCCTACAGGCTGCAGAGTATACACATAGCGAGCAAGCGGCGGACTCGGATTCATATTCTTCACAATTTATTATTTATGCATTATTACATGTTTGGTAGATGAAGCATCCAAAAGAGGCTCAAATCTGCATCTGTTTAGTTCGCGAATTTCTCCGGCAGATGTTTAGCAGACAACGCCATGTTTGTTGTTGTCATTACTTGTCAACCTCGTACTTGGCGTCACAGTTAAATATGTACGTAATATTCATAGGCTCTAGAATGGTTCCGGGGACGGTGGTTATGAGCGGGACAGAAGTCAAAACATCCGCATGTTTGGTAGTAGCGTAACAACAAATTAGCATTCGGCAGGCTTTTTAATTTATCCGACTATGTGAGAAGATGAACTAATCAAAAAAGAGGATACCCTTATAAATATGTATGAGGTGTAATAATCTATAATACGAATTAGTTGGTGGATCACCTTGAGTGTCTGTTTCCGGCTGAGTTGGAGTGATTGACGTTTTTTTAAGCATCCCATGATGCACCTGACGGTCCTCTTTTTTCTGATGTCGCGTGATTGGTAGGAGTAAGTCCTTATCCCATTCACCCGGTGGTAACACTGTAGTACCATTCAAAAACTCATTGATGCCGTTTACGAGATGGTGCTTGTTGGAAGCAGAGTAAGCTATATTTCTGAAGGTCTGAGTATAAATCACCAAAGTTGCATGGAAGGATAGTTAGGGTAACTTATTGCAGGCTTTTATTTTGCAATGGACGCCATTTTGATACATAGGGAAGCCATCGTGATACATAGGGAGATATTGTGACATGTAGGTATTCATCATTAAATTCATATATTTCGCTTTTGATGAATAACTTAATGGCGTCCGATTCACTACTCCTAAAAATAGAAAACAAAAATGATTCAACATAGTCTTGAGTCGACTTCACGAGTATATGGAGTGAGACTACCTAAAAATGTTAATAGCCCACTTAAGGGTTACTTTAATACGTTGGGCTTATGCTCCCATGAATCCGAATTCGCAGAGTATTACTAAAAAGAAGTAACACAAAAACATGCTGCTTAGAGTATCAACATTATTGAGGAATACTACGACTATTAATTATACTACTATGTTGAATATTGTGCCGTACTGCACTGCAAGTCATGATAGTCTTCTAAAGACATCCCTCCGCGATTTAATACGGGCAGCTCGTATTCTACTATGGGCAATCACGTTTACGAAACTATCTCGAGGAAGTGAAATTGACTTATTAAGAGATACCAAAGTACTTACATCGTCGGAAAACAGCGTAGACATAGCACGTCCAATCTCGGGATAGTCAACATTACTGTAGTCTGGACCCACTAAGAAAAATACAAACCTCAGCGGGAGTGGAGCCTCCAAAACGCCAATGTTATCGTGGACCTGTGGGTCTGAAAAGCGTATAAGGACGGAAACTGGGCGCTTGAGGGCTTCCTCTACGGCAGTCATTGTTACAGCTGCCTCTGTGTTCTCAGGAAGTTTCTTGAAGATGCCGTCGCGCGGCGGCGGCGGTGGTGGTGGCGGTGATGGTGGTGGTGATGAATGTTGAGGCTCATCAGTTGAATTGTTGTTATTTTCATTTAAGCTCTCATCCGTTTCTGGTATTGAGACATGAACTTCATCTGAAGCCTAAACAAATATAAAGATACATGAAAGGTGGTGCTTCGTATCCCAGTCAGTTTCAAGTCCAGTAGAGGACGAGTTGAAGTCAGAATCCGACAGGCTCTAAGTCTAAGATAAGGTCCAAGTTAAAGTCCATCATCAAAAGGCAGTGCGGATCCCGATTTGAAAATGCAAACACAGATGTCATCAGAATTCTATTCTTATATGAGATGATCATAGACACTTTGTACCCCATAAACCTTAAAGACATATATATATATAGGAATCTTACCAAATGTATAGTATTCTCTGGAAGTTCGGCGATTTCAATCAGATCCGTTGCCGTTGCTCGCGATATCAGGGATCTGATACGCCGGGCATATATACTGTGTCGGGGGACGTTAACAGCCGGTTCGCTGTGGTGTCGACGAGTTTTGGGTGCTCGTACAGAGAAACGTCTCATGGTGCCTGTCACAGATCGTCTTAATGATCCTAAACTTTGCCGCTCTTTTATTTGTCTGTTGGTAATAAAATTAATGGTGATGGGAATTATCAGATTTGGTTCATAATATAGGACCTACCGGTTTCACACCACCAAATACATCTCCTATAGGTTGGCACGTTAAATGCACATATTTTTCTGGTGCCTTGAATTTTGGTATCAACTTAAAGATGTCAAGATGATAGTCATAACGACGATGTTAACAGTGTTATCCGGCCTTTGTTTCAGCTAGAGCACTTTAAAATAACGTCCGAGTCGATTCTTTCTGATCACACTCACACAAACTTTAAGATAAAGATGATGGCGTCAGCAAAAGGAAATAACGTAGATAAAAATGTCTCGGTTAAAATATTTCAAAAATCATCGGTGCATCAATTAGTTGTGACCTATGCTAAAGAACAGTTAGGTGTCTGTAAATATTCACACTATTTTAATTTGGCCATCCTATTTCAAACTAATTTAGAATAGGTCTTCCGTTTGGGATCGAAACAACCCCGGATTTGGAATATTGTCTTAAAGGGTGCCGAACTCTTCATGAATCGAAATGTTTACAGTGCAGTGATATGCACGATCGGAAATTGAGGGTTTCGGCCTTCCTGACTATGACATTTTGTTGCTGATGCTCACGTACGTTATTAATTGTTTAAACAATAATAATCGATTTAACTCTAATCATTGGTAAATGATGTAGCAATTCTAAGGCAAAAAAATATTAATCGATTTGGCTCTTATCATTAGTAAATGGTGTAGCAAATCTAAGGCAAGATATACGTAATGGATTATGAATGGGAATACCTGGTCATACTGATATGGAGCATGCGTAGTATGGTTCCACTGATATCCGCTTCGATTAGCTCCGTACGTTCAAGCTCCTCAATAACTTGAGTGAATATATTGTTTAAGGAGGTCTCCGCCGTGTCTAAGATGACCAGACCTTAATATTAAAACATAACAAAAATGAGGTAGGAGTTTCCGAGCAACTGGAGGGCTGCTAAAGGTTTTAACGTAATTATGGATGTGAAAGTCGCGTACATGGATACCGGAAGCGAGAATGTTTATAACTGAGACGATTATCGTCTCAGGTTTATAACCTTTTTTTTAAAAGTGATAAAGTTGTGACGATTTTGATTGTTATCGATGACACCAGTTGGGATGGCTAAAAATGGAGAACTCTGATGGGCACCCATTTAAGAAGAATATCCAATACAATAAAATCGGATGGCGCTGGTTATTAGGCAAGATGAATCCAATAGCGCGAAGATAAACGTTATACAGTCCTCAAAATAAGTAACTGACCAGGTAATACATATGCTCTCAACTCCAAAACTATAACTCCTACGTAAAAGTATTAGACAATAAAGTTGTAAGGAAATATCTTGTCTTCAATTTGGGTTTATCCTTCATGTAATTCTGCACGGAATTAGCCTAGCCCAAAATCTGTGTTAAACTGTGTTAAAGGATTAAAGGATTAGACAGCTTTATTCAGTAATACAGGCTTAGCACTAGTCTAACTCATGAATGAATTACACCAAGGATACACCTGAATTTACTATGACAAACTGGGTAACTGTGCCATATAAGTAACACACATTGATGCAAATGATGTACGCCATTTTCTAATTCATTATTCATATATATTATTCATATTATTCATATATTATTCATATGCACTATGCAATTTGCATACTATATTAATCAATATCATCATATCAATACCAAGCGTACCATCCATACTATACCTACATTACCAATCGTACTACCTTCCCAAACGTACCCTAGCTTCCCATCCCTACCAACCTTCCCAAGCCTTACCTAGATTACCAATCGTACTACCTTCCCAAACGTAACCTAGCTTCCCATCCCTACCAACCTTCCCAAGCCTTACCTACATTACCAATCGTACTACTTTCCCAAACGTACCCTAGCTTCCCATCCCTACCAACCTTCCCAAGCCTTACCTAGCTTACCAATCGTACAACCTTCCCAAACGTACCCTAGCTTCCCATCCCTACCAACCTTCCCAAGCCTTACCTAGATTACCAATCGTTCTACCTTCCCAAACGTACCCTAGCTTCCCATCCCTACCAACCTTCCCAAGCCTTACCTAGATTACCAATCGTACAACCTTTCCCAAACGTACCCTAGCTTCCCATCCCTACCAACTTTCCCAAGCCTTACCTAGATTACCAATCGTACTATCTTCCCAAACGTACCCTAGCTTCCCATCCCTACCAACCTTCCCAAGCCTTACCTACATTACCAATCGTACTACCTTCCCAAACGTACCCTAGCTTCCCATCCCTACCAACCTTCCCAAGCCTTACCTAGATTACCAATCGTACTACCTTCCCAAACGTACCCTAGCTTCCCATCCCTACCAACCTTCCCAAGCCTTACCTAGATTACCAATCGTACAACCTTCCCAAACGTACCCTAGCTTCCCATCCCTACCAACCTTCCCAAGCCTTACCTAGCTTACCAATCGTACAACCTTCCCAAACGTACCCTAGCTTCCCATCCCTACCAACCTTCCCAAGCCTTACCTAGCTTACCAATCGTACAACCTTCCCAAACGTACCCTAGCTTCCCATCCCTACCAACCTTCCCAAGCCTTACCTACATTACCAATCGTACTACCTTCCCAAACGTACCCTAGCTTCCCATCCCTACCAACCTTCCCAAGCCTTACCTAGCTTACCAATCGTACAACCTTCCCAAACGTACCCTAGCGTCCCATCCCTACCAACCTTCCCAAGCCTTACCTACATTACCAATCGTACTACCTTCCCAAACGTACCCTAGCTTCCCATCCCTACCAACCTTCCCAAGCCTTACCTACATTACCAATCGTTCTACCTTCCCAAACGTACCCTAGCTTCCCATCCCTACCAACCTTCCCAAGCCTTACCTAGATTACCAATCGTTCTACCTTCCCAAACGTACCCTAGCTTCCCATCCCTACCAACCTTCCCAAGCCTTACCTACATTACCAATCGTACTACCTTCCCAAACGTACCCTAGCTTCCCATCCCTACCAACCTTCCCAAGCCTTACCTAGCTTACCAATCGTACTACCTTCCCAAACGTACCCTAGCTTCCCATCCCTACCAACCTTCCCAAGCCTTACCTACATTACCAATCGTACTATCTTCCCAAACGTACCCTAGCTTCCCATCCCTACCAACCTTCCCAAGCCTTACCTACATTACCAATCGTACAACCTTCCCAAACGTACCCTAGCTTCCCATCCCTACCAACCTTCCCAAGCCTTACCTAGATTACCAATCGTTCTACCTTCCCAAACGTACCCTAGCTTCCCATCCCTACCAACCTTCCCAAGCCTTACCTAGCTTACCAATCGTACAACCTTCCCAAACGTACCCTAGCTTCCCATCCCTACCAACCTTCCCAAGCCTTACCTAGATTACCAATCGTTCTACCTTCCCAAACGTATCCTAGCTTCCCATCCCTACCAACCTTCCCAAGCCTTACCTAGCTTACCAATCGTACTACCTTCCCAAACGTACCATAGCTTCCCATCCCTACCAACCTTCCCAAGCCTTACCTAGATTACCAATCGTACAACCTTCCCAAACGTACCCTAGCTTCCCATCCCTACCAACCTTCCCAAGCCTTACCTAGATTACCAATCGTACTACCTTCCCAAACGTACCCTAGCTTCCCATCCCTACCAACCTTCCCAAGCCTTACCTACATTACCAATCGTACTATCTTCCCAAACGTACCCTAGCTTCCCATCCCTACCAACCTTCCCAAGCCTTACCTAGATTACCAATCGTACAACCTTCCCAAACGTACCCTAGCTTCCCATCCCTACCAACCTTCCCAAGCCTTACCTAGATTACCAATCGTACTACCTTCCCAAACGTACCCTAGCTTCCCATCCCTACCAACCTTCCCAAGCCTTACCTACATTACCAATCGTACTACCTTCCCAAACGTACCCTAGCTTCCCATTCCTACCAACCTTCCCAAGCCTTACCTAGATTACCAATCGTACAACCTTCCCAAACGTACCCTAGCTTCCCATCCCTACCAACCTTCCCAAGCCTTACCTAGATTACCAATCGTTCTACCTTCCCAAACGTACCCTAGCTTCCCATCCCTACCAACCTTCCCAAGCCTTACCTAGCTTACCAATCGTACTACCTTCCCAAACGTACCCTAGCTTCCCATCCCTACCAACCTTCCCAAGCCTTACCTACATTACCAATCGTACTATCTTCCCAAACGTACCCTAGCTTCCCATCCCTACCAACCTTCCCAAGCCTTACCAACATTACCAATCGTACAACCTTCCCAAACGTACCCTAGCTTCCCATCCCTACCAACCTTCCCAAGCCTTACCTACATTACCAATCGTACTACTTTCCCAAACGTACCCTAGCTTCCCATCCCTACCAACCTTCCCAAGCCTTACCTACATTACCAATCGTACTACCTTCCCAAACGTACCCTAGCTTCCCATCCCTACCAACCTTCCCAAGCCTTACCTACATTACCAATCGTACTATCTTCCCAAACGTACCCTAGCTTCCCATCCCTACCAACCTTCCCAAGCCTTACCTAGAGTACCAATCGTTCTACCTTCCCAAACGTACCCTAGCTTCCCATCCCTACCAACCTTCCCAAGCCTTACCTAGCTTACCAATCGTACAACCTTCCCAAACGTACCCTAGCTTCCCATCCCTACCAACCTTCCCAAGCCTTACCTAGATTACCAATCGTTCTACCTTCCCAAACGTACCCTAGCTTCCCATCCCTACCAACCTTCCCAAGCCTTACCTAGCTTACCAATCGTACTACCTTCCCAAACGTACCATAGCTTCCCATCCCTACCAACCTTCCCAAGCCTTACCTAGATTACCAATCGTACAACCTTCCCAAACGTACCCTAGCTTCCCATCCCTACCAACCTTCCCAAGCCTTACCTACATTACCAATCGTACTACCTTCCCAAACGTACCCTAGCTTCCCATCCCTACCAACCTTCCCAAGCCTTACCTACATTACCAATCGTACTATCTTCCCAAACGTACCCTAGCTTCCCATCCCTACCAACCTTCCCAAGCCTTACCTAGATTACCAATCGTACAACCTTCCCAAACGTACCCTAGCTTCCCATCCCTACCAACCTTCCCAAGCCTTACCTAGATTACCAATCGTACTACCTTCCCAAACGTACCCTAGCTTCCCATCCCTACCAACCTTCCCAAGCCTTACCTACATTACCAATCGTACTACCTTCCCAAACGTACCCTAGCTTCCCATTCCTACCAACCTTCCCAAGCCTTACCTAGATTACCAATCGTACAACCTTCCCAAACGTACCCTAGCTTCCCATCCCTACCAACCTTCCCAAGCCTTACCTAGATTACCAATCGTTCTACCTTCCCAAACGTACCCTAGCTTCCCATCCCTACCAACCTTCCCAAGCCTTACCTAGCTTACCAATCGTACTACCTTCCCAAACGTACCCTAGCTTCCCATCCCTACCAACCTTCCCAAGCCTTACCTACATTACCAATCGTACTATCTTCCCAAACGTACCCTAGCTTCCCATCCCTACCAACCTTCCCAAGCCTTACCAACATTACCAATCGTACAACCTTCCCAAACGTACCCTAGCTTCCCATCCCTACCAACCTTCCCAAGCCTTACCTACATTACCAATCGTACTACTTTCCCAAACGTACCCTAGCTTCCCATCCCTACCAACCTTCCCAAGCCTTACCTACATTACCAATCGTACTACCTTCCCAAACGTACCCTAGCTTCCCATCCCTACCAACCTTCCCAAGCCTTACCTACATTACCAATCGTACTATCTTCCCAAACGTACCCTAGCTTCCCATCCCTACCAACCTTCCCAAGCCTTACCTAGAGTACCAATCGTTCTACCTTCCCAAACGTACCCTAGCTTCCCATCCCTACCAACCTTCCCAAGCCTTACCTAGCTTACCAATCGTACAACCTTCCCAAACGTACCCTAGCTTCCCATCCCTACCAACCTTCCCAAGCCTTACCTAGATTACCAATCGTTCTACCTTCCCAAACGTACCCTAGCTTCCCATCCCTACCAACCTTCCCAAGCCTTACCTAGCTTACCAATCGTACTACCTTCCCAAACGTACCATAGCTTCCCATCCCTACCAACCTTCCCAAGCCTTACCTAGATTACCAATCGTACAACCTTCCCAAACGTACCCTAGCTTCCCATCCCTACCAACCTTCCCAAGCCTTACCTACATTACCAATCGTACTACCTTCCCAAACGTACCCTAGCTTCCCATCCCTACCAACCTTCCCAAGCCTTACCTACATTACCAATCGTACTATCTTCCCAAACGTACCCTAGCTTCCCATCCCTACCAACCTTCCCAAGCCTTACCTAGATTACCAATCGTACTACCTTCCCAAACGTAACCTAGCTTCCCATCCCTACCAACCTTCCCAAGCCTTACCTACATTACCAATCGTACTACTTTCCCAAACGTACCCTAGCTTCCCATCCCTACCAACCTTCCCAAGCCTTACCTACATTACCAATCGTACTACTTTCCCAAACGTACCCTAGCTTCCCATCCCTACCAACCTTCCCAAGCCTTACCTACATTACCAATCGTACTACCTTCCCAAACGTACCCTAGCTTCCCATCCCTACCAACCTTCCCAAGCCTTACCTACATTACCAATCGTACTACTTTCCCAAACGTACCCTAGCTTCCCATCCCTACCAACCTTCCCAAGCCTAATCTAGATTACCTATCGTACTACCTTCCAAACGTACCCTAGCTTCCCATCCCTACCAACCTTCCCAAGCCTTACCTAGCTTACCAATCGTACTACCTTCCCAAACGTACCCTAGCTTCCCATCCCTACCAACCTTCCCAAGCCTTACCTATAGATTACCAATCGTACTACCTTCCCAAACGTACCCTAGCTTCCCATCCCTACCAACCTTCCCAAGCCTTACCTACATTACCAATCGTACTACTTTCCCAAACTTACCCTAGCTTCCCATCCCTACCAACCTTCCCAAGCCTTACCTAGATTACCTATCGTACTACCTTCCCAAACGTACCCTAACTTCCCATCCCTACCAACCTTCCCAAGCCTTACCTAGCTTACCAATCGTACAACCTTCCCAAACGTACCCTAGCTTCCCATCCCTACCAACCTTCCCAAGCCTTACCTAGATTACCTATCGTACTACCTTCCCAAACGTACCCTAGCTTCCCATCCCTACCAACCTTCCCAAGCCTTACCTAGCTTACTAATCGTACAACCTTCCCAAACGTACCCTAGCTTCCCATCCCTACCAACCTTCCCAAGCCTTACCTAGCTTACCAATCGTACAACCTTCCCAAACGTACCCTAGCTTCCCATCCCTACCAACCTTCCCAAGCCTTACCTAGCTTACCAATCGTACAACCTTCCCAAACGTACCCTAGCTTCCCATCCCTACCAACCTTCCCAAGCCTTACCTACATTACCAATCGTACTATCTTCCCAAACGTACCCTAGCTTCCCATCCCTACCAACCTTCACAAGCCTTACCTAGCTTACCAATCGTACTACCTTCCCAAACGTACCCTAGCTTCCCATCCCTACCAACCTTCCCAAGCCTTACCTACATTACCAATCGTAATACCTTCCCAAACGTACCCTAGCTTCCCATCCCTACCAACCTTCCCAAGCCTTACCTACATTACCGATCGTACAACCTTCCCAAACGTACCCTAGCTTCCCATCCCTACCAACCTTCCCAAGACTTACCTAGCTTACCAATCGTACAACCTTCCCAAACGTACCCTAGCTTCCCATCCCTACCAACCTTCCCAAGCCTTACCTACATTACCAATCGTACTACCTTCCCAAACGTACCCTAGCTTCCCATCCCTACCAACCTTCCCAAGCCTTACCTAGCTTACTAATCGTACTACCTTCCCAAACGTACCCTAGCTTCCCATCCCTACCAACCTTCCCAAGCCTTACCTAGATTACCAATCGTACTATCTTCCCAAACGTACCCTAGCTTCCCATCCCTACCAACCTTCCCAAGCCTTACCTAGCTTACCAATCGTACAACCTTCCCAAACGTACCCTAGCTTCCCATCCCTACCAACCTTCCCAAGCCTTACCTAGCTTACCAATCGTACAACCTTCCCAAACGTACCCTAGCTTCCCATCCCTACCAACCTTCCCAAGCCTTACCTAGATTACTGAACAAAACCATCGATATTTATTGAAACCTTTCTTAGAAAAAAACAACAACTTTAGAATTCAAGATAAATATTAAATTAAAATTACCTTTATTGTTGTTTCTACTCACAAGAACACAGTAAAACTTGATTAAAACAAAACCATCGCTATTTATTGAAACTTTTCTTTTTTAACAGTCAGTTAACGATGAAAATATCATAACAAATGTTTTTCATTTAAGGGAGCACATCAAAACTCGACCGCGCGGCAACCGCCGGTGTTGGACCGCATATCATTGTTTAGAACAATAGAAACCGGCTGCAACCGCACGGAACCCCACGGAACCGGCGGTTGCCGGGCGGTCGAGTTTTGATGTGCTCCTTACCTTGAAACAGCATCACTGACACCAGCGTACATTTAAATGTTGATTAATTTACATATAACGGTTCCTCTCGGTATCGGCGTTTAAATGAACAAACCAAAACAAATCAAACGGGCGGGGGCGTCTTAAAAATAATTCCTCTCTCAGACAACCTATCTATTATGTCAACGGGAGTGCACCATTTTGAATTATTTTTAACAGTGCAGTTAGTTTCATATAAAAAAGTTTAAATAATTTCAAAACAAATCTAAGCCCAAATTAGCTAAATATCGGATAGTGTCGCTATTAAGATAATAGCTGATTAGCCGCTAATATCTTAATTGCGCCCAAACGTACCCTAGCTTCCCATCCCTACCAATCTTCCCAAGCCTTACCTACATTACCAATCGTACTACCTTCCCAAACGTACCCTAGCTTCCCATCCCTACCAACCTTCCCAAGCCTTACCTACATTACCAATCGTACTACCTTCCCAAACGTACCCTAGCTTCCCATCCCTACCAACCTTCCCAAGCCTTACCTAGATTACTGAACAAAACCATCGATATTTATTGAAACCTTTCTTAGAAAAAAACAACAACTTTAGAATTCAAGATAAATATTAAATTAAAATTACCTTTATTGTTGTTTCTACTCACAAGAACACAGTAAAACTTGATTAAAACAAAACCATCGCTATTTATTGAAACTTTTCTTTTTTAACAGTCAGTTAACGATGAAAATATCATAACAAATGTTTTTCATTTAAGGGAGCACATCAAAACTCGACCGCGCGGCAACCGCCGGTGTTGGACCGCATATCATTGTTTAGAACAATAGAAACCGGCTGCAACCGCACGGAACCCCACGGAACCGGCGGTTGCCGGGCGGTCGAGTTTTGATGTGCTCCTTACCTTGAAACAGCATCACTGACACCAGCGTACATTTAAATGTTGATTAATTTACATATAACGGTTCCTCTCGGTATCGGCGTTTAAATGAACAAACCAAAACAAATCAAACGGGCGGGGGCGTCTTAAAAATAATTCCTCTCTCAGACAACCTATCTATTATGTCAACGGGAGTGCACCATTTTGAATTATTTTTAACAGTGCAGTTAGTTTCATATAAAAAAGTTTAAATAATTTCAAAACAAATCGAAGCCCAAATTAGCTAAATATCGGATAGTGTCGCTATTAAGATAATAGCTGATTAGCCGCTAATATCTTAATTGCGCCTAGATTATAAAAAAGTTTAAATAATTTCAAAAAAAGTCTAAGTCCAAATTAGCGTAATATCGGATATTCTCGCTATTAAGATAATAGCTGATTAGCCGCTAATATCTTATATTAGCGCCTACTTTCGTATAAAAAAGTTTCAATAATTTCAAAAAAAGTCTAACCCCAAATTAGCGTAATATCGGATATTCTCGCTATTAAGATCATAGCTGATTAGCCGCTAATATCTTATTAGCTCCTACTTTCATATAAAAAAAGTTTCAATAATTTCAAAAAAAGTCTAAGTCCAAATTAGCGTAATATCGGATATTCTCGCTATTAAGATAATAGCTGATTAGCCGCTAATATCTTAATTGCGTCTAGTTTCATATTAAAAAGATTTAATAATTTAAAAAAAAAGTCTAAGTCCAAATTAGCGTAATATCGGATATTCTCGCTATAATAGCTGATTAGCCGCTAATATCTTATTAGCGCCTACTTTCATATAAAAAAGTTTCAATAATTTCAAAAAAAGTCTAAGTCCAGATTAGCGTAATATCGGATATTCTCGCTATTAAGATAATAGCTGATTAGCCGCTAATATCTTATTAGCGCCTACTTTCATATAAAAAAAGTTAAAATAATTTCAAAAAAGTATAAGTCCAAATTAGCGTAATATCGGATATTCTCGCTATTAAGATAATAGCTGATTAGCCGCTAATATCTTATGAGCGCCTACTTTCATATAAAAAAATTTAAAAAATCAAAAAAAGTCCAAATTAGCGTAATATCGGATATTCTCGCTATTAAGATAATAGCTGATTAGCCGCTAATATCTTATTAGCGCCTATACTTTCCTTCTAAAAAAGTTTCAATAATTTCAAAAAAGTCTAAGTCCAAATTAGCGTAATATCGGATATTCTCGCTATAATAGCTGATTAGCCGCTAATATCTTATTAGCGCCTACTTTCATATAAAAAAAGTTTCAATAATTTCAAAAAAAGTCTAAGTCCAAATTAGCGTAATATCGGATATTCTCGCTATTAAGATAATAGCTGATTAGCCGCTAATATCTTAATTGCGTCTAGTTTCATATTAAAAAGATTTAATAATTAAAAAAAAAGGTCTAAGTCCAAATTAGCGTAATATCGGATATTCTCGCTATAATAGCTGATTAGCCGCTAATATCTTATTAGCGCCTACTTTCATATAAAAAAGTTTCAATAATTTCAAAAAAAGTCTAAGTCCAAATTAGCGTAATATCGGATATTCTCGCTATAATAGCTGATTAGCCGCTAATATCTTATTAGCGCCTACTTTCATATAAAAAAGTTTCAATAATTTCAAAAAAAGTCTAAGTCCAAATTAGCGTAATATCGGATATTCTCGCTATTAAGATAATAGCTGATTAGCCGCTAATACGGTATCTTATTAGCGCCTACTAATTTCCTCTCATTTATCACCAGTTGAAATTGCCAATGTTCCCATAGACCCTGTAAAAAGTGCACATAACCTCGGAGTAATTTTCGAGAGTGATCTTAAAATGAATGACTATGTAAATAATATTTGTCGTTCAGCTTTTTTTGCTTTATACAAGATAGGTCGTATTTGGAATTTTCTCTATCAAAAATCTACGGAAATACTTATTCATACTTTTATCATGAGTCTCCTTTATCAATGTAACAGCCTCCTTTATGGTCTTCCGAACTCACACATTGCAAAATGACAGAGAATACAAAACTCAGCTGCAAGGCTTGTTACACGCACTCGTTATTATGATCACCTTGGTATTCATCACATTACACCAGTACTTCAGAAGCTCCATTGGTTGCTGGTATTTCTACTGTATTATGTACAAAATCATTATTTTAACTTACAAATGCATCCATAATTTGGCACTGGTTTATCTACAAGAACTCATACAGGAATACAAATCATCTCAACATTTACGATCGGCTTCAAAAAACAACTTATCATTGCCTCTGTGTCATTTTTAACTTATGGTCATCGTTCATTTCGTCATGCTTCAGCTGAACTTTGGACTTCCGCTTCACATCAAGAACTGCAAAACTCTTAGACATTTCAAATCGTCTCTGAAGACACACTTATTCACAATTGCTTTTGATGATTGATTTTCCCTGTTTTTGTATGTTCATCTACATATTGTATTTTTCTTATATTGTAATGTTATTTAACTGTTGTTATGTTATCTGTTAAGCGCTTAGAGACTTCGGTGGGAGGCGCTTTAGAAGCACTGTTTTATTATTATTATTATTATTAAAAAATTTGAAGGCAGCTTTGGCATGAATAACTCATCCCTTCCAAGATGCCATAATGGGTGAAGGGGAATTTTTCAAAAATAAACATGAAATGAACAACTTATTTTAAAGTGTGTTGAAGCCTCAAATGTATACCAACCTGCCCACCCATCCTCTCAGCTGTACATGTACTCCCTACAGGGTCGGTGGTTGGGATATTTCTGATTGAGACATCTGAATGGTAAATGGTATGCTTGCAAATTGCAAAATGAGATGAGAACAGCCAATAATAGAAATGATGCTGAACAAAGGCGAAATCTGTGGGCCAATAAACGCCAATCCTGATTGGCTGGGGAATTGATTGCAAACAACACAAGCCTGTGAGCACCTATACACATATCAATGGGGTGAATGAGGGAGGGGGGGGGGGGGGGGGGGGGAGGTTGGCTTTTGCTATTAGCAAATCAGAATAATTTTGATCCACAAATTAATTCTTTATTTACATAAGTGACAATATGGATAGCAGGTGGTGAGTTTACCAGACAAAATAGTTTATCCAAAGATTTTCTCTTTGGTTTATCCATCACATAACCTTTCCTCAATTATGATGCTGTTTGCTTTACCATCTGGCTGTAAAGATGAAATTGTTATTTAGTGACAGACAACAGGTGGCAATAGTTTATACTGAGATGATATTCTCTCAGGTTTATATCACCTCTAGTAGACTATATTTGTTGACCTGTTGAAGGGTGGTATAGTATTTGAGGTATTACTTAAACTTGCACCACAATCTGCTCCATAGCCTGTGTCTATAAATATCTTACATAATAATGTATTCATTTTATTACACCACAACTGTCACAGCTCCATTCACCAATTAAAAACTCTGCTTTTAGTCATCCTCAAGTAATGATCCGTCTTAGGAGGTACCCACTTATAATCTTAATAAACTGGTCTAACACAATACACGTATGTGACAGTAGTAGAAAATAGCAAATTAAGTAAAGATCTGTTTGTTTCTTCAATTTGACCGTTAAACTATTCACCATACATGTGACAGGTTGGTATGTGATATGGTCCATGGACAAATACTGCCAATAAATCTAAACTGCTCACAAAAAGTATCGAAACACTTAGAAATGATCCAATATATAACGGCTCGAAAGGGTATGCATTAATCGAAGCAAATAACCAAGTGCATAATTTTGTTCTGCGTATTTTGACACCTCGATCGATGAGATACGATGTTGCGGAGCGGAGTTATTGTCATTTCAATGGTCGTGGGTCCAGTTTCAAAAGTGACAATCACCCTATACAAAGAAGTTTGCATTACTGTTTAGAATGATCAGATTCGTGATTTTCAATAGGGATGAGTGTCACCTTGGAAACTGGACCCACGATCATTGAAATGACAATAACTCCGCTCCGCAACATCGTATCTCAACGATTGAGGTGTCAAAATACGCAGAACAAAATTATGCACTTTGTTATTTGCTTCGATTAATGCATACCTTTTCGAGCCGTTATATATTGGATCATTTCTAAGTGTTTCGATACTTTTTGTGAGCAGTTTAGTATTTAAAGGGGCATTGAGAGATGTATCGATGTACTTATAAATGAGCAAATGGCTCAAAATATGCTAAACCGTTACATTACACCTGAAGTGCTTCATGAATGTTTTTAAGATATGGTTTGTTGAATAAAAATGTTTGCTATTGTTAACACAAACTTAACTAATGAATACATAGTATGCACAATTTGAGTTTATTTCGTTGCTCACAAATGAAGAAATCTAGTAATCTAGGTAAGGCTTGGGAAGGTTGGTAGGGATGGGAAGCTAGGGTACGTTTGGGAAGGTAGTACGATTGGTAATGTAGGTAAGGCTTGGGAAGATTGGTAGGGATGGGAAGCTAGGGTACGTTTGGGAAGGTAGTACGATAGGTAATCTAGGTAAGGCTTGGGAAGGTTGATAGGGATGGGAAGCTAGGGTACGTTTGGGAAGGTAGTACGATTGGTAATGTAGGTAAGGCTTGGGAAGGTTGGTAGGGATGGGAAGCTAGGGTACGTTTGGGAAGGTAGTACGATTGGTAATGTAGGTAAGGCTTGGGAAGATTGGTAGGGATGGGAAGCTAGGGTACGTTTGGGAAGGTAGTACGATTGGTAATCTAGGTAAGGCTTGGGAAGGTTGGTAGGGATGGGAAGCTAGGGTACGTTTGGGAAGGTTGTACGATTGGTAAGCTAGGTAAGGCATGGGAAGGTTGGTAGGGATGGGAAGCTAGGGTACGTTTGGGAAGGTTGTACGATTGGTAAGCTAGGTAAGGATTGGGAAGGTTGGTAGGGATGGGAAGCTAGGGTACGTTTGGGAAGGTAGTACGATTGGTAATGTAGGTAAGGCTTGGGAAGATTGGTAGGGATGGGAAGCTAGGGTACGTTTGGGAAGGTATTACGATTGGTAAGCTAGGTAAGGCTTGGGAAGGTTGGTAGGGATGGGAAGCTAGGGTACGTTTGGGAAGGTAGTACGATTGGTAATCTAGGTAAGGCTTGGGAAGGTTGGTAGGGATGGGAAGCTAGGGTACGTTTGGGAAGGTTGTACGATTGGTAATCTAGGTAAGGCTTGGGAAGGTTGGTAGGAATGGGAAGCTAGGATACGTTTGGGAAGGTAGAACGATTGGTAATCTAGGTAAGGCTTGGGAAGGTTGGTAGGGATGGGAAGCTAGGGTACGTTTGGGAAGATAGTACGATTGGTAATGTAGGTAAGGCTTGGGAAGGTTGGTAGGGATGGGAAGCTAGGGTACGTTTGGGAAGGTAGTACGATTGGTAATGTAGGTAAGGCTTGGGAAGGTTGGTAGGGATGGGAAGCTAGGGTACGTTTGGGAAGGTTGTACGATTGGTAATGTAGGTAAGGCTTGGGAAGGTTGGTAGGGATGGGAAGCTAGGGTACGTTTGGGAAGATAGTACGATTGGTAATGTAGGTAAGGCTTGGGAAGGTTGGTAGGGATGGGAAGCTAGGGTACGTTTGGGAAGGTAGTACGATTGGTAATGTAGGTAAGGCTTGGGAAGGTTGGTAGGGATGGGAAGCTAGGGTACGTTTGGAAAGGTTGTACGATTGGTAAGCTAGGTAAGGCTTGGGAAGGTTGGTAGGGATGGGAAGCTAGGGTACGTTTGGGAAGGTAGAACGATTGGTAATCTAGGTAAGGCTTGGGAAGGTTGGTAGGGATGGGAAGCTAGGGTACGTTTGGGAAGGTAGTACGATTGGTAATGTAGGTAAGGCTTGGGAAGGTTGGTAGGGATGGGAAGCTAGGGTACGTTTGGGAAGATAGTACGATTGGTAATGTAGGTAAGGCTTGGGAAGGTTGGTAGGGATGGGAAGCTAGGGTACGTTTGGGAAAGTAGTACGATTGGTAATGTAGGTAAGGCTTGGGAAGGTTGGTAGGGATGGGAAGCTAGGTTACGTTTGGGAAGGTAGAACGATTGGTACTCTAGGTAAGGCTTGGGAAGGTTGGTAGGGATGGGAAGCTAGGGTACGTTTGGGAAGATAGTACGATTGGTAATGTAGGTAAGGCTTGGGAAGGTTGGTAGGGATGGGAAGCTAGGGTACGTTTGGGAAGGTAGTACGATTGGTAATGTAGGTAAGGCTTGGGAAGGTTGGTAGGGATGGGAAGCTAGGGTACGTTTGGGAAGGTTGTACGATTGGTAATCTAGGTAAGGCTTGGGAAGGTTGGTAGGGATGGGAAGCTATGGTACGTTTGGGAAGGTAGTACGATTGGTAAGCTAGGTAAGGCTTGGGAAGGTTGGTAGGGATGGGAAGCTAGGGTACGTTTGGAAGGTAGTACGATAGGTAATCTAGATTAGGCTTGGGAAGGTTGGTAGGGATGGGAAGCTAGGGTACGTTTGGGAAGATAGTACGATTGGTAATGTAGGTAAGGCTTGGGAAGGTTGGTAGGGATGGGAAGCTAGGGTACGTTTGGGAAGGTAGTACGATTGGTAAGCTAGGTAAGGCTTGGGAAGGTTGGTAGGGATGGGAAGCTAGGGTACGTTTGGGAAGATAGTACGATTGGTAATGTAGGTAAGGCTTGGGAAGGTTGGTAGGGATGGGAAGCTAGGGTACGTTTGGGAAGGTAGTACGATTGGTAAGCTAGGTAAGGCTTGGGAAGGTTGGTAGGGATGGGAAGCTAGGGTACGTTTGGGAAGATAGTACGATTGGTAATGTAGGTAAGGCTTGGGAAGGTTGGTAGGGATGGGAAGCTAGGGTACGTTTGGGAAGGTAGTACGATTGGTAATCTAGGTAAGGCTTGGGAAGGTTGGTAGGGATGGGAAGCTAAGGTACGTTTGGGAAGGTAGAACGATTGGTAATCTAGGTAAGGCTTGGGAAGGTTGGTAGGGATGGGAAGCTAGGGTACGTTTGGGACGGTAGAACGATTGGTAATCTAGGTAAGGCTTGGGAAGGTTGGTAGGGATGGGAAGCAAGGGTACGTTTGGGAAGGTAGTACGATTGGTAATGTAGGTAAGGATTGGTAGGGATGGGAAGCTAGGGTACGTTTGGGAAGGTAGTACGATTGGTAAGCTAGGTAAGGCTTAGGAAGGTTGGTAGGGATGGGAAGCTAGGGTACGTTTGGGAAGGTTGTACGATTGGTAAGCTAGGTAAGGCTTGGGAAGGTTGGTAGGGATGGGAAGCTAGGGTACGTTTGGGAAGGTAGTACGATTGGTAATGTAGGTAAGGCTTGGGAAGGTTGGTAGGGATGGGAAGCTAGGGTACGTTTGGGAAGGTAGTACGATTGGTAAGCTAGGTAAGGCTTGGGAAGGTTGGTAGGGATGGGAAGCTAGGGTACGTTTGGGAAGATAGTACGATTGGTAATGTAGGTAAGGCTTGGGAAGGTTGGTAGGGATGGGAAGCTAGGGTACGTTCGGGAAGGTTGTACGATTGGTAAGCTAGGTAAGGCTTGGGAAGGTTGGTAGGGATGGGAAGCTAGGGTACGTTTGGGAAGGTAGTACGATTGGTAAGCTAGGTAAGGCTAGGGAAGGTTGGTAGGGATGGGAAGCTAGGGTACGTTTGGGAAGGTTGTACGATTGGTAATGTAGGTAAGGCTTGGGAAGGTTGGTAGGGATGGGAAGCTAGGGTACGTTTGGGAAGGTTGTACGATTGGTAATGTAGGTAAGGCTAGGGAAGGTTGGTAGGGATGGGAAGCTAGGGTACGTTTGGGAAGGTTGTACGATTGGTAAGCTAGGTAAGGCTTGGGAAGGTTGGTAGGGATGGGAAGCTAGGGTACGTTTGGGAAGGTAGTACGATTGGTAATGTAGGTAAGGCTTGGGAAGGTTGGTAGGGATGGGAAGCTAGGGTACGTTTGGGAAGGTAGTACGATTGGTAAGCTAGGTAAGGCTAGGGAAGGTTGGTAGGGATGGGAAGCTAGGGTACGTTTGGGAAGGTTGTACGATTGGTAATGTAGGTAAGGCTTGGGAAGGTTGGTAGGGATGAAAAGCTAGGGTACGTTTGGGAAGGTAGTACGATTGGTAATGTAGGTAAGGCTTGGGAAGGTTGGTAGGGATGGGAAGCTAGGGTACGTTTGGGAAGGTAGTACGATTGGTAAGCTAGGTAAGGCTTGGGAAGGTTGGTAGGGATGGGAAGCTAGGGTACGTTTGGGAAGGTTGTACGATTGGTAATCTAGGTAAGGCTTGGGAAGGTTGGTAGGGATGGGAAGCTAGGGTACGTTTGGGACGGTAGAACGATTGGTAATCTAGGTAAGGCTTGGGAAGGTTGGTAGGGATGGGAAGCAAGGGTACGTTTGGGAAGGTAGTACGATTGGTAATGTAGGTAAGGATTGGTAGGGATGGGAAGCTAGGGTACGTTTGGGAAGGTAGTACGATTGGTAATGTAGGTAAGGCTTGGGAAGGTTGGTTGGGATGGGAAGCTAGGGTACGTTTGGGAAGGTAGTACGATTGGTAAGCTAGGTAAGGCTTGGGAAGGTTGGTAGGGATGGGAAGCTAGGGTACGTTTGGGAAGGTTGTACGATTGGTAAGCTAGGTAAGGCTTGGGAAGGTTGGTAGGGATGGGAAGCTAGGGTACGTTTGGGAAGGTAGTACGATTGGTAAGCTAGGTAAGGCTAGGGAAGGTTGGTAGGGATGGGAAGCTAGGGTACGTTTGGGAAGGTTGTACGATTGGTAATGTAGGTAAGGCTTGGGAAGGTTGGTAGGGATGAAAAGCTAGGGTACGTTTGGGAAGGTAGTACGATTGGTAATGTAGGTAAGGCTTGGGAAGGTTAGTAGGGATGGGAAGCTAGGGTACGTTTGGGAAGGTAGTACGATTGGTAAGCTAGGTAAGGCTTGGGAAGGTTGGTAGGGATGGGAAGCTAGGGTACGTTTGGGAAGGTTGTACGATTGGTAATCTAGGTAAGGCTTGGGAAGGTTGGTAGGGATGGGAAGCTAGGGTACGTTTGGGACGGTAGAACGATTGGTAATCTAGGTAAGGCTTGGGAAGGTTGGTAGGGATGGGAAGCAAGGGTACGTTTGGGAAGGTAGTACGATTGGTAATGTAGGTAAGGATTGGTAGGGATGGGAAGCTAGGGTACGTTTGGGAAGGTAGTACGATTGGTAATGTAGGTAAGGCTTGGGAAGGTTGGTTGGGATGGGAAGCTAGGGTACGTTTGGGAAGGTAGTACGATTGGTAAGCTAGGTAAGGCTTGGGAAGGTTGGTAGGGATGGGAAGCTAGGGTACGTTTGGGAAGGTTGTACGATTGGTAAGCTAGGTAAGGCTTGGGAAGGTTGGTAGGGATGGGAAGCTAGGGTACGTTTGGGAAGGTAGTACGATTGGTAATGTAGGTAAGGCTTGGGAAGGTTGGTAGGGATGGGAAGCTAGGGTACGTTTGGGAAGGTAGTACGATTGGTAAGCTAGGTAAGGCTTGGGAAGGTTGGTAGGGATGGGAAGCTAGGGTACGTTTGGGAAGATAGTACGATTGGTAATGTAGGTAAGGCTAGGGAAGGTTGGTAGGGATGGGAAGCTAGGGTACGTTTGGGAAGGTTGTACGATTGGTAATGTAGGTAAGGCTTGGGAAGGTTGGTAGGGATGGGAAGCTAGGGTACGTTTGGGAAGGTTGTACGATTGGTAAGCTAGGTAAGGCTAGGGAAGGTTGGTAGGGATGGGAAGCTAGGGTACGTTTGGGAAGGTTGTACGATTGGTAATGTAGGTAAGGCTTGGGAAGGTTGGTAGGGATGAAAAGCTAGGGTACGTTTGGGAAGGTAGTACGATTGGTAATGTAGGTAAGGCTTGGGAAGGTTGGTAGGGATGGGAAGCTAGGGTACGTTTGGGAAGGTAGTACGATTGGTAAGCTAGGTAAGGCTTGGGAAGGTTGGTAGGGATGGGAAGCTAGGGTACGTTTGGGAAGGTTGTACGATTGGTAATCTAGGTAAGGCTTGGGAAGGTTGGTAGGGATGGGAAGCTAGGGTACGTTTGGGACGGTAGAACGATTGGTAATCTAGGTAAGGCTTGGGAAGGTTGGTAGGGATGGGAAGCAAGGGTACGTTTGGGAAGGTAGTACGATTGGTAATGTAGGTAAGGATTGGTAGGGATGGGAAGCTAGGGTACGTTTGGGAAGGTAGTACGATTGGTAATGTAGGTAAGGCTTGGGAAGGTTGGTTGGGATGGGAAGCTAGGGTACGTTTGGGAAGGTAGTACGATTGGTAAGCTAGGTAAGGCTTGGGAAGGTTGGTAGGGATGGGAAGCTAGGGTACGTTTGGGAAGGTTGTACGATTGGTAAGCTAGGTAAGGCTTGGGAAGGTTGGTAGGGATGGGAAGCTAGGGTACGTTTGGGAAGGTAGTACGATTGGTAATGTAGGTAAGGCTTGGGAAGGTTGGTAGGGATGGGAAGCTAGGGTACGTTTGGGAAGGTTGTACGATTGGTAAGCTAGGTAAGGCTTGGGAAGGTTGGTAGGGATGGGAAGCTAGGGTACGTTTGGGAAGATAGTACGATTGGTAATGTAGGTAAGGCTAGGGAAGGTTGGTAGGGATGGGAAGCTAGGGTACGTTTGGGAAGGTTGTACGATTGGTAATGTAGGTAAGGCTTGGGAAGGTTGGTAGGGATGGGAAGCTAGGGTACGTTTGGGAAGGTTGTACGATTGGTAAGCTAGGTAAGGCTTGGGAAGGTTGGTAGGGATGGGAAGCTAGGGTACGTTTCGGAAGGTAGTACGATTGGTAATGTAGGTAAGGCTTGGGAAGGTTGGTAGGGATGGGAAGCTAGGGTACGTTTGGGAAGGTAGTACGATTGGTAAGCTAGGTAAGGCTTGGGAAGGTTGGTAGGGATGGGAAGCTAGGGTACGTTTGGGAAGATAGTACGATTGGTAATGTAGGTAAGGCTTGGGAAGGTTGGTAGGGATGGGAAGCTAGGGTACGTTTGGGAAGGTTGTACGATTGGTAAGCTAGGTAAGGCTTGGGAAGGTTGGTAGGGATGGGAAGCTAGGGTACGTTTGGGAAGGTAGTACGATTGGTAAGCTAGGTAAGGCTAGGGAAGGTTGGTAGGGATGGGAAGCTAGGGTACGTTTGGGAAGGTTGTACGATTGGTAATGTAGGTAAGGCTTGGGAAGGTTGGTAGGGATGAAAAGCTAGGGTACGTTTGGGAAGGTAGTACGATTGGTAATGTAGGTAAGGCTTGGGAAGGTTGGTAGGGATGGGAAGCTAGGGTACGTTTGGGAAGGTAGTACGATTGGTAAGCTAGGTAAGGCTTGGGAAGGTTGGTAGGGATGGGAAGCTAGGGTACGTTTGGGAAGGTTGTACGATTGGTAAGCTAGGTAAGGCTTGGGAAGGTTGGTAGGGATGGGAAGCTAGGGTACGTTTGGGAAGGTAGTACGATTGGTAATGTAGGTAAGGCTTGGGAAGGTTGGTAGGGATGGGAAGCTAGGGTACGTTTGGGAAGGTTGTACGATTGGTAAGCTAGGTAAGGCTTGGGGAGGTTGGTAGGGATGGGAAGCTAGGGTACGTTTGGGAAGGTTGTACGATTGGTAAGCTAGGTAAGGCTTGGGAAGGTTGGTAGGGATGGGAAGCTAGGGTACGTTTGGGAAGGTAGTACGATAGGTAATCTAGGTAAGGCTTGGGAAGGTTGGTAGGGATGGGAAGCTAGGGTACGTTTGGGAAGATAGTACGATTGGTAATGTAGGTAAGGCTTGGGAAGGTTGGCAGGGATGGGAAGCTAGGGTACGTTTGGGAAGGTTGTACGATTGGTAAGCTAGGTAAGGCTTGGGAAGGTTGGTAGGGATGGGAAGCTAGGGTACGTTTGGGAAGGTAGTACGATTGGTAATGTAGGTAAGGCTTGGGAAGGTTGGTAGGGATGGGAAGCTAGGGTACGTTTGGGAAGGTTGTACGATTGGTAAGCTAGGTAAGGCTTGGGAAGGTTGGTAGGGATGGGAAGCTAGGGTACGTTTGGGAAGGTAGTACGATTGGTAAGCTAGGTAAGGCTTGGGAAGGTTGGTAGGGATGGGAAGCTAGGGTACGTTTGGGAAGGTTGTACGATTGGTAATGTAGGTAAGGCTTGGGAAGGTTGGTAGGGATGGGAAGCTAGGGTACGTTTGGGAAGGTAGTACGATTGGTAATGTAGGTAAGGCTTGGGAAGGTTGGTAGGGATAGGAAGCTAGGGTACGTTTGGGAAGGTTGTACGATTGGTAAGCTAGGTAAGGCTTGGGAAGGTTGGTAGGGATGGGAAGCTAGGGTACGTTTGGGAAGGTTGTACGATTGGTAAGCTAGATAAGGCTTGGGAAGGTTGGTAGGGATGGGAAGCTAGGGTACGTTTGGGAAGGTAGTACGATAGGTAATCTAGGTAAGGCTTGGGAAGGTTGGTAGGGATGGGAAGCTAGGGTACGTTTGGGAAGATAGTACGATTGGTAATGTAGGTAAGGCTTGGGAAGGTTGGCAGGGATGGGAAGCTAGGGTACGTTTGGGAAGGTTGTACGATTGGTAAGCTAGGTAAGGCTTGGGAAGGTTGGTAGGGATGGGAAGCTAGGGTACGTTTGGGAAGGTAGTACGATTGGTAATGTAGGTAAGGCTTGGGAAGGTTGGTAGGGATGGGAAGCTAGGGTACGTTTGGGAAGGTTGTACGATTGGTAAGGTAGGTAAGGCTTGGGAAGGTTGGTAGGGATGGGAAGCTAGGGTACGTTTGGGAAGGTAGTACGATTGGTAAGCTAGGTAAGGCTTGGGAAGGTTGGTAGGGATGGGACGCTAGGGTACGTTTGGGAAGGTTGTACGATTGGTAATGTAGGTAAGGCTTGGGAAGGTTGGTAGGGATGGGAAGCTAGGGTACGTTTGGGAAGGTAGTACGATTGGTAATGTAGGTAAGGCTTGGGAAGGTTGGTAGGGATGGGAAGCTAGGGTACGTTTGGGAAGGTAGTACGATTGGTAAGCTAGGTAAGGCTTGGGAAGGTTGGTAGGGATGGGAAGCTAGGGTACGTTTGGGAAGATAGTACGATTGGTAATGTAGGTAAGGCTTGGGAAGGTTGGTAGGGATGGGAAGCTAGGGTTCGTTTGGGAAGGTTGTACGATTGGTAAGCTAGGTAAGGCTTGGGAAGGTTGGTAGGGATGGGAAGCTAGGGTACGTTTGGGAAGGTAGTACGATTGGTAATGTAGGTAAGGCTTGGGAAGGTTGGTAGGGATGGGAAGCTAGGGTACGTTTGGGAAGGTAGTACGATTGGTAAGCTAGGTAAGGCTAGGGAAGGTTGGTAGGGATGGGAAGCTAGGGTACGTTTGGGAAGGTTGTACGATTGGTAATGTAGGTAAGGCTTGGGAAGGTTGGTAGGGATGAAAAGCTAGGGTACGTTTGGGAAGGTAGTACGATTGGTAATCTAGGTAAGGCTTGGGAAGGTTGGTAGGGATGGGAAGCTAGGGTACGTTTGGGAAAGTAGTACGATTGGTAATGTAGGTAAGGCTTGGGAAGGTTGGCAGGGATGGGAAGCTAGGGTACGTTTGGGAAGGTTGTACGATTGGTAAGCTAGGTAAGGCTTGGGAAGGTTGGTAGGGATGGGAAGCTAGGGTACGTTTGGGAAGGTAGTACGATTGGTAATGTAGGTAAGGCTTGGGAAGGTTGGTAGGGATGGGAAGCTAGGGTACGTTTGGGAAGGTTGTACGATTGGTAAGCTAGGTAAGGCTTGGGAAGGTTGGTAGGGATGGGAAGCTAGGGTACGTTTGGGAAGGTAGTACGATTGGTAATGTAGGTAAGGCTTGGGAAGGTTGGTAGGGATGGGAAACTAGGGTACGTTTGGGAAGGTTGTACGATTGGTAAGCTAGGTAAGGCTTGGGAAGGTTGGTAGGGATGGGAAGCTAGGGTACGTTTGGGAAGGTAGTACGATTGGTAATGTAGGTAAGGCTTGGGAAGGTTGGTAGGGATGGGAAGCTAGGGTACGTTTGGGAAGGTTGTACGATTGGTAAGCTAGGTAAGGCTTGGGAAGGTTGGTAGGGATGGGAAGCTAGGGTACGTTTGGGAAGGTAGTACGATTGGTAATGTAGGTAAGGCTTGGGAAGGTTGGTAGGGATGGGAAGCTAGGGTACGTTTGGGAAGGTAGTACGATTGGTAATGTAGGTAGTATGGATGGTACGCTTGGTATTGATATGAGGATATTGATTAATATAGTATGCAAATTGCATAGAGCATATGAATAATATATATGAATAATGAATTAGAAAATGGCGTACATCATTTGCATCAATGTGTGTTACTTATATGGCACAGTTACCACAAACTGGGTTTAAGGTAGGGTTTGTCATAAATCGACATTTTACAACATATCTCGGTCATATGTGAGGATATGATAACACTTTGGACACAATTAAAAAAAAATCGAGGTCAAAGGTCATCTAATTTGCATACTATTGGCGGCCATATTGGATAGAGTATTACCCTCAATATATAACATAAAATAAAGGTTATTGTTTTCTTTTTTACGCTGGAATTGTTCATTATAGAATTCTACAGGTCGTAAATGAGCCCGCTTCATGATTTACTGGCATAACGTAGTTTCCCACATTGAAATTTAAATTTCATCGATTTTTTGCAAACAAAGCGACATATAGCTAACATTATGAAGGAATACATATTTCCGAATAAGGGCCATGTAACGACTAGTAAACGATTTTTTTTCTGAACAAATCATCGAAAAACGCAACTAATCTCTATCACGTATCGTCTCCGACATATCCATCGGGGGCTTTCTCTGGGAGTTTGACGAATAGCTGATATCGCGAAATGTCATTTATATCTAGAAACACTGTTACGCCAATTAGGTACGACACTTTCGCCTTAAAACAATTAGGTTTGAATTATGGTAATAAAATGGTGAACATTTTAGGAGCAAAACTCATTTAGTTTCACAGATACGAAATAAGTTAAAATGTTAATATCGCCGGTTGAAAAACCATAAAATACAAAGGTTGAGTGCATCAATTGTAACACTTAAAACTGCGATAACTTTGGAACCATAGGGCCTTTTTCTCAAATAAAAAGCAACTAAAAGCTAAAAGTTACCTGCATATTATTATTTATTATTGTATCTTAATTTTAGACCTTAGTAGCGCGATAGTGGTAGAGATCGCATATTTTTGGCGGCGAACCATCTAGCTTGCTGAAAAAAACCCACGCATCCTAGGTACAACAGCGCCCTCTACGATAGGGGTAGAGTTCGCGCAAAATAGGGGTTGAGTTCGCAAATTCTACACGGGTCGGTTATCGCGCCTGCGGCGGGCTCATCTAAATTGGACCTAACTTAAATCGGTTCGTAACAAGCCGGGTTTAGTCGCCTCGGCCGCAGGCGGCCTGCGGCTCCTTTTCTTACTAGCGCCTAGCGGCGGGCTATCCGCGTACGGTGCCTTCGGCCCCGCTTGACACTGTGAGCACGGAACAGAATCAAGTGAAGATTTATTTACAAATAATATTTTTCATATAGTGTATACGGTACTTATTGTTGTAGTGTATTTTTGAGGTATCGACCGTGCTGTATTGTGGGAGCTACTAATTTTCAGCAGCCATGTACCCTTTTTCAGATCGCTCGCGATCTAAACCCTTTTGGCCTTATAGTAGCGCCATTTTCAAATTCTTACTTCATATTCATCCTTCAAAACCTTCTTCAAATTTGATTAATCTCGCCCTAGGTTGTCAGCGAGTTTTTCACATAGCCCCCTCACCTACCTGATCAATTTTCGTAATTGAGGTAGACGATTGAATGTGAGTGACGCAAAATGAGGCTTGCGTCATCCTACTTTCCTCTCCAAATAATTAATTTCACTCTTGGTTTCCAGCAAACTCTTCAAACTATTAGCCCCGCCCCAGATTATTAAAGGGCCTTTCATCTAACCATTGACATTTTCAAGCAAAGTTGAGGTAGACTATTGAATGTGAATGACGAAACATGAGGCTTGCTTCATATTCATCCTTCCATTAATCTCGCTCTTGGTTTCTAGCGAGCTTTTCACATAGCCCCGCTCCTACCCCTACCAATTTCCTATTTGACGAGGAAGACTATAGAATGTGAGTGACGTAACAGGAGGCTTGCGTCACGGTTTGCAGCAAACTCTTTTCATAACCCCAATTCCTAACCCGCCCCCATCCCTACCCCTTACCTAGATTATTGAAGGGCCTTTTATCTTACCATTTGCATTTCCAAGCAATTTTCGTAATTGAGGTAGATTATTGAATGTGAGTATGTGAGTGACGCAACCTGAGGTTTGCTTCATGCTAAATCTTCTTCAAATTTGATTTATATCGCCTGGGTTTCCATCAAGCTCTCACATTAGCCCCCGCCTCTACCTAGATTATTGAAGGGTATTTTGTCTTACCGTTTCCAAGCAGTTTACGCAGTTGAGGTAGACTATTAAATGTTAGCGATGCAACGTGAGGTTTGCTCCATCTGTCTGCCCCCTCCTCCCAATCTTCCTCGAATTTGATCCATCTTGCTTTGGGTTTCCAGCATGCTTTGGTACTTAAACCACCTAAATTGTCTCGATGAAACTCGTTTAGTTGCACGAAAAGCTGGAAATGTACAGATAGATTACAGAGAGTTAAACTCAAGGTGTGGCGTAAGGCTTGGGCTTGGGTAGATAGTCTAGAGGACCCAGTATTACGACCAGGTACAAGCAGTACAAGACAGATGATGCACGTGCGCTGATACTAGGTAATATTTATTGTGGCTGCATGCGAGGGCCCTTTCTACAGTTGGTAAAGGGATCGTCTATAACTAGACTATAAAGCTCTATAGATAGAGCTAACGCACAATATGATTGATTACGAGAAGGGCTATAGCACAAAGAGCGATACAAAGTATGAATTCATTTTTTTTGCACTTTTTGATTTTCAAGGCGCTGTGTGAAAAGGAAATTGTGGCAGATACACATTGTTGGTCATATTGAAGGATCAATGAACATTCCCGATCCTATTATATATATACCATTAAGAGCTATTAAGCAAAATCAAAACATTTTAATACATGGTACAGTTTTTAATTGATATATATTTAGTTCCTATGATTATAATTACCGGTACTGTTGGAAGTGGTGCACCTGGACCACCGACTAGTTCATCATTTGGTGTTGGTGGCGTCCTACCAGTGATGTCTACAATCTCAGACATCATGTCATCAACACTCCGGTTAAGATCATCAAAAGAGTACATTCTTGGCTTCGGCAAATCACTAACTTCTTCTGTAGCGTCTTCTGTTATAAGATTGTCAGTCTCGGTCTCACTCGCCTCTTCTTGAATGATATCTGTCGTGTCGAGAGAGTCATTCAGTGGGGAGCTCTTCCCAGTCATGTAATTTCCTCTTCCGGTGCCTTTTTCGGAATTTTCTTCAATACTAAGACCTTCGTTAGATTCCTCTTCCGCTCCTTCTTCTTCGCCCGTTTCATCTATTTCGGTTTCTCTTAATTCTAGCGATAGATTGTGAGATTGAGATAAGCCTCTGTTGCCTTTCATCGCTGACCGTGATAACATTGCAGGCGATGAAGTCGTTCTTGATGTCTTCTGCAGCAGAGGATGTGCATGAAACGGCTCACTTGTTCTACGGAATTTCACATGCATTTTCTCGTCGTCATGCTCTTCAACGTCGTTCATATTCGAACCATCTGCCTTAGAATCGCTAGGAAGAGCGAACGTGACCCTACTATGAGGAGGACTAGACCTAACATCTCCACAATCAGCTGCAGCAGCAGCATTAGGGTACCGAGACCTACTTGAAGTCGCGACACTTATACCCGATGACGTCATGTCTAGTCTTCGATCATCTTCAGATGTGGCGGCAGAAGTTGCCGGGGCTTCTTTAATGACGTCCTCAATTTCAGTTGACATCTTCATTATTTCCTTTTCGACGTCACTGTCACTGTCACTGTCATTGTCACTATCACTGTTATTGTTATTCAATTGTTCATCATCATCATCACCATCATCTTCCCCACCAACAAGAAATGAAGCACCTTCCATTTTGTCTATTTCAAATCCAAAGTTATTCTCCCAGGTACGTTATTGGCATCAATTCTTTTACTGTTACTGCTGTTCTCCTACTAATGTTTTACTTGGTCATTTGCGCATTTCACGCTATATAAGCCTATATATCATCAGGAATTGTATATCATATTGAGAGTGCAAAGTTTAATTTTTTGACACAATTAGTTATTACATATAGATAAGTCAACCACATTTAAACAGCAGTACATGGTTATCGTTGTATTGCGATTGTTTTGACTAATGCAAATATTGGACATGGCGGACGAAGTGCGATGAGGTTGATTTAATAACCAGACATTCACGATTACATACCCGGGTTGCATACTAAGGTCGATCCTGGTCGTTCCCTATGACGAGTTGTGCGTCATTTGTTGTTCAATTAATTTACTAAACTTACTGAAGTGCCACACTCTTCATCATGGTTGTATGGTTGTAAACCATAGATAAGTTGTAGTGTGGCAATGGTGAGGGTGCCGATCACTATAGCACATCAACATATTTTGATATGGGAAGAAACTACAGATTTTTCTCATTATTTCTGTTAAATGTTTGGCTCGAGATATGTTCCATTTAGACGTTATAGGCTAAAATGCGGTGACTTACTGCCAACGGTGGTTAACCACCCAGCTAGTTTATGTACTACTCAATGGACAAATCTCATGTCATCTTGTGCTTCTAAATAAGAACCATTGGAGTTATGCAACTCAAACTTTGGAATATGACTATTTTAAGGACGACCCGTCATCTAAAATAGAAAACATCTAGTTGAAAATCGGGCCAGCAATCGATACACCTACCTTTAAGAAAGTGCTGCAGTTTACTTCGATCCAACTTGTGCACGACCGGTCGTTCGATTTGAAATGCTAACCAGGTCATTGACACATTATGCTCCTATGCTTCCATGTGACTTGAATAACATCGTAGGTAGTTCATATTGAACGTTCTATCGCCATACGGTCCCGGCATACGGTCTAAACCCATTTGGTCTAATGCCCAATTCGTCTAATCCAAATTGGTCTAAGCCCATAGTCTAATACCAATTTGTCTAATACACAGTAGTACTAATACACGATTGGTCTAATGACCAAATGGTCTAATTGCCATTTGGTTTAAACCCATGTGGATCGAGAAAATCGTCTTTGTATTCTTTGTGATGATAACGATATTGAGGCCGAATTTAATTTCGTTCTCATTTGTAACTTTTTCACCACCTTACGTACTAAATACTTGCCGCTTTGGGTTTACGTTAATCCAACCCATCAGAAATTGTATTCACTGTTAAATACCTCTGACTCGACCCTTTTAGCAGGTTTAGCAGCATTTGTGTACCACGCACTTAATCTTAGAAATTCAGTGGTTAGAACTTGATTATATTCGTCAAATGTTATGTAATTATTATATATTAAAACAAATGACGTCTTTATTTTTCCTATGTATCTGATGCCTGATATGATATGTAAAATATGTATCATTAATATGTTGATATATTATGGGCCAATGGCCTAATTGTATTGTGAAATAAATCTTGAACTTGAACTTGAACTTGAACCTCCACATGGTCTAAACCCATTTGGTCTAATACCAAGTTGGTCTAATACCCTTTTGGTCTAACATCTAATTGGTCTAACATCCAATTGGTGTATCATCCAATTGGTCTAATACCCAGTTGGTCTACCCTTTTGGTCTAACATCTAATTGGTCTAACATCCAATTGGTGTATCATCCAATTGGTCTAATACCCAGTTGGTCTAATACCCATTTGGTCTAGCATCTAATTGGTCTAACATCCAATTGGTCTAACATCCAATTGGTCTATAATCCAGCTGGTCTAACTTCAAAATGGTCTAATACCAAATGTTTGTTTTACATTCTTTTGTATCGCTTTTATTATACTACACCAAACACATTTCACGGAAATACATATTATCACTTTTGAAACAATCAGCACAATTACAAAAAAAACCATACAAAGCCTTTCATTTCATGCATACTCAAATGGCCTTAAATGCTAAATTATCTTCAGATTTGTACACATAGTAGTGAAAGTTTTTGTTTTTTTGTTTTTTTAATCATCGAGCTTTTCATTTATTCTCCGTCATACAAATATAAACATAATGTTATCGATTCATGTCATCTTTAACTATAGCATCACAAAAATGTTACATAACAGAAATTGCAATATATCTTATATTATACAAATATATCTTCATACTAATTTTATTTTATGACAGTTTATCATGGAAGTTAAATAACCTTTCGCGTTCTTAATTCTGAATCGTAGAGAAATAGCAAATTTGGGTGGTTACCATATCTGAATTTACTTATACAGAGTTTAGCAACAGCACCCACATATTTGAGGAGATTCTTGTCAGAATTATTTAAGTTTTGGACCCCCAAAATAGCACTTTCAACATTAAATTTAAAAACAAAGCTTAATTTGGCAGAAATAACACTTTCTGCATTATTCCAAATCATTGTAATCCTTTCGCAAAAGTAAAAGAAATGTTCTGTGTACTCAATTACATTACAAGTATTACAAATAATGTATTAGATGACTGACTCTTTACCCATTTTGTGTAACAAAATTTTCGTCGGGTAAATGTTGTGAAGAATTTTCCAATTAAGTGTTATCAACCTGCTTCATGCGTGCATTTTGGAATTGTTTGCCAGATAGGTTTCCAATTGAATTTGAAATTCGGAAAACGTCTCATCCAGAGGTTTTCACAAATTGGGGGAGAGGCAATGGATTTAAGAATATCCTTTCTGAAAGTCTTTATATCAATTGGTATGCCATTAAAAGAAATATCTGTGTTAACACCATTATTGATGTTTGGATTACGCATCGATTTCTAAACTGCCGGGAGAACATTAGGTCACAGGTCACTAATAGCTATATCAAATAACGTGGGGCCGTTTCAAAAAATCCTTAAAATCGTGATACGTGTCTCTATTTTAAATAGAAGTTGTCAAAAAACATAACATTTTTGGTATCATATTAAAGACAATTTATCCAGCTACCGAATAAAAAAAGGATTAAAGCCACATGTTTAGCAACAGTGAAGCTATCAATCTAAACGTCGAGTGAGTCAAGGGTGGGGCCGGTGGATGTGGCGCCCATAGGTTTCTACACAAAATAGCGGAAAACTAGAACTTTTGAAATTGATGCCATTTTAAAAGTATACATAGGAAAGTTCTCATATGTGTTAATAACATGTGCCTGCTACTATGAATAATAATATGGAATTGTTATCTAGACATTCTCTACTAGAATATGATGTTCAATTCAGGGAGTGTTTTAATGTAAAAAATACACAGTTTTATTCATTTTATTGATTAAACAATGGCCAAATCGCAGTCTCTCTATTTCATCTGTGTGACTCTTCGGTCCTTTTCTACCCTGGGTAGTAAAACATTTAACTAAAAAAGCCAGAAGTGTTTCTTCACAGAATTGTTCATAGATTTATGAAAATTTTGCTATTTAGACATATTTTGGACCACCTTGTATTTAAAATAAAAGGAACTTTAACGATATTCATGTAGTTCATTTTGATAACCATTTTCTTTTAAATTAAATAGTCCATGCTAACTTAATTTCATAGAATATTATACACAAACCTTCATTTTATGCATTATTTCATCATAATTTTAGACACCCTGTACTTTTCCTGTGTACATTTTGGGCAAGTGATTCTTAGCAAATTTGGTAGCACCTTCTGCGGTTGTTCTGATTTAGGTGACTATCTTCAGCTAAACCCTAATTGTACAAACTATCAAAATATTTTGTGAGGAGCAAAAACGATCAACTCTTTTTTATGTTCCACCCTATAAAAATGTTACACACCCTGTATAATTTGATTCTTTTTTGCAAAAATGAAAAACCTTGAATCATAAGCTTTCCAACAATATATAGTTTGTGGGTCATTAAGTATGTAAAACTTAAGTTTTGTCCCGTTTAATCAGAATTGGTGCATTTCTCAACATTATTAGAAGTAAAACATTTTTTTGGACCAGTTTGTGATCGGCGTAAATTTAGACCATGCAGCAATAAAAAATCCACACATATTTCCTCTACTCCGGACAGTTGTCCACACGGTACTAAATACAACGTTACTCTGAAGTTTTCCGACAAAGTTAACACGACCATCGCAGGGGCTTAGGAGTAAATATCGGAATATATCGGTAAATATCGGAGTTCTGATTATTTCGAATCCCGTTTTCGGCAGCCTGGTGCTAAGCATTGGTTTCCAGTTTACAATACGATTTATTCCGTTATTTCCAAATTGTCGGTTCCTTTATTCGATTATTTCAGCTAGGTTTATTTATCGCTCGCTTGTAAACATGAATTCAAGATCGAAATTTCTCTTTTTGTAACTAATTTTTCGCCTTTTTTCGGATGGTGGTATACAAGATTTAATGCCAATGCTGATAGCAACAGCGGTATTTTTTCAAGGCGGACGATCTGATAGGGATGATCAGCATCGGATGCGTTTGTGGCATCGTCACATCATTGGCGAAGGTTTACGCCAGAGATCGTGGTAAGTGCATCCACACGGGCGTGCTACTCCGAACTGCAGCTCGTGTTAAGCGCGTTACTCCTGAGAAATCTCAGGAATAAATCGGGTCGGAGTAAGGTCGGATTAGTTAACAAGGGTGCCGTCCACACGGTCACTACTCGGAAGTTTAACATGGACAATCGTTAATCCGACCTTACTCCAATCTTACAAAGCTATTAGAAGACAAAGTGCTAATGTAAGCCAGGAAAAGACAGTGGAAGATGACTACAAAGGTATCACGTTCATGTCATTTGTCAAAGGTGTCTCAGACAAAATTTGCCGATTCTTAAATCGTGCCGGTGTTAAAACTCACTTCACCAAATCGACCAAACGCAGAGATATTGTCAGCAAACCTAAAGATCCTATGCCCAAGGGTCGTTCACCTTGCGTATATAGCATACCATGTAGTTGTGGTGAACAATATATTGGTCAAAAAGGCCTTTAAAGGTCAGATTGTCTGAACACAAAAGAGCTACATTACAAGGCAAGAAAGATAGCTCGGCACTAGCTGAACATGCGTGTGAAGAAGGTCATGAACCACTCTGGAACCAATCCAAAAGCATTGCACAGGTTTCCAATCTTAGTATGCGGCTTGTTTGTGAAGCTCTAGAGATCAGAATCAATGAATCATCTACAATCAATAGAAATGATGGCAAAGATATTAGCCGCATGTGGCGCTCTCTATTTCCTACAGTATCAATCAATCCCGCCAATCGATAACAGTCTTGTAATTTTTTCAGCCAGGTCCGCAATGAACCATTATATACCCTGCTCAAGTTCGTTACAGCGTCAAACGATCTTTACAGATCAGTGACCGCACTACTGTGCATTAGACTTGTGTAGTCTGTAGTAGACAAGGGGCAGTCTCTACGTTATTTCCATTGGTCAAGGGGCAGTCCTTTGGAGGTTCTATTAGAACCAAATTTATATATAGTAGGCCAGTGGCAACCTACGTGTTCAGTGGAAGCGGCAATCCATCTGAACGGCTCTTTTCAGAGCCACCAATTCTTTCACAAGTAGGAAAGGGCACCTACTCTAAAATCATCGGGCAAGGGGCAGCCCAAATGATGATAACAAGAGAAGTGGCAATCTCTATGTTTTGTTTAATATTACAATAATTTGGTCCTGAAGAAGTCAGAGCTAATCCTGACGAAAGCTTGACAGATTAAAACTCGTCCGACGGCGAACCCGTTAAACTTTTAACTTATATTATGAATACCCGTCGTAAAAGCCTATCTCACAATTTCTTTTTATAGTTGTCAGAAAATCAAAATAATATGGAAATAGACTCAAAAATATCTAGTATAATCTAGACATAAAGATATTTCAAAAATATGTATTGTTCGGCTACCATGATGATGTTAATAGTAAGAAAGTAAGTGTTGCCAAATTATGTATTACACAAATATTGAATGCCCGAGAGTGTGATAGTACGCAGTATTTAACCTCTAATTAGTTAATATCATTGCTACTCAACAGCACTGTCTTACACGACCATGCACGTTTTAAATATATAGGATTTGCAGAAAACATCAAATTGTTTTTCGATCAAAGCATCATCATATAAGTATTTACTCACCGCGGGGGTGGCATTCAAACAAGTATTACTTAAAATTAAATAAAGTTGTGTATTATTATCACTAACACTGAAGAAATTCCATACATTATGATAGATCTGCACGGCGAAGATTTAATTTTAAGTTATGGAGCTCATCGTCACGAATTGTGTGTAAAGACTTACATGAGAGCATAAAATGATTAATATCTTCACAACCACTTTTACAAAGTAAGCACATACCATTATTATTAACTCCCCAAGAACTTAGCTTGCCATTTAGGGGAAGTGTGTTAGAACGCGCTTTGAACTTTAAGCTTGCCCCGTAAAAATCACAGCTTGTCCTTCAAATAACTTTCCAAATACGGATGTGTTTTGAACTGAACATACAATTTTTAAGACGATTTACCACATACATTTTGATACCATTCATCATAATTTTGTTGAGCACTTACAATACAATATATGGATTGCACTTACAATACAATATATGGATTGCACTTACAATACAATATATGGATTGCACTTACAATACAATATATGGATTGCACTTACAATACAATATATGGATTGCACTTACAATACAATATATGGATTGCACTTACAATACAATATATGGATTGCACTTACAATACAATATATGGATTGCACTTACAATACAATATATGGATTGCACTTACAATACAATATATGGATTGCACTTACAATACAATATATGGATTGCACTTACAATACAATATATGGATTGCACTTACAATACAATATATGGATTGCACTTACAATACAATATATGGATTGCACTTACAATACAATATATGGATTGCACTTACAATACAATATATGGATTGCACTTACAATACAATATATGGATTGCACTTACAATACAATATATGGATTGCACTTACAATACAATATATGGATTGCACTTACAATACAATATATGGATTGCACTTACAATACAATATATGGATTGCACTTACAATACAATATATGGATTGCACTTACAATACAATATATGGATTGCACTTACAATACAATATATGGATTGCACTTACAATACAATATATGGATTGCACTTACAATACAATATATGGATTGCACTTACAATACAATATATGGATTGCACTTACAATACAATATATGGATTGCACTTACAATACAATATATGGATTGCACTTACAATACAATATATGGATTGCACTTACAATACAATATATGGATTGCACTTACAATACAATATATGGATTGCACTTACAATACAATATATGGATTGCACTTACAATACAATATATGGATTGCACTTACAATACAATATATGGATTGCACTTACAATACAATATATGGATTGCACTTACAATACAATATATGGATTGCACTTACAATACAATATATGGATTGCACTTACAATACAATATATGGATTGCACTTACAATACAATATATGGATTGCACTTACAATACAATATATGGATTGCACTTACAATACAATATATGGATTGCACTTACAATACAATATATGGATTGCACTTACAATACAATATATGGATTGCACTTACAATACAATATATGGATTGCACTTACAATACAATATATGGATTGCACTTACAATACAATATATGGATTGCACTTACAATACAATATATGGATTGCACTTACAATACAATATATGGATTGCACTTACAATACAATATATGGATTGCACTTACAATACAATATATGGATTGCACTTACAATACAATATATGGATTGCACTTACAATACAATATATGGATTGCACTTACAATACAATATATGGATTGCACTTACAATACAATATATGGATTGCACTTACAATACAATATATGGATTGCACTTACAATACAATATATGGATTGCACTTACAATACAATATATGGATTGCACTTACAATACAATATATGGATTGCACTTACAATACAATATATGGATTGCACTTACAATACAATATATGGATTGCACTTACAATACAATATATGGATTGCACTTACTATACAATATATGGATTGCACTTACAATACAATATATGGATTGCACTTACAATACAATATATGGATTGCACTTACAATACAATATATGGATTGCACTTACAATACAATATATGGATTGCACTTACAATACAATATATGGATTGCACTTACAATACAATATATGGATTGCACTTACAATACAATATATGGATTGCACTTACAATACAATATATGGATTGCACTTACAATACAATATATGGATTGCACTTACAATACAATATATAGATTTTAACTTCATGAACTGGTGAAAGGGATTACTGTGGTCAAGTGGACAGACCTGTTGATTGGCTTTACGCTTTGTAGTATACTTCCCAGAACATAATAATAGAACTATAATCATATGGATTAAGATTAAGCGTGAATAGAGAGTATGCAATGCTACGTCACTATGTCCTCATTTGAACTGTGCCTCCAAGATGGATTCCACGGAACAATATGATTTGATCAGTTCAGAGTACATAGAGCGGGTAATTTAATTGTCATTCTGAATACGTGACTAGCAATACCTTTATGATGGCTACCCAATCCATTGTTATACCGTTCCGGTTGGTTCATTGCATACCCTCTATAGCCAGAACTTCATAATACATTTATAACCTGTTGATGGTAACTCATATACTTGAATTTCAATAAAACTCTTAAGAAGGATAAACCATAAAAATTTTGAAACAAATAATACTTCGTACAGTATAACACATAATTAATCGCTACATATTTTGAGTGGTTCAAAAAACCTAAAAAGACATCCTTACAATCAACTTTTATGTTGATTTTCAGTGTATCATTTATCTATAATGCAACATTTTTCCAACAATTATTTATTATAGGGCATAGCCAAAACATATCTTCAATAATATCTTTCTCTAGGCATAAATGGCAATTCTCATCATCAATAATTTTTACAGTCTTTAGAAAAGAATTACTCGGAATAATACGACGCAGCTTAAATTGGAAATATCTAAATTTTTCCTCAATCGTTCGTTACTTTAAAAGGAAGAGACCAAATATTTCTCCAATTGATTTCATGTGGGAGTTTCAGTAGACGCTTATAATATATCTGACTTGATGGTATTGTCAATTGTTTCAGATTGTTTCGTATACTATAGCACGGGTTGTTAACTTACTTATATTCGGTTTTATAATAATATCTTTACCTTTAACATTATTGATATCATATGTATGTGCTTTGTTTAATATAATTTTCCATTTATATGGGAAGCTTTTGATGATACCATAATACAAAGTCAATACATTTCCCATATACATGTATACAGCATAATTTTGAATAAGGTAAGAAAGAACCTTTCTCGTCTAATATATGTTTAACTCTTTCGATACCAGCTTTAAATGCTGTTGTATGAAATGAATTATTGACTGGATTAGTTAACAATGCATTATTCCAAAGTGGCATATTATAGATCTCATCGAGCTGTAGATCTTTTTATCGCAATCTTTTAACTTCTGCCAACCTAGAATAATCTCTGTATAGAACCTAGAAAAATATTTCTCAGCACTTAATTAATACGTAAATATAAAGAACACGACGAAAACAATCGAATCGGAGTTAAATATCCCTTGCTTGCTAAACTTCGACAAGTCTAAATTCTCAGCTTCTTGCAGACGTGAGCCAAGTAAGTGTCTGCGCAGTTGAGGTCAGTCCAATTCCAGGCTTTTCGCCCCCACAGGGCAGTGCAGTCCTGACCACGATAGTTGTTGGGCTGACCGGCTTCCCAATTAACATAGTCTGTCTACCGTATAGAATGAAAATACAAATAGAATGATGCATAACATAGTAACAATGACAACGTAGAAGTAGTACATATTATATTATAATAAAAGACTGGTCGTAAAAGGTTGTTCAATGGATAGACTTTTAGCTATAAACATGGAAAGAACATTTATCTGGGTTCATGTTAGATACATACATGAACAGGGTGTCCCAGAAAAAACTGTAACTTATTTTGACGGAACTATATTCTTATTATTTAGACCTATTCTATTCCGTTATTTTCTAGCCTAGTCTAGTCTAGTCTAGTTTAAAAAAAGTATTAATGTAAAACTTTGTTTTTACACAATCCAGCATGGAATACATTCAACCACACAGGGGATAACTGACAGCAAAATAACAGTAACGCGAAATCAGAAGCCTACACTGAAAAATAAATTGGTGTCACAGCGACACCTTCTGGGAGTCAACTGTAAATGACACTTACAAAGGTGTTATTTTGACTCCAAAATTGGTGTAATCGTCAATGATATGGGTTTGCACATAATTTACGGTGACACCGTTAAGTGTCCGACGGACACCTTTCAGTGATCATTTAGTGATTTACACCAAAACTGGTGTCAGATTAATTGAAATAACTCCAAGGGCGTCAATAGTTGGCGGGAAAGCTCATGGTTTTTAGAGGTGTCGAAGCAGCATGACACCAATTGGTGTAATTCTGACACCAATTGGTGTAATTCTGACACCAAATTGGGCGTCTATCAACATATCAACGCATGCGTTTTCTCGTCGCCATTTTGTCTGCATCCCAGACAACATACATATATTGGCCCTATATTGACCCAATATTGGCAATATTGGCATTGGCATTATCTTGTTGACCAATATTGGGCCAATATTGGTTCCCCATTGGCAATATTGGCATTGGCATTTTATTGGTCACCAATTTTGGACCAATATTGGTTTTACATTGGCGCTCGTTAATTGGCATCATGTTGGCAACCAATATTGGACCAATATTGGTGACCAATAAAATGCCAATTGGCACTCTCTTGGTCACCAATATTGGACCAATATTGGTTTTACATTGGCGCTCGTTAATTGGCATCATGTTGGCTACAAATATTGGACCAATATTGGTGACCAATTGAGTGCCAATGCCATTGGCACTCTCTTGGTCACCAATATTGGACCAATATTGGTTTTACATTGGCGCTCTTCAATTGGCATCATGTTGGCAACCAATATTGGTCCAATAATGGGCGCAATATACCAGGGGCGGGAAATAACACCATTGATTTGATATTCAAATTATGACGTGTTCTAAAAAAGGCGGCCGCTGTTAAGAGTTATCGCTTCTCGGCCTTTTGGCTAAGATCATGTGTAGTTTGTGTGACATTGTCATACTTGAATACCCGCATACTGTTGGGTCTGCACGTGGAGGGTGTTTCGCAGACAGCCGACCATTGCACTACCGGTTGGTGACGAAGCTATCTGCCATGTTAAGCTTAAGCTTCATGGGTTCATCAGGTAGCCTAGTCATGTCTGCAAACCACCTTCGCAGTGCCATTTTTTTAGTCCCCGCGTATATGGCAAGTCGGGGTAGACTGGATTGCCCTTTGGGTTGTCCAGCCTACTGCCCAATGACTTGTTATACGGGGCCATAAAGGGCGGACCGGTTGTGTCTGTCCTCAAAAAACAAAAACAAAAGAAACAAAAAAGGATCTTGTGCCTTGTCCTGTCCCTTGAAGATTTGTTCCCTTGTCCTAGGCTTGCCCTTGGCCAAATTGGTCCTGGCCACCTGGCTTCCTACCTAACATTTCTCCAAGATCGCCCAATATTGGCCCAATATTGGCCCTCATTGGCGAGTGCCAATATTGGGCCAAGCTTGGGCCAATGGCCAAATAATATTATGCCAATATTGTAAGCCAATATTGGGCCAATGAAAAATCAATATTGGGCCAATATTGGGCCAATATTGTTATGTTATCTGGGATGTTACGAGCCGGTAAGATTGGTAAGTACCGATCTGCTCCATTTCCAGACATTTTTGATAATAATTATGATACAATTAGCGTAATGTAAGCCTTGTTCATGTTGTTTAATATTGCGCCAACTAACTGATGAAATAAATTACAATTTCATAGTCAGAGACTAGCATTTTGTTGGACTGTGTGTCAGTGCATGGACCTACTAGTACTATGTGTGTGTTCGTCATGCATGCATACGATGATATGTGCAACATTACATATAGCCCGATTCATCTGGCTCAGTGGTCGTCTTTTTCATACGGACGTCTTACATTACGCTAATTGTATCATAATTATTATCAAAAATGTCTGGAAATGGAGCAGATCGGTACTTACCAGTCTTACCGGCTCCTAAACATGTGCTATCTCAATATGACTCTTAAGAGAGAGTCAATATTACACCCCATTTGGGGTGTAATGACATTTTTCGAAAATGGGTCCTCAGGTAACCACCCTAGGTTTCAAACTCAATATGACACTTAAAAGAGTCAATATTACACCCCATTTGGGGTGTAATGGCATTTTTCGAAAATGGGTCCTCAGGTAACCACCCTAGGTGTCAAAATGAATATGACACCCAAAGGTGTCATATTTTACACCCATAATGGTGTCAATTTGACACCTTTAGGTGGCCAACTGAGGACCCATTTTTTGACACTTGTTTTAGTGTCAAAATGACACCAAATTATTTTTCAGTGTAGCGTCATGATGTCTCGCCTACAAACCCAATTCTTACCAAAGTGTCGTCGACCCATTCGAAGGTACCTTCTTTGTCTCTATCTTGGAATCCGATCCAATAACCAAAGTCGTGATGACTGCCATCATCCTGTACGTTAGCTTTAACATTTAAAGGAGAAAAACACAAACGGTTATGATTTATAAGTATTATATATAGGGCAACATAAGCAGTACGGTCGGGCGGAGTAGGGCAGGGTAATGTATTGTTAAAGTCATTCTGCTGTTGTGGAACGTCGATACTTTACTATTTAGGTAAGCTATTTCAAATAATTATGTGGGTTTTGTCAGGAAACAAGTGCCATTACGGTGAAATTCGCAAGCTCGTTGGATATGTAGTCTATTCGGGTCGTTTCGATAAACAAGCAGGCTACCCTAACCATTGTCTGCACTTTATTAGGTAAGAAATGGCGATTCTCTAAAAGGACCTATTTCAGTATTCAATGGTCTAAAATAGAGTTAGTATTATCCACACAGGTGTAGGGAATATAGGGTAACTGGTCCAAAATGAAGGTTTTTGTAATGGTATGGGCATACTGCTTTCTTTTGAACAATACAACTTATGTTGCAACTTGACATATATCCTTACCTTCTACATGCCAAAACATTTGCAACTTTAGGGTATTTTCCAGATCTTTGAAGCCACCTCCTTGAGATAGTATGGGCGTTTATGAAGATGAGTTTAGATCATGTTTAATGTACTTTATATGATTGATAGATATGCAACAGTAAATATATACATGCAGTATATCATCTTAAGATGCTAAGTGCATATTGCATTTGATCGGTGCTATTTTGTGGTGTGCTCAGGGACTTTCGAAAATATAATTAAAACCATAGGTTGTGGTTGTAACGACCGGAAAATGGCGCATGTTGCTAACTTGGGACATTGGTGGTTTTGATTTGAGGTCAATATTATCATTTAAAGAATGCTACAAATTAAATCATTATCACGGGTATTAATTTGGTAGTTTATGAATTTGCAAATAACGAAGTATACCATATCTTACGCATGCAATTCATCATTCAGTATTCAATGTAACGTCGCGAAATCAGTACCCGTGGACAGAGTGAAATGGGACAGACTTTGTTCAAATAGCTGTTATTTTGCAACCGTAAGGTTATTTGTAACGATATTTTCAGCATAGATGGTCAAGATCCTATGGTTGATAAATATAGAAAAAGATTGTTTTAAAAATTTACAGAATATCAAAATAAATGGCTTCAAAAAACTGTCAAGGTTTTATTGAACCACCCTGTATATCGCATGCCAAACTATAATATTGTTAGTATGCATAAATGACGGTTTTGAACCATTGCACCTATTTCTGTATACAACGAATTTCGCGATCAACATGATGTTATTAAGACCAGGATGTTTACTAATGGGGAATTTGCCAAAGAGAATGTTATTATCGCACAGCGAAACCTTAATTTTACATTTGAATAGGATCCTTTCCTCGAGCTTTCTCCAAACGGTATTAGTAATAGAACACATACAGAATATATGATAAATTGTTTCCTGGACCTAATTACATAAAGAACATCGATCGTCGCTGGAAACCTTTATCATCTTAAGGAAGTAGTTTGTGCTCATGATACGCTGAGTTATTCGAAACTGAAACCATCTTAGCTTGATACCCCAGTACATTTAAATGGCGCGTTGCAGATAGTTTTCCATTTGTTATCGTCGATGTACTGAAGTTTTTGCGACCATTTTATCTGGCTTTATTATTGAAATTGGGTAAAAGGATTTTATAGATACGCCTACAGCCATTTTTGTCTTTCAATATAATATCAATGTTTATAGGAATAAATGGGTTGGCAACCGGCAAACAATGACACATTTCTAAAAACTCTCAATAATAGCACGTGTGAGCCCATGGTACTCAAGAAAGTTAGTTCTAAGATTAACATATGTTCTCCTAAGTGCATCCAAAGAGTAGAATCCTCCCTCTGCATCCATGAGATCATTAATATAGAGAATGCCATTTTGAACCCAACTGAATTAGAAGGAAAAAAAAATCCACCAATATTAATCTGAGGATTGTTTCAGATACATGACCGTAGAACTTCGCTGCAGTCGTTTAGCTTCATGTGTTGCTGAAACGAATTCCAGGTAAGAAGAACTTCCTTCCAAAAAAGTATTGCTCATCTTATTAATATAACTAGTCCATCTACGGGTACCGCAGATAAAGTTACCCATGTCCTTCAGCTGTGAGAAATACAGAAACAGGGTTACAGCTTTATTGGAATTACCAGCCCTGAGAAGACACCTAATCCATGATATTTTCAGAGCATTGAAAAATATACTAACTTGGATCATTTTTGTGCCACCCTCATCATAATCACCACACATCTGGTCTCTGCCAATCCTATCCGTCTTGATGGATTGGGGATGGCCAGAACCAGATGACTGAATCTCGAGATAAAGAGGGATTTAACCACTGCTATTCTACCCAGAACTGTCAAGTATCTCTTCGACCATTGTTTCATCGACTTGCGAATATCTTCAACAATACTTGAGTAGTTTAATGCTGGCATCTCATGCAGATCAAGACTGAAATCAACACCGAGCATGGAGAATCTATTCCCGATCCAGTTGAGATGACTATTATACTATATAGTACTTAAAGGCTGCTCCTTCCGCTTAGAGCCTATCCAAACAGCATTTGTTTTATTGCTATTGATACGTAACCAGACATGACCGCAAATATTGATCAAGAACATTTAAAGGGGCATTAAGAGATGTGGTGGAGGCAGCGCCCTCGATTACAAAAATGTATAATACAAACTGGGATTTGTATATTTTTACAATTGTATTACATGTATAAACTTGAGGATTAAGACAAATCAGCCCTCTTTGTACAACAAAACGTCGATTCAAAAATGCTGGTAGAGCCGCAACCAGCATTTTACAACATATATATTTAAAACATTGTTTTAATCAAGTTTTGGGGTGTTTTTTAAAGTAGATACAATAGTAATGGCAATTTTTAATGTTCATCTTAAGTAATTCTGAAGTAAATTAATTCAAATTAAAAAAATTCAACATGACATTGTGTCCCTTTAAGGTTTCTACAAGCGACCTCTCACTACCGTCAAGAATAAATGTGGTATCATTGGCATATGGTGCGATTTTAAACTCATTGTTATCAACAACAATGCCCATCATATCATGGTTGTTTCTTGCCATCGTCGCAAGTACTTCAGCACACAGCAGAAATAAGTAAGGCGAGAGGGGATCGCCTTTACGGCAACCCCGATTGACAAAGACTCTATCAGACATATTGCCATTAATAAGCAGGCTAGATTCACCCTTATTATAGGAGAGTCTAATCCATTTCTGAATTGAAGTATTGTAACAAAATGTGTGTCTGGCATAAAACGACCAGCCATGAAACCATTTTGATCATCCTCAATAAGCTTAGGGAGAACACACTTAACTCTGTTAGCAATGCACATAGAAGCGAGTTTGTAAATTGAGTTAAGTAAAGAAATTGGTCTCCAATTTTTTAGGTGTTGACGCGGCTTATTGCCTTTTAGGAAGAAGCGTAATAACACCTAAGTTTTGAAAATGTGAAAACGATCCCCTATCAAATGCACTGTTCAGCGAACGAATGATTAATGACGAAAGATCATTCCAGAAAAACTTGAAGAATTCAACCGTGAAACCATCGGGACCATTTTGTTTGTCAAGAAAATCAATATGACGTATAATGACGTAACATTTATTATGTCACATGAGTCATTTGTTGGGGCAAGTGGTCCAAAGGGGTATGGGGGCAACTGGTCCACCTGCAAACACTTTATTAAAATTGTAAAATTCATTTTGAAAAATAGTTGTTTAGTGTCAATGAAACATGACTCGGTATTGAAATGTGAATAGAATATGAAACAGTTAACATTCTTACTAATTCTTAGACATTTGGGTCATTTTTTGGGCTAATACCACAATTTCTGCTATTGAATGATTACAATATGGCAAGAAATTGCTTTAGAATGGTTTAAAACCTCGGTATTATGAATTATATTTTTTATCATAGCTTGAATAGTGTCTGTACAGATATTTGCATTTTATTCACTGCTTTTTGTGTATATTAACCATTGGGCTATCATTGTCATTGACTTCCTTCCCGTGTGACATGAAAAGCTTGCTTATTATCAAGATAGTTTATTATAAGTACTAAATGATGGTTATATGAAGTAATTAAAATCATTAAAGATAGGGGTATATATAGACAAATGTATGGGGTATCTGAACATCACAACCCTGTAACCATTTAAATAGGTTCAAACCGTTGTATATAACAAAAACGTGCAGTCGAAAACTTGCTTTATTAGTAACTGCTATTTACACGTTAACCACGAAAACTGTGTAAAACATGGGTTTCATGAGACATGTAAAGGCGTTTGTAAGTTAAATAATATGTTAATGTATTTGTAAAGAAAATACTGCCTGGTTGCCTGGGTTTCATAGCAATTCGATAAATATTAACACGCGCTTTAATCTTTTATATCATGAAATATGCTTAACTGGACCAGTTGCCCATCCTCCCCTACAGCCTATTAGTTAGCGTGTATGATAGATAGTATTGGGCCTTACAAATATTAATTTGTATGTTATGTCATGTTATGTTATTTATTTAGTAGCGAGCACCCTCCATAAGAAACTATTACAAATCGTTGAATATGTATACCAGTATTCAAAGTGAAAGCCCCTCGTTCTCATAAGGGGGAGAGGGTGGCTAAGAAATTTCGCTAAAACGCAAAGGTCAGTGACCTAGGGCGTCTAGGCGATCACATTTTACATTCCTTGCGCTCATTTTGACTGGAAAAAATGAGGCTATTACCTTACCCGGGGGAAGGGTAAGCCATCAAAAACGTCTCAGAAGGACGAGGGTTTATCGTAGAAGTAGTACTCCCATGATCAAATATGAGATTATGTCGCTGGTTTCCAAATGTTCTTTTTCATATGATCCTGCTTTTATTTTAATATGTCGCTTTCATTGCCGTTTTAACCCCTGCCCATTGGTGTTTCTTGTATTATACATATTGCAGTGGACCAATGGATTGGCCTTTCAGAGCTATTGCTCAGTTCATTAACCATGTCCGTTGGGCTATTGTTCACATTTGCTCTTGATACCCAAAACAGATATGGATGTAGATAAGCATATCACTGATATATAATCACTATACATGTAGAGCTCAGTTACCACTATTACTTATTCCAAGCTTAAGGTTACCATAAACACGCATAGCGAGATGAGAGTGCGTTCTAACTTGGCTAACCATCATAAATAATGTTAGGTTGGATATTCATATTACAGTGGTACATTATAATATATGTAGGCTATTATACGAGTTGGCACAGCCAACGAGATAACAATCAATTTATATAGCGCCGCTTATCTAGGCAGCCTATTCCGAAGCGCTGTAGCCTATTATTATTATGCTGCCGTTAGGAAATCGTCACAATCATTTTGCTCCACTTATGTGACAACTGGCTAAGTGCTCATCACTTGGATTGTAATATCACCCTTAACAGCTGCCCAATCTTGCTTGGGTAAACGAGGCAATTGATGCCCGAGGCAATTGATGCCCGAGGACACAAACATTGCACAGAGCTGACTATTTGTGAGGTCATAAGTGCTAAGAATACAGTGAACTTGAACACAGCATGCTGGCATGTGAATCGCTGCTCAAAAGGGCGCTTTGACCGGGGTCACAACATGGGAATAAACATCTGTGATGAGAAACAACGAAAAATACTCTTCACAACTCGTAGTTGTAAGATCGGAAACAATAGAAATGTAACATATTGGTACAGTTTACAAATGTGGACACTATTAGTTCCAATACCTACGAGGGTCATTCAATAAGTTCTACCTCCTCCCTCATAACATCGCTAATATTAATGTCAACCTCGTGACATTTGTCATGATTATAGCTCCGAATCATAGCTACAAATGTGTAGTAAATGATAATTGATATCTGTTTTACTTTTGTTATGACGCGGTCAAATTCAGAGAGCGATTTTGGACAATGGACACAGAAAATTACCTTAAAAATATACACATATTTTCGGGTGTATTTTCGTATTGCATGGTTAGATATAAGAGCCTGATTTAAATACTAAAAATGGAAATGAATGAATGATATCTGAATATATTACAGTATTATCATGTATAGATAAGATTGTAAACAATATTAACTCTTGTAGGCTCGCAAATAGTGTACTATCAACTTAAATGTATTGCTATGCCTTTGGCATACCAGAATACTGCCATCAGTCAAATTTTCGTTGTTACAACACAAGCCACAATGATGCCTCGAATGTTAAATCTTTACCATAATAATCACTTTATGGGTTTTATTTATGTACAGCCTTCAGAATAGTCAATCAGGTAGTCAATGATAGAAAATTATCACTTTGACAGAATTTAAATCCCTCCATTTAGTTCGATATATTGAAGATCGCTTAGTTATCATGAAAGTCAAATATGACTTTTACAGGGTTCTCTAGGGGAGGGGTAAACTGAATGGTTGTCCTGACCTGGATCTGGCTAATCAGAGGGCACATTTTTTTCTCCAAACCAATCGGTCAACTTTATTGTTTACAGTCTGTTAAAGAGATATCTGACATTTAGAACGGTTACCATTGACCGATAGGTATGTTTTGCCTCTTACAATAGGCCAATTGAAAAAGCACTTCGGCGATATTTTGCTGTTTTTCATCCGTTTCCGTTACACTAAATCGAGGTTTGGTTCTCACTGCATGTCCGGAAAAGTACAACCAGTACTCGGATCAATTTACATTGGATTTGTAGCTGAGGTTTCAAGCTACAATCGTGTGATATTTGATAAGACTGGCTCATATAATAATAAAGTTATGAGGTAAGATGTAGAACTTATTGAATGACCCTCGTATATCATGGTGTATATCATGTTTATGTTAAATAACTTACCGGCCATGAAGTCTTGTTCTTCCACGCTGTGAATACTCGCTAAGAAGGCGCCCTTAGACTGGCAGTCTGTTTCGGCTTGGCTAAAGTTCCCTTTAGTCGTGCTTGCGAAATAGTAGCAGAAATCTCCATTTGTGATCCAATCAGTTTCGCAAGCAGCTGGAGTATAATAACCAATTAACATGAAACTGTGTTAAGCCCCTGACCAACATTTGGAGTTGCAAGCTATCTATACAGTGTTTCCGATAGGTTGATTAGATCATTTGAACTAAAATAAACTAAAATACGACTACCATTCCATTTCTCGAAGATTCTAACATTGACCCTGGTGCATAAAATGATATGTCTATGATCGACCAATTAGGCAGTATAGTTTTCAATGGATGCCAGTGGAACTGTTTATATCACATTATTACAATTATTAACATTACGATTTAAACCCAAGGACTTTGATTTCACAGAAAGTGTGCGTGATCTGGCAAAAATTCGAGTTAGTAATCAGCCATGCGTCATTTGCCGGAATCATGGCGTTTAAAATGGGTATTAGTATTGAGTGAAATGGATCAAAATGGGTTGAAATGGATCGAAATGAGTCAAAAGGAGTCGAAATGAAACGAAATTACTCGAAACGAATCGAAATACGTTTGTAATGTGCACATAGTCGGGTGTAAGCTCGACATGACCGTGAAGTAGGGATCGCTGAAAATGATAGATGAGGATGTCCAATTCAAAATGTTCAAAAGACTCTAATGAAAATTGACAGTGTTCAAAACAGAATCAATAACAACTGGCTAGTTCATCTTCAAAAAACAACTTCCAAGTCTATTTGAAACAAGTTGTAACTTAAATAAAGAACGAGATTGAAAGAGAAAAGAATGAAAATTATTATAGAAATAAAGATATAAAAAAATAATAAAGCTTGCCGATACCAAATACCGGCCTTTTTTAATCATCACGTTTCGCGAAATGGGCCATGGAAATTACGGATTTTCTTCATACGCTTTTTGTCAATTGTGACCGCTTACCAGTAAAGTTAGCTTTAGATTGGACTCATTCCGTATCATTGCTATAATGTTTCGATCCATTTCGATTCATTTCGATCCATTTTGACCCATTGCGACTCATTTTGATCCATTTCACTAAATACTAATACCCGTTTGATAACTGTTTAAGCCATCCTTCAATTAACTCATACATCAAACTCGTGAAGACCCGTTACCGTGTATGCCTGTCGTAGTCACCAAAAACGCCTTTACATTACTTACGAGGGTCATTCAATTAGTTCTACTTCCTACCTCATGACATTCCAAATATGAATGTCAGCCTTATGATATTTGTCATCATTATGATAGCTCTGAAACATGGCTACAGTTAATAGTAATTTGTAATTGGCATCTGTTTTACTTTTCTGCTGATATGGTCAAAGCCAGAGAGATAATGGTATTAAATGGACAATGGAAACTGAAAATTACTCTAATACATTGTCGCTCATTCTCCGTATTTTATGGTTAGATATAGGAGTACGATTTAAACACTGAACATGGAAAATAAATTCGGCTAGGGTCATCGACCTTTATTTAAACGGTATTATTTAAACGGGCACCCCGGTTAGCAGCGCGGTGACGCGACTTCGTCCTTGTTTGACCCTTTTCCCTGTCTCTTTTGCCATAGTTTTTCAACTCATGCGGACGTGTCCTAATTTCATCTGCTTTTCGCTTCGCTTGCAGAAATTGTTTAAACAGTGAACCTATATTGCCTTCGCTTTGCTGGCAGAATATGTTTTAAGCAATGAATTTATACTTATTGGACTATTTGTGAACTTAGGTGTGTCACTACAGTTGAATTTGGTCCTAAGTTCATCCGCTTGTCGCTTCGCTGGCAGAATATTTTCATCTTCAATTTAATAATACAGCGGTGAATGTTTATAGGCGAGCTCATTTCCAACATCGTCTTAATGGATTATTTGCTTCGCTGGCAGAGTATTCTCATCTTCATTTGAGTAATACAGCGGTGAATGTATATAGTCTATCTCATTTCCAACATTTTATACAACGTCTAATTGGACTATTTGCATTTAGTTGCTTCAATAAGGTTGAATGAAATAAAAGCATCGTGAAATGCGTTCTGTATGATTTTGCAGATAAGGCCGGTAAGACACCTACTTACATGTAGTTGGGTTTAGTGGTTTTGGGGGAAATTATTTTGCCTTCTCTCATTTTACACGGTCACTATGACCAAATAACCCCAAGGAACGAAAGTGTCAGCCTCTTCCCTGTAAATCTGAAGCAAAATAATATTTATAATCGTTCAAGCTTTGTTCCTAGTGAATTTAACAGGATTTTATCGAGAAACTCTATCGTGATGCAAACTTCTTAAGACCCATATATAGCTGTCACCAAAACGCCTGATATTTTTGAAGAAAGAATTGTCTCCCAAAGACCCCAACCATAATCACTTAAAGGGCAACCATAATCACTTAAAGGGAGGGGTGGAACAGCGAAACTTACGTTATCATGTTATCTTTATAGCGAGAGCTTGAACGGGAAACCTACAATAAATCATTTAACGGGAGTGCTGGATACGTAAACATGCATTGACGAATGAGTGGGGAAAATATCCTCATAAATGTTGACGCAAATTACACCCCCACTGAATTTAAAACCTATTGAAAAATAAAACTACTTGTGCTATCACTCAGAGAAAAAAAAGCATTCAAAAATGCCTTCAATATTTTGGATATATTCACCAAAAAGCCGACCTTATTGAGCAATCTGTCAAACTTTGCACTTCCTTTTTTTGTTGTAGATCGTGGAATTGTTCCATCCAAACACCTGTATAGAGGGATTCTTTCGCACGGAAACCTTTATTTTGGACGTTAGTTAGTTAATAGGGTATACCATGCGTGATTTAAAGGGAGAAGCTGGAACGGGGAAACATACGTTATTTAGTTAAGTAGAGATTAGCACCATGTTTCTCCTGAAAAGGTATCAACACTTTCAGAACACCCTGTATAATATAAGCATTGTTATTATGTGATGGGCAAATATTAATTTTGCTTGTAAAACTATTTCTAAAACTCATAGCTTACCTTCACTACGTGTTGTCTGCCCATCCGAGACAGTGGTCTCATCACGCTTGCTAGTTGATTCCTCTAAGAAATAGAATGAAATAGAAAGACTGGTATAAGCAGAATGAAATAAAAGCATCGTGAAATGCGTTCTGTATGATTTTGCTGACAAGGTCGGCAAGACACCCACTAAGTTGGTTATTGGGGGAATTCTTTTGCCTACTCTCATTTTACACGATCGCTATGACCAAATACCCCCAAGGAACGAAAGTGCCAGCCTCTCCCCTGTAAATCAGAAGGATTTCTTTTGTTTTTTGTAATCGTTCAAACTTTGTTCCTAGTGAAGTTAACAGGATTTTATCGAGAAAATATATCATGGTGCAAACTTCTTAAAACTCCTACAGTGCAACAGAGCATACATTTCCAAATATTGAATTATAAATATAGTGCCTCCTGATTGTTGTACAACAATGAACATTTCAATCCTAAGTATGTATGTATGTATATATTAAAACAGCTTTGTTTTAAAGTACTATTTCGTGTCCTTGTATGATTATCAGCATTGTTACATTTCTTATTAAACCTGATTTTGGATTGGCCAATACTTGATTATCCATACACGCTAATCCAACCAGCTACTGCCTACTTCCTTTCATGGCCTTGACTATTTAATCATTTCTATTTTATTTAAACTTGGTGCAGGCCTTTAACACGATACCTGTTTGTACACCCCTGCATGTCAGCACACGGTCACCTAAAGTAACATACACCATTATGACTGCACACTGGCGAATTGCATTTCAAACTTCTTGTAGCGCGAATTTTAAACCACTGGTCCTTTAGCATGGGCATGTCCTTGAATATTCCTTCCATTGTTTGCGTGCATGGCTGCACAAGTATTAATAGACTTTTGCCAAGTCTGAGTACAGTTGTATGAAATAGTGGTTACATGTGTTTTTTTCTCTTTTTAAATATACTAAATGTTTGGAGGACGACATTTTAAATACTAAAGGGATATTGAATTATCTGCTCAGACCATTCTTTTAAACACACCTTTACCTTTAATTTGATACCATGCAAGTCTGGTTTGGATACACAGTATTACTTAATAATTTCAACGAGTTTGGTCATTAATTAAGCTTAATTAAGACAGATTTTGGGTTCTTGTTAAAAGTAAAGATAAATGTGAACTTTTTCTCAAACAGTATTGTTGGCAATGATGGGAACTTCATTTCCTGTAACTTTGGTGTTAATAGCATTTATAGTTTTTGCTGGAAATTCCAAAAAAGCAACATTTTAATGTATTTCTTTATAATATGCTAATCATATGCAAATAAGGTCAAACCATTTTTTTCTCTATGACATTAAATCACCAAGCTGTATTCTATAATATGATATTGTCTTACATATGTTACTTTTTGAATTAGAGCGTAATTTCAATAACATGCACTTTTGGAAATTTATGCTCTGTTGCACTGTATATAGTAGCTGTCACCAAAACTCCTGATATTTTTGAAGAAAAATAATGTCGCCCGAAGACCCCAACCATGATTACTTAAAGGGAGGGCTGGAACAGCGAAACTTACGTTATCGGCTTATCTTTATAGTGAGAGCTTGACGAATGAGTTGGGAAGATATCCTCATAAATGTTGACCCAAAGTACACACCCCCACTGAATTTAAAGCCTATTGACAAATAAAACAACTTGTGCTATCACTCAAAGAAAACAAAAAAACATTCAAAAATCCCATCAATATTTTGGACATTCACAAAAAAGCTTTTTTGGGCAATCTGTCAACTTAGATTGTGGACTTGTTTCATCCAAACACCCCCGTATAGAGGCATTCTTTCTCACGGAAGCCTTTATTTTTGTCGTTAGTTAGTTAATAGGGTAGCATGCGTAATTTTGTGATATTTAAAGGGGGAGCTTGAACGGGGAAACATACGTTATTTAGCTATGTAGAGAGAAACGGGAGACCACATTATATTTAACAAAAGTGCGTGAACGCGGAAACGTGCAATGAAGGATGAGTAGGAAGATTTCCTCAAAAAGGTTGACCAAAAATACACACCCCATTGGATTTAATTGATCATTGGTAATTGTCATCACTATGCATTACAACCTACTGATGGTCGTAATTTTATCACACATTCATAGGTTATTTAAAACATAATAATATTTCCTCTTTTATTTTTAGTTACGCTTCAATAAATCAAACATGAGCATTTTTTTCTTCTTCTGATACGCTAGTAATTGAGAGGATGGGTTGACATGGTCAATTGTAAAATGTTTCTATGGAGTATTGTCATACATATATTCCTTTTTACGCCCTAAGATATTTATAAGCCGCCACCAACATAAAACGTATGAAATCGAAGCATTGATTGTCATAGTGATTTGTATCATGCTTCTATTGACAATTCCATAAGCAAATGTTGTGCTGTCAACGTTTTTTCGTGGTTCATCACGCTTTTTAGTGATAGATATAAAAAGTCAAACAGTACAGGTTTTATCAGGGAATGAACATATCATAAATAAACAAATTAATAACAAAATCATTGTTATCATAATGATTTGATATTATATCAAGCACACATTGGAAATTACACTATACCATTCATTATTATCATTATTGTTTGATTATTTTATTCCAATTCATCTCTGACCTAACTTTCCAATTGGAAAAGGATTTAATAAAAGTTGTCAGATACACGATAAAAAGTCACTGGCTTAATTAACCCACATGAGTAGATGCCCCCAAATAATGCTGGGTCGTTAATTGATTACAAAAATAACTTACTGCAGAAATCGACTCTATTCAGAAGTTGGTTGAGCTTTTCTGGGGTCCAATTTTTCCTTAAGGTGAGAGGATTCGGATCGTCAGTATACCACAGGTTAGATTCGTCTTGTGTAGCTATTGGACAGCTAGCGTGACCTCTATTTTCAGGGGCGATTACTATGTGACATCCACATATTTTATTTTTGGGCATCGCCCACCTGTCTCTTCTAGTCGCCGGGTCATAGCGGAGCTTCAGTATGCATAGGGATGCGTCTGCAGTATGTGGCCAACAAGCTAAAGTGTGTATAAAAGAAATATACATACATTTCCTATATTAGCATATTAATTTGGCTAAAAATCAAAAATATGCAAACCTATCATTCATTTGTCATAAACATCTGGTAACATATCTGTCAATAGCCTTTGCTTCATCCAAATATGAAGCTATACGAAAGGAGTTACTTCTTGCCGGCATCAATGGGACGATGATGATCACCGTGGTACTACACAAAAGAGGCTAAACCATTGCTACAACGTGTATTGAGCTGACAATCAAAGTTACCGTGGAAAAATCAATCTAGATTGATAAAGCAGTAGTCCCAACCTTGATGGTCCGACGCTAGCGTGTTTTACCTCATTTCTTGTATTAAAAATATCTATTTATCTCAAAGCACTACTAATTTTGAAAAATAACTACATGTTTTTGATATTGGAAATGTGTAAAAAAAAAGGCAAAATACTGTACATATACTAATGAAACTATTGACAGGCAGTTGAATTATAATAATTATTAACAGTTTATATTTCAACTGAAAAATCGGGTATATCCGGGCACTCTTAAAAAACATTAATACAATAACTTATAAACCATATCTGTATTGATACACCAGAATAATAAAATAAATTATATAAATTCAATGTTAAATCATTTTTTTAGTAAATGTTACAATAATTTGTTTTTCCCACTACATTCAGAATACGTTGTTCTTGACACCTGAATGTGTATTTAGGGGAGAGAAAGCAATGTTTGAACGTTCATTCCGATCCAAAAATGAACCAACTATAATGTTTAAAATAGGCCATATTATAATGTATCACGAATATACTGGATTGAAAATCTAATTAAATTGCCTGGCAACTTTAGCGGTGATTATGATTGTCTCAAAGAAGAGGTGTGCGCAATTGATGGGACAATTGCATGATTAGGGTTGCGTAACAAGAACTTTCTCCTTAACGCGACCACACTTGTCACAGTGTTCCAACTTCCCATCAGTTTGTAAATCATCAAAAGGCAAATAGAGTGAGCAAATAAGCCTTTTCACACAGGTCCGTCAATCGATACGGTATTTTAATTTATCGTTAGTTGCTGTGATGATTGATCACCAAAAATTGACCACTGTCCTGTGTGAATATAAACCGACGAGGTGTTCGATCGAATGTATCCATTTTGTTTGAAACGGCTGAATTATGGCGCGTTCGTAAGTCGTTGCCCATCGGCATCGGCCGACGTCGGTCGGCGGATCGGTTCGCCAGTTGAAACAATATCAACTTTTTATCCGCCGAACGTCTACCGATGCGCAGTGACGACTGAAGTATGAACGGGCCTTTAATCTCCCCTTAGCAGTGATGATTTAAACCTCATGATCGATCGTCGGGTCAGTGTGAAAAGGCGTTATCCCGGAACGTACAGCGTTTTCGTTTTAACATAAATAAGTGCATCATGCAAAAAAGGAAGTTCAAATGCTACCTTTTTAAACAAGCGTCCCGCATTATTAAGCCCTGTTTTGTATGTACGGGACGTTTAAAATCCACCACTGAAAGACTGATTTTAAACGTCCCGCATCCGCATTCATCTTGAAATCATGTTACAATATTAAAGTTCCCAATAATTGATGCTTTACATTATATTATTATATTGACCATCGGCTGTCATTTTATTCAGTGAATTTTGCTTTATGCCATATTAAAACGGAATAAATGAATTTTACAAATGTTGATTAGGGAGACAAAAAAATCGCCGGACGTGAGGCAAGACACTGCCAATGATGGTCCTTATTTTCCAGAGAATTGTAAAACAACTTTGACATTTTCGGACTTAAAATGTAGTAATTTTTTATGTCTCTCAGACCAGTTGGACGTGGCCTCATTATTTAACTTTACCGTGTTAACATTTGACCCAGGGAGTGACGTAGTTAACTGACGACACATTTTGTATAACGGACCACCAGTAACGTCATTGTTTGTCTCTCTGATGGTAAACATTTGGCGCATGCGACAAGTATTGTTTAAGTGAGACGGTGTTAATTTATATGGATATTAACCTCGATAGTTACTATTCTGATCTTACTCTCCACTTTTGCTCTCAAAATTACATCTCTGGTAATTTACACTGCAGTTAGGGCATGTGCTAGCGTAGCGAGGTAGCTTATCTCTCTAGTAAGTTACGCCAGATCGGTGCACTCGGCCGTATATAATATGTGTCAGTCGGGCCAGTTAAGGTAAAACACCACCATAGAGCTCCCATTGAAACGCGTGTTATAAATCGGGTTTTCAATCGCTTCTCCTGCCTCCCCCTCCCTAATTTGGTTATTAAATAATTTTGTAGAGTCTTTCTTTTTTTGTTCTCTTTAACGTATCACTATTTCATATACAATCGACAATCCCAGTTTTTTCTTCAATAATTATGATTTCAAAAAGCACTCACCTTTAGTGCGTAAAAACCGGCGTGACAATCGGCTTTTCGGACCGCTTCTCACTTGTCATTAAGACTTCGCCCAAGAATAGTTTGCGATTTTCTACATTTCAGATTACAATCGTGAAGCTTTCATCTATTTAATAAAACAAAAAATAAGACCTATGGAGAAAATCCGACCAAAATATTCAAATTTGAAGCTGCAATCCCAAGATTTTGGTGGTGTGTACACTTTGAAGAGGACTGAAACTTTAAAATCATTAGTTAATTCATATCATCATCTTCCCAAGGGTATTTGCCACACATTCTGAAAACAATCAGTTCAAATAAATCATTACTTTTCTAGTTAGAGCAATTTTCTATAGGCTATGCAAAATAAGTCGGGTGCTCAAAACCTAGATTGGCATTTTGGCCTACATGCGCGCGCCATGCGTTGGTTTCTCGACGAAATGAGTAAGTTGTAAACCGTCAGTCGACCAGCCCCGCCCCACCCTCCCTCGGTCTTTCCATTCTCTCCCGGTCTCCTCAATTACTGAGAAAAAAGAAGAAAACACTCGATTACAGACGCGATCTTTAATTGCTTTAATCGTAGGCCTTATCAATCATTGCACGCGACTGGCGGCTATTTCCGAATAATATAAGATAATGTATTAAGAAGATGACGGTTTTCATCGAAATTGCTTTTGAAGAGGACTGAAATTTGAAAATCATTAGTTATTTCATATCATCATCTTCTCGAGGGTATTTGCCACATCTTGAAAAAGTCAGTCAAATGAATCTTTACTTTTCTACTCACTAACGCGAGTCTTTGTTTCGTCCCTAGAACGACACACTTTTATCATAGGTCAATTTGACTTACCTATAAAAGGGTGTCTTTTGACCCCACTGAGTCTGTCAAGTGTGTCATTCTAGGGACGAAACAAAGACTTGCGTTAGTGAGTACCGATGACCCATTGTAAAGTTTTCTGTGTGGGCTAGCATGAGTCGATTAAATGACTACTGGAATTCTAGCAAGTCTCAGAATGGCATTGCTTTGTGACATTTTAGACATGAATGATGATCTCTGAAAGGTGTTAGTGACTGTAGACACTATGTTGCCATTATTTCAACAAGCAGGCATAAGGTCAAGTAAGAACGTTCAAATATCCATTAAGCTTACTGCAGTGTAACGATACAGACAGGTAGAAACACTGTAACGCTTTTTGAAGCTAAAAATCACCGCTAAATACGCAAATTTACTGTTAATCGTCTACTCCAGAAGTTCCATACATTTCTTAGCAATCTGTGTTTAACAGCAACGAAATGCCTGAAGAAATGGCAAAAGTTGTGTCATCAATCACTAACATATAGCCTACGCTATTCACGTGCAATACAAAATGGCAGAATTACAGCCTCGCTTTCGTTTCGAATACTGAGTCACCTGAAACTTAGTTGCTTAGAAATCGATCTTTACCTGCTAACAATTTTCAACTGAGTCAATGGACTGAGATTAATTTTAGATGAGTCAAATACATGATAGTTTGAGTCAATTTGATCTATGTAAGTGAGTTAAACACAAGTGACTCACTTCAATGTGTCAGGTGACCCACATTGTTTTTCAGTGTTACATTGATTGTCTATATATAAGATAATGTATAAAGGAGATGACGGTTACGATCGAAATTACTTTTTGAAAGGACTGAAACTTGAAAATCATTAGTTAATTCATATCATCATCTTCCCAAAGGGTATTTGTCACATATCCTGAAAAAAATCAGTTTAAATTAATTAATCATTACGTTGCTAGTTAAGACCAATTATCTATAGGCTAATGCAAAATATACCGGGTTCTCAAAACCGCGTTTTTTGCGTGTTGGCCTGCATGCGCGCGCCATGCCTTGGTTTATCGATGAATTGAGTAAAGTGTAACACGTCAACCGCCCCACCCTTCCTCTGTCTTTCCATTCCACCCCCCACCCCCCCCCCCCCCCTACCCCGGTCTCCTCAATCAAGTATTGAGAAGGAAAAAAAGAAAACACTTGATTACAGGCGCGATTTTCAATTGCTTGGTGAAAACCACGATTATTGCGTGTTTGCCTGTGCAACACTTAAGCTGCCCCCCCCCCCTCCCTCGGTCTTTCCATTTTACACCCGGCGACCCTCCTGACCAGGTCTCCTCAATTATTGAGAAAAAAGAAGAAAACACTCGATTACAGGCGCGAATTTCAATTGATTGCTGAAACCTCGATTTACGCGATTTGGCCAGCATGCGCGCGCCATGCTTTGGTTTCTCGACTTAAATGAGTAGAGTGTAACACTTCGGCTTCCCCCACCCTTCATTGGTCTTTCCATCCCATCCCGCGGCCCACCACATCCCCGGTCTCCACAATTATTCCATCATATATGTACATTTAATTATAGGTATTTGTATTTATTCTGTATTTATGTATGTCATGTGATTGATTTCTTTAGTTGCAAGTTACATACCACTTATCAAACTGTGTGATACATTTCACGGACATAAATTATGCTAATGAGCTAATTCGTGAAGGGCGCCGCTCATTAAATGACGTCACTCGCAATCATCGGGGTTTTCCAAAATTCCAAATCGATTCACTGGTAAATTGACTTCGTACATTGAACGGCTGCGTAGAATATTTTGCTAGTCACTGATTGCCCTCGTGTCAGTTTTTCTGTATTGGCGCGAATTGATATATCAACATACTTTTTACCGGATCAAAATTGGTCAAGCCAGTCGAGAGTAACAGAATTTTCAAAAATCTTTTTCCGATATTTTCGGAACGCCAAATTTGTAAATTTCATTCTAGGTCGAGTAAAATGATGTGCTTATTTGTTGTCTGTGAGCTTTTGTGAATTTTTTCCCGTATTGGAGTATTTTTTTATTGAAAAAAGACAGTTCAAATTAAACGTTGGTTCCAAATTCAACTGACAGCACATGTATTTAGGCAGACAGCAACAACAATATTCAGGCAACATTTGAGAAAAACGATGCCCGGCTATGCAAGGAGTGTACGGGCGTGTAGCGGGGATAAACATGACAAACCAAAACAGTCAAGCATATCCTCCTCCGTGGCGCAATTGGTTAGCGCGTTCGGCTGTTAACCGAAAGGTTGGTGGTTCGAGTCCACCCGGGGCCGTTGTTTCATTTTGCATTTAATGCAGATCGACAAATCACAGTAAAAATCTAATATTGACAAAATCACAGTGACCACTTACACAAAAATCGCATCTGCGCATGCTCCTGTCGCGATCGAAATCCAACACACAAGCAATGGGCGAGTTTTATAAGTGCATACATAAATAAATATAAAAGAAAAAATAACCGACTATTTTGTTTAAATGTACATGGTTTACCATTTCATTGGGGGTGTGGGGGGAGGGGGGATCAATGGAAAATCATTTTGGGTGAGGATTCCTCCCCCGACCCCTCTAGTTACGCCCTTTGAATTTAAATGCAGACAATTTTGTAGCATAGACCTAACATTTTGTTCAATTCTGGTCGACGTTTGTTCACACAGACTGACCTTGGTGACAAACAGACAAACAAACACATTTCATATTCAAATGTCTCAATCAATTAATAAAAAGAAGAATACAAAGAAGAGAAAAGATCAATACAGGGCTTGAACCAGGATCATTGTGATCATTAGAAAATGTCCCAAGCCAATACAGTTTAAGCAGATGTCAAATAGGCAAACCGTCAAGTTCAAAATGGTAATGGTGTACCATGATTAAGTTATTGTACTTTTCAGCAGTGGCAAATCGAGGGTCAATGGCGCGCCCGGAAGAATACAATATTTATTTGTGAAAGAACCTCATAATTTTTTAGGTTGATCACCGTCCATTTTCACGGATGTTTTAAACAGTTTCCAAGATAATCAACATTCATAATCGTGCCCTGAACATGCTGAAAGCTACAAGGATCCGAAGACTATTTAATTCGGGGGAATTAGAGTGGATTAACCTTTTTACAAACTGGCAAAAATAATCATCTACTAGATATTAGAGGGGTTCTTCTGACATGTCTGATATATTAAACTTCTTTAAACAGTCAAACATCCCAAATCTATTTTGGAAAGACGTTTTTATGGCATGGAGTAAGGTTGTTACAAGTAGCCAACCTACAAACAACATTGAATTCATGGAATGTGTCTTGTGGTATAACGATAATATTCGGGTTGGCAAAAAAACAATAGGCCTACCCGTCATTTGGGTAAAAAATGGGGTTCATTTTGTAAATGATCTGATCAGGGAAAATGGTACTTTCTCTCTTTAGACGATTTCCGAAGGATTATAACATTAGAACAAATTTCTTGGAATATGGGTCACTTATAAATGCCCTAAAAATCATGCAATCACTGCCTAAAGAACAATAACAAACAGGCTCAACGTCCTTTCAAGCCGTATAACTTCAAATATATAACGCTCGACATCAAAAAGGTTCAAGAAGGTTATATGATTCTCTAATCTCGTCTAAAGAGGTCAAACGAAAATGAATAGATAAAAGGGAAAGCAAGTTAGACATATCCTATAGTTTGAAAAAAAATTCGGTTATTTGTCTTATACCATTCAAATGTACCGTTGATCGGGGGCGTCCCCATACCCTTTTGAATGGGGGAGGGGTGGGGGGGGGGGGGGGGGTTGTAGAGGTCCCGATTGCCGACAAGCACCCCCCCTAAAAATAGTAAAAGGTAGACCCATTTTTTGTTTGCAGTCACCTCGTGAATTTCGAGGGGGGGGGGGGGGGGGGGGGGGTAGGATCAAAAAAGTTCGCACGGTCAAAAAGTTTCGCACGGTCACAAATAATGGCACGGTCAAAATATTTTGCACGCTCACAAATAATGGCACAGAAAAAAAATCGCAAGGTCAAAACAACAGCACAGTAAACAACAGATGGCCAATCCGCGAGCCACCAGGCCCCGCACCTTTCCGCACGCTACTGCAAGCACCCCACCCAGAATTGTTATGGTCAAAATCGCAAATGTACCGACGGAAACTCGTTTGTGCCGACAGATTTGATGAATAATGCAGATTTTGCCGACAGATTAAGGGGTGTGGGGGTTAACACCCCCTCTGGGGATGCCATTGCCGTTGATACAAAATTAAGATGGTTCCAATTTCGCCTGACTCATAGAATTTTAGGCGTAAACTCTTTTTTGGAAAATATAGGGCGGAAAGACTCAAATTTACATATAAGTCAACATTAATTAGGACATGGTAATTTGGTACGTACAGGATCGCGTATGGTCTACAAAACTTGGCGACACGTGTCTTATACGGGATATACCAAAACTGACTGTTAGTGCATGTACAAAAAAAAAAGTTAAACATTTATTGTGCAGACTACCTATAAGCAAGGAAGCTGTCCGTCTGAGAAAATACTAACTGTCAAGGACACAGACGACCCCAATTGACAGCATAGCCCATCGCACAACTATACATTATTATCTACTCCTTCCCCACTAATACTGTAAGCCACACAAAACACGAATTCTTCTTCAACATTTAACATATGCACATTTTTGTATTTCGTCGTTTTTCAGCATTCACCATAATTCGCTCATACCATACGGTTATGTGTGTGTACTTATTAATTGTATACCTCTCTCAATAATATCAAAAACCCATTTTGTACTTCACCGTTTTCCAACATTCATCATATGCATACGTGCGTGTAGGTGTGTTTAGATATATTCTACCTCTAGCTCTCAATGTTTTTAAAAATCCACACATGTTCTTGTTCTCTTAAATTTCAACACATATTTTTGTATTTATTCGTTTTTCAACATTCACCATATGTAATACGTGCGTGCAGCCTATTTAGAAAGATTCCACCTCTCTCTCAATAATATCAAAATCCACACAAGTTCTTGTACTTTTCTCAAAAATTTCAACACATAATTTTGTACTTTTTGTAGTCGTTTTTTCAACATTCACCATATGCATACGTGCGTGTTAGTGAATGTCTACCTCTCTCTCAATGTTTTACAAAATCCACACATGTTCTTGTACTCTAACAGTTGTCTCCAAAATGTCAACACATATTTTTGTACTTAGTCGTTTTACAACATTCATCATTAGGCCCTTCACAACTGTTTTGAGGTTCCTGTTGCCGCCCTCGTCCGAAATTGAGAATTTCAAAATATTTCATTATTTCATTTTTATTTAGGATTTTCGCCTTTAAAATGACTTTCAATCAACTTTATTTGCTACTTTCTGACTTATTTCATATCAGCTGTGATGATGTACCAACATACAGTACAGTTCGAAATAGAATGGACACTGACATTGCAATGACATTGCAATGACATTGCAATGACATTGCAATGACATTGCAATGAAGTGCCTTGAGATGTAACCCGATTAGTGCAGTCATTGCAATGTCATTGCACTGACATTGCAATGACTTTGCAATGACATTGCAATGAAGTGCGTTGACATCGTCCATTCTATTTCGAGCTGTACTGTAGAACATGATTGCATTATTACTTGAGTATCAAATTAATCATATTTGGAAAATAATGAAATGCCGAGTCCTCGATATAAATGTAGTGAAATTGGTTGCGACCACAAAATAATTAGTTTCAAAATAAAGAAAATAAAAGATAATTAATAATTAATGACATTTTCTCCAAAATTTCAAAACAATTTTTTGTACTTGGTCGTTTTTTAACATTCCCCATATGCGTGTAGTGTATTTATAAATATTCTACTTTTCTCTCAATAATATCAAAAACCACACATGTTCTTGTACTCTAACATTGTGTCTCCAAAATGTCAACACATATTTTTTACTTAGTCATTTTTCAACATTCACCATATGCATAACGTGCGTGTAGTGTATGTCTACCTCTCTCTCAATGTTTTTTCAAAAATCCACACATGTTCTTGTACTCTAACATTTTTCTCCAAAATTTCAACACATATTTTTGTACTTAGTCGTTTTTCAACATTCACCATATGCATTACGTGCGTGTAGTGTATTTACAAATATTCTAGCTCTCTCTCAATAATAACAAAAACCACACATGTTGTTGTACTCTAACATTTTTCTCCAAACTTTCAACACATATTTGTGTACTTAGTCGTTTTTTAACATTCACCATAATAGTAATACGTGCGTGTAGTGTATTTAAAAATATTCTACCTTTCTCTCAATAATATCAAAAACCACACATGTTCTTGTACTTTAACATTTTTCTCCAAAATGTCAACACATATTTTAGTACATACATGTAGTCATTTGTCAACATTCACCATGTGCATTACGTGCGTGTAGCATTGTAGTGTATGTCTACTAATCTAGGCTCTGCCCTAGAGACCTGTATACACTTGCTGAAGAAGAGAATTTGAATGTTGATTTAGGTAAAGGATACATATAGCTTCAAAACGGCATAAGGTGTTTAATTCTAAACCCGGGCAAACTCTGGTTATGGTCAAATATTCAAAATGGCCGCCGGCGGCCATTTTGAAAAACATAAAATGTTCTATCTCTGGTACTAGATGAGCTAGAATGATGAATGAGGTGTCATTTTCTACTAATCTTGGCATTATAAATCCAATGGAATGGTTATTGAAGAGTTTTAGGGGTCAGATGACCCCTAAATCCAATATGGCTGCTGTCCGCCATCTTGAAAACCGTCAAATGATATATCTCAGGCACCAGATTAGCTGGGAAGATGAATGATATGTCATTTTCCACTTATTTTGATATCACAAATCAGATGGGGTAGTTGATGTGATGCTAGGGGTTATTCTGACCTCTAAATGTAATATTACTGTTGTCAGCCATCTTGAATAAATAAAGGACACATTAAAAAGATTATATATTCTGCTTGGTTTTATTTTCATAAACTTATTATGAATTAAATACCAAAATGTCAAGTTGTACTTTGACTTTCATTGTGTTTCCTCTTTTAATTGTTAAAGATTTGTATTGTCAAGTAAGATGAGAGACATGAATGTTGTTCAATATGAAGTAAACTCTATTTATTTTGGCAGACAGATTCTGTTGACTTGTGACAGAATGCTACACAGACCAGCTGTGCTTTGGTACATATAGGCACCGTTTGGTGTTGCATTTGCCAGTACAGTTGCACACTGTAAGCTTTCCTGTTGGAAGAGGCTTTAGGCCTTTCACTGGCAACATGATGCCATTATTACTAGACCAGCCATAATTAGTTGGATCTAGTATGGGACTGCAATCATTTAATAAACTCAAGACTTTGTGTATAATGAAAAATGATCGCTTAATATGATCTTGAATGACGCTTGATGTAGGAGGCAGCTGTGCCAATGGCTTTGGACTTGTGATGTGATTTTGAAGTCTAAGCTGGTCAAATGTTTGAGAAGATGTCTTGCATCTGGCACCATTCCACACACGAACTAGATACTCCTCAACCTTCTGCATGGACTCTTGACTCAAATCCTGGGACTCTGCAAAGGTTTCTAAATATTTCTCAGGCTCGCATATGATCGCGGCATGTTTTGTGCCGATTTTGCTTAGAGCATCATCCCCAGTGAGAACATGTGCCTTTACCAAAACCCGACACAACTTGGACCCCAGCCTCAAAGCAAGTATGTGCAGTGGTAAATATCGCCTACGCTCACCAGAGCCAAACTGCACCCAAAGCTCATGCAGACCTTGTTCTTGCCAGTCTGTGATGAAACGAAGTAGCCCTACAATTGTATCTGTGTCATTTGAAATCACCAGAAGTCGCTTGCAACCACGAGATACCTCCCATGCACAATGAAGTACAAGTCTATCATCAGCTTCTTCTACACTCCCCGTCAACGTATAAATGCTAGGAAGCGAAGCATCTTCTGTTGAGTGAACTAACTGAGCAGGAACCACTTCCCCATCAGCTATAAAGCCGCTGAGAATGGTAAGAAGATCAGACTGCTGTTCAGTGGCGAGCAAACATGTAAGGCGTTGCAAGTTGTTCTTGTTGATCGCCGATGGCCAAAATTTCTCCATTTGTTTAGGTATTGGGTCATCTGGACCTATGACAGCCATGTCAATAGCTCCAATACCAGCAGCACGTCGAGCTCTCTCTCCCCCTTTGACAGAGCATTCCAAATAGCTGTCAAAGACAACATGGAAGCTAGTCCTGGGACATAGAGGTTGACCTGCAGACAGCACACATTTTATAGCCTTTGCAAATGTCCCAAAAGAAGAAAGGTTAGGAAAAGAGCGGATTTTAGACATAAAGTCAACTATGACAGCTGCATCCCCGTTTGGGAAGACCTTTTCTTCATGCACTAGATGTTTTTCAATCTCAGCTATCAGCTTGCTTTTGTCTGGCTTTGATGCCAAGTCACCTTCAAAGATGATCGAAGTCGGCAGGATATCATGACAGAAGATAGATTCCAACGACATCCCGCGTTCTCTCAAAATATCAATGTCACGCTGAGCAGAAGCTAGTATCTTCTCTGAAACAATAACAGTAGAAGCTTTGATATCGCAGGGTGATTCATGATCTAGTCTAGGCAGGTTTCTTTTTGAGATGGTGACGGAGAGTTTGTGTTTCTTGTCAAGAAATCGCTCCTTGTGAAACTCCTTGTAGCATCGGTTACCATTCACGAGAGCCTGGAGTAGACGCGCTGTAACATCATCATCTGCTAGCTGCTTGGTGACCAAATTATGCAGCTTGATTCCAGGCGCTTGGATGATAAAGGGATTGCCTTTGCCACACACAAAGTCTAGAAGGAGTGCCACGTTTTTGTTCAGATGCTCTGCTTTTTTACCAACAAGGTCATGATGGACGTTTGAAGATTCACTATGGTCCATCGAGCTATCATTTGTCATCTCTCTTAGGTTGTTGGAAATAAGGAGAATCTCGTGAAAGATGAGCTGCCATTCAACCACAACAGCTGAGTTTCTTGTCTGACCTACAATTCCGCCTTTGCTCTTTGACGCCCTCTGGACAGACTGCTCAAGCTTCATATCCGGTGCCACAGCGTTAAAGGAGCCAGCGTGGTCTTTCACAACAAACTGGCCACACATGAAACGCCGGAAGATCTCTTGATGAGTATTCTGTAGGAGCTTGGTTGTTTCAAGGTAAAATGAACCATATCGAAGGTAGTTCAGGCAATCGCCTTCTCGGAAGATGGATAGAGATTTCTCTACACATGCAATATGCAGTGCAAATTTACCTTCACGATCAGAAGATATGAGATGTTTGATATTAAGAGCCATCTGCTGGAAGACCTGCTAGTATTGGCATACCTCAGACTTGGACTCACACTCCTTCAGGAATGACTGAAATATATCTTGAATAGGATCCGAAAATGCAAGCAGCTCAGAAAACTTCGCAGTTGACTTGCTCTTGCTCTTCTCGCACAGAGCAGCCCTTAGTTCGACTGCACAGGCCATTGCATCACTGTCTACCTCAAGTCTTTGCTGAGCCAACCACAACCAGAAGCCCTCCCACATTAATGAAGTAATGACATCTGAGACAATTGATATACCGTGGAATGATCTGACATAATGAGTTCCTTCCAACACAGAATTTAGAGTCAACTTGCCAAAGACACCTTTTTCAATGAGGCCATCTTCAATACCCGATCCTCTCAAATAACGTCCAGCACACTTCAGAAGTACTTTCACCCAATGAAACATTCCCATCATACCATGAATATCTGAAAATGTATCTGGCTCGGTCATCAAGATATCAGCGAGTGTGTGGTAGACACCTTCATCACAATATACTGGGATCACAGACTGGGATTGGTTAAGTTGACGGCGAACACTCTGGAAATTTTGAAGAGACTTACGGACAGTTGCGTAGTCAGTAACAGGATAGGGGATCATCGGCATAAATCCGACACGCATTAAGGGCACCGTAGCAGTGGATATCAGAGCGTGAAAGCCGCTCCAGGTAGGCAATACACCAACATCAGTGTCATCTTTTTGGAGACCGCATCTGATGGAAGAGATGAGAAACTCTCGTTTTGCAGCTAAGGTGACGGCAAATACAGGGTCAATAACATCAAGGTCTAGTTCTTCTACAACTCTGAAATTCGGTGGAAGAATAGGTCTTATAATTGTTGGCTTGGGGGTGATAGGGGACCTCTTGACACGGGAGTTTGTCTGGAAGACGCACATTACTTTTCTTCAAATTCATATCAGAAACAAGGGGTTTTGAATTTGGTGGAGATACTATCTCCTGGTACAAGACAAGCATGGTAACGTGGTCAGATTCTGTCCCAGAGATTGATGACTTGTCGCCAAAATCAGCATTGTCCAATGCACCGAAAGTAAATGTGTCTGGGGTAAAACTACTCGGTATCGGTATTTCCTGACTTGCTGACTTTTCAACAGCGTAGGCGGCAAGAACGTCTTGAACGTTAAATTAAACGTCATCCATCCTCATACATAAAACCATTGCCACAAATATTAAAAGTTGTGTTTTAAACGATGGTCGAAAGCAGCCATCTTAGATTTAAGGGACTTTTGACCCATTAAACTCTTAAAGAACTGTTGCACGGGATTTAGGATGCCAAAGCAAGTGGAAAATGACACCTTGCTCATCATTTTAGCTCACATTGTGCCAGAGATATATCATTTTACGGGTTTTCAAGATGGCGGACAGCAGCCATCTTGGATTTAGGGGTCATCTGACCCCTTAAACTCTACAATAACCATTCCATTAGATTTATAATGCCAAGATTAGTAGAAAAGGACACCTCATTCATCATTCTAGCTCATCTAGTGCCAGAGATAGAACATTTTATGTTTTTTTGAATATTTGACCATAACCAGAGTTTGCCCGGGTTTAGAATTAAACACCTTATGCCGTTTTGAAGCTATATGTATCCTTTACTCAAATCAACATTCAAATTCTCTTCTTCAGCAAGTGTATACAGGTCTCTATGGCAGATCCAGGACTATACCCCTCTCTCAATGTTTTTCAACATCCACACATGTTCTTGTACTCTAATATTTTTCTCCAAAATTTCAACACATATTTTTGTACATATATTCCATTAAAACAAGTCACAAGTAAGTTTTGGCAGTTTAAACCTATTGTTGTTAATGTAGCGCGCACAATAAACCGCCCAAATGCGCCTTCCTGACACCGCAAATTCGAATATAGACCGGGGAAAAGCATGGGAAAAACCCATAATGTTCTTGTATTTAAAAGTTTTTCTCCAAAATGTCAACACACATTTTTGTTCACCAAATACGTTACGTGTGTGTATTTAAAAATTGTATATTTCTCAATAGTGGAATCGCTTAAGGGCAATTTTGGCAGTTAGCGTTAGCTTCCCGGATACAAACAAACCATGATGATATATTCTTCTTTAGGTTATAACATGTGATTCTAGAAGGGGTGCTCATGTCAAAAATCATCATAATCCAAGATGGCTGCTCCCATAAAATCACGTATTGCAAAAGACAATAAAACGTTGTTAATCACAGTCTAAATACTGGAAGGATGTATTATGTCAGTGGAATTATCTTATATGGATATGCTTTGTTGGTTATCAAAAGTTAATTTTTGAATCCAACATGGCGGTTATTGATACAACGATTTTATACGTAAAGTCCCAAAATAATAACGTACGGTATATCTTATAGTTTATTATATGTTTATATACTAGGTAAGGCTATGTAACATACAACCACAATATTAAAATATGGCCGCTATCCAAAATGGCCGCTACAATGAATAACACTAATGCTTTAATGTAATGTGTTTTGCAATATTCTATTTTCAACCCATAAATTTGATAATTGATATGATTCGTTACCTGCTAGCTCAAAGTCATTACTGGACGAGCTGCTCCATGGAAATAATTTTGAATAACAGACCCTAACGGAATCATAGCTTACGGGTTTCTAATGTCCCACCAAGACTAAATTTAGCAGTAATATGAGGCCACTACTTCGAACATCCACACAGGAAACCAGTGACAAATAGTATACAAATACTACATGGTTAGAGGGGAAATAGTGCAATCTATTTTCCCGAGGTACTGGCTACAGGCCTACCACCCCGAACCCGGAGGGTGAGGGGTGGTAGGCCTGTAGCTAGTACCGAGGGAAAATAGATTGCACTGTTTCCCCGATCATACCATGTAGTATTTGCTTTATTACACCTCACTGTGACTCTGGGGATGAGGTTGTAGGGAAGTAGCCAAAACTACCACACGGGAAATAGCTCAATTTCTTCAATAGCTCAATTTATTATCACTGTGGCCAGCTCAATTGACCAATGAAATGGCAGGATTTATGCCTATTATCTCATGAATATTTATGAGGTGTAATAACTCAATCTACCAGACAACTATGCGAATGTACAGTTGCTCATAAAGTCCCGTCTGTTGCGGTCAGAATGCCAAATGACAAAATCATATCCAAACAATTTGGCAGATGCGTTGATTGAAGTTCGACAGTGAACAAATATCGTATGCTTCATGGACTGCACATAGAGATGGCACTTAATGGCGAACTATACGAGATCCGTTGGATTCATATGGGTGGACAGAGGGCCTCTCCTTTTTACTATCCCCTTGATAGTCAACATGTATGCATTGATTTGCTCCTTGAAAACCTGGTTTTGTCACTACTTTAGCAATCCCAGATAGATATTACAGTTAGGCTCACCTTATGGTAAAGCTCATTCTCACATTCTATAATACAACAGATATAGATAGCGTTCGGTATGGGTGAAGAGGAGAACCGAAGTCCAAAGCCCTGTGAATGTTCCGCGCATTTACGGATTGTGATACGGCTTCATCGGTCCAATGGTTATAAGGGCAAACTTTTGTGCTTGGAAAGCATACGACGAGGGGAGGGCTACCTTTCTTGTAACAAGCCAGGTGCAATTGGGAGAATACCTCCAACAAAGGTATTAACATTTTATGGACAATTCAACATAGGAAAACAACAGACGATATGCTGTTACCAACAAGGTTCATTTTTGATTGCGGAATGCACTTCAACATTCAAATCGGAACATATATCAAATGGGTAGATGGGCTACAAATAACCGGACAAGACAACACGTACCTACTCCTGGATGTTTTGTATGGAAACAGACAAACGGTGTTTGGAATCCGATTTGGTTAACTATCTCCAAGGTGTCAGATGCATGCACAGAGTTAATCAAATGTATATAAAAGATGGAACTGTTCAATATGGACCTGCTTATAAATCATGAATGCACTGGCATTTGTAAATGTAAATGTGCCAAATAGTGAGAAATCAAGAATAAGGATGCTATCATTGTTCTATCTCATTGTATTAACACTTCTTCGGCCTGATGACTGCCAGCCAGTTAATTGATAACTGTTTGCATTTATTTTGCGTATGATTAAGTGGATGAACCACAAATATCCCCAGAAATATCGGCACAAAATAATGTTTTTTTAAAGCAAATTTTACATCACCGACCAATTATATCTTCTTTGGCGGCCATATTGGATAATTACCATCTTCAAATATCTTCTATCAATTAAAATACATCCACCACAACATTCCTTTTGTCAAGAGTTACTCTTTATATAAAATATATCATTGATATATACAATAAGTATTAAGCGGCCGTCATTTTGAATTTTGCCGACCATATTGTAATTTTGATCAATTATAGTGTATTCGTATTATATTTGTATCACACTAGTCACTATTAACATTAATCAAATATTGTTGAATGCATTTAAACATTTAATGTGTAATATATGGACGCCATTTTAATTTTTAGGTTCCAATCATCTGCCAAATGAGCACCCCTTCCAAAATCAATTGTTTTGACCTAATGAAGATTCGTGCAAACTTTGGTGCTTGTATCTGATCTGTAAACGTAATTTCGTTAAGCGATTCCACTACAATAATATCAAAAACCACACATGTTCTTGTACTTAAAATTTCAACACACAATTTTGTACTTGTCGTTTTGCGTTACGGGCGCGTAGTGTATTTATAAATATTTTACCTCTCTCTCTCTCAATAATATCAAAAACCACACATGTTTAGATACTACAATATTAATTGAATAGGTTTATTAAGAACAAGATATCACTCAGGCAACATTTTCAAACATAACTGTAAGAGAAAACCATGTTAAGACTCGAAGGTAGGTGTTCCGATTACTGGCCCGATTTTCAACTTTATGTTTTCTTTTTTACATGAAAGGTCATCCTTAAAATTGCCACATTCCAAAGTTTGAGTTGCATAACTCCAATGGGTATAATTTTAGAAGCACGAGGTCACAAGAATTTTGCCCATTGAGAAGTACACAAACTCGCTGGTGGTTAACTACCTTTGGCAGTAATTCCCCACATTTTAGCCTATAATTTCTAAATGGAACATGTCTGGCCCCTAAGATTTGACAGATATATATATAATGAGAAAGATATGGGGATTCTTCTGATATCAAAATAAAATGATGTGAAAAAAAAATCATAGCCAAAAAAAATAGTGATCGTAACATACACCTTTAAAGCACGGTATGTATGTATGTATGTATAAAATGATCGTCCATAAAGGAACTCGGACAACAAACCAAAAAGGTTTTTTAACGCAAAGCTGGCAAAGCCACTATCTACAAACTTTTACATTTGTCAAGAAATGCCATATTGACAAATCTTTTTCAGATGGCACATTATTTACTATAGCCTTTTTAAGTTGTAAGAAAGGACTCACTAAGTCACTGACATCCAGTCTCAAGCCAACATTAACATTAATAATAGTATTCGTAGATAACATCTGTTCTTAACTTTAACTTCGTTGATTAAGAACGGTTGGATTATTTGATTAATCATATTAATTAGTAACGACCCTGCTATTTGGCTATATATCAATTAATTATGAGCATTGAAGAAGTCATTAATTCAGGTATATTGCAGGCCATATTCCATTCGGAAAATAAAAATTATATTTCATAGTCCTATGCATTGAATCATTTCAAGGCCATGAGGTTTTCATCAGATCTCCGTATTCTATAAATAGCTCCATGTTCTATAACTACTATCTTGGAAAAAAGTCCTTGGAACGCGAACGCTGAGCACACGTGTTGGGTGTTGTGTGCATGTATTGATACTTAGTGTCTTCTGTTATAAACGGAACTTGTTCAAATGAGATTTTTCCTTCCCACCCCCCATCGATCAATGTTGAGACACTCTGGCAAGCTGCAGGAGCCACTGGCCTTGGTCAACATTGTACGGGGGAGTGGGGGGGGGGGGGGGGGGGGTGACACTTTTCTGTTAATCACACGCAAGTGTTCCAAGACTTTTTTCCAGGATTGTATAAGAGGAATGCAAAATATTTGATCTAAATTTGGTTTTCCTATCATAAATCAAAAATAGGGACAGCGGTCCCAAATAGGTCGTCCGTTTATATGTGTAGATTAAAAACATCCTGGAGTTTGGTTACAATATTGTACTTCACCTGTTTAAATGTAATTAATTTTACATATGCAGCCAATTTTACATCTTGACCTCAGATGACCTTTGATCTTAATATGTGACCTTTGACCTCATTAACATATGAAGGTTTTAATGTTGCATCTATGACCCGAGTTTGGTTGCAATTGGTCATTTTAAAAGAAATGGACAAATGTAATTAATTTTACATATGCAGCCACTTTTACATCTTGACCTCAGATGATCTTTGACCTTGGTATGTGACTATTGACCTCATTAACGTATGACGGTTTCCATGATGCATATATGACCGGAGTTTGGTTGCAATTGGTCATTGTATGGAAAAGTAATGGACAAATGTAATCAATTTTACATATGCAGCCACTTTTACATCTTGACCTCAGATGACCTTTGACCTTGGTATGTGACCTTTGACCTCATTAACATATGAAGGTTTCCATGTTGCATCTATGACCCGAGTTTGATATAAAATCGGATGGATTGAGCGTGATACACAAAGATATTGGTCGAGCTATGAGTTTTAAAAAATATTGTGCGAGACGCAGTCGAGCACAATATTTTTAAAACTCATAGCGAGACCAATATATTTGTGTATCATGCGAAAAAATCCGTCCGATTTTATCATTATTATGCAGTGAGAATCTGACTTGACAACAACAAAAAAATCAACAAAAATTAAAAAAAATCACCCATAATATTGTAAAAATATCAATAACATTTTTTTGTTCCAAAGAACAGACAATTAATTTTGTTTCCTAAAAATAAAAAAAATCCTGAAAAAAAAAAAAATCCTAATGTTTTTTTTCCTAAAAAAAAAAAAATCCTAAAAATTTTAATTTTTTTTTTTAAAAATCCCCAAAAAATTCTCACAAAATTACAATTTTTTTTTTAAAAAAACCTAAAAAAAAAAATCCTAAATTTTTTTTTTTTAAAAATTCCAATTTTTGTGTTGTTTAAATTCCAAAAATTTCTCTTTTTTTATTTTAATTTTTTAAAAATCCCCCAAAAATATTCCTAAAAAAATTATCAAAATATTTCAACAAAAAAAATTAAAAAAATAGTCTAACTGCATTTTGTGACTGCATTGTACTCATGCAGGTAACCAAACTGACCAAGTTCACTGACCAAGTGTGAGTGAAATCGGTCGCCAAGTTCACTTCAGTGACACAAGTTGCAGAATAATAGGTCTTTACCAATGCATTGCAAGTATAGGACGGAAGATTCAAACTGCATAATAATGGTTGCAATTGGTCATTGTATGGAAAAGAAATGGACAAATATAATCAATGTTACATATGCAGCCACTTTTACATCTTGACCTCAGATGACCTTTGACCTTGGTATGTGACCTTTGACCTCATTAACATATGAAGGTTTCCATGTTGCATCTATGACCGAAGTTTGATTGAAATTGGTTATTGTATGGAAAAGAAATGGACAAAACAAAAAGTGTATACCAAATTGTTGACAGACAACACAGACTACACAGACAGACACACCCCGACGAAGGATGCTGCCATAAGGTCTCTTCCTACGGACGACCTAAAAACCGAATGTCGTATGAATCTCATATTACACATGATTTGAGGGATCGACATCACAAATATGATGACAATTATTTTAGGGAATTAATCTTATTTAGGGAGTGGGTCACTGAAAACAATTATTTATGTCATATTTAACTACAATTTGACCCATTTCTTGATCCCGCGCGCAATAATCTGGATGTTTATTGAATTGAATTGATTTTATTAACATTTCACAGTCGTGGCCCTAAGGCCAAATTACATGAAATTTACATGATAAAAACATTGAAAAACAAGACAAGGAACTTATTAATTAATATAAAAGAGAATATTGCACATTATAGATAAAAACATCAACAATATGATATGGTATAAAACATTGAAAAACGCCGAAGAACAAGGCAAGGTAATTAAGTTATTAATTAATATAGAAGAGAATATTGCACATTATAGATTTTTTTTTTTAAATTGCATTATGTTCTTAGCAAATACCATTATAAAAATAGAAGTGGGTGCAGAAAAATCCTGGGCCTATTTATTTAAAAGCTGCACAAAATACGGCACAGGACTGTTTTTGAACCTATTAGTCCTGGCTGGCAGCTGAGAAATCTCACTATTATTGCGTAAAATACGACCATGGCACTCCCCTCTGGTAGGCGGTATTAGGGAACTGGTGCGATTTGATTTGGAAAGCCCTTCGGCAAACCTAAGACAGTGCCCTTCACGTCTACCAGAGAGGGTGTAAAATTTGCAAATGTTTAAAGCATCCTCGTAGGAAGTATAATTACGGCCAAGGATTATTTTGCATGCCCTTTTTTGAGTTGATTCTATTTGTTGAGACTGAGTAGCTGAAACACTCGAGTGCCATACCACATCGGCGTACTCAAGAATTGGTCTGACATATCCACTATATACAACACTGAGCTCATCTTTGGTGAAACCGAAACGTTTTAAAGTCCGAAGCATAAACAAACGGGAATTAGCTTTTTCAACGTACTGTCCACCTGGACATCCCATTTAAGGTTGTTTTGGATGCGCACACCAAGAACTTTAGCTTCAGTGACATATGCAAGTGGTTCAGTACCAATTCTTAAGTCGCGTAGTGGTGGTGGTTGTTTTGAAAAGGCAATTTGGAGTCCTTGGCACTTAGTGGGATTTAATTTCAGGTTGTTGTCCGAAGCCCATTTTGTAAAATTGTCAAGATCATCTTGGATTGTACTTGTTTGGTATCCATTATAAATTAATAAAGCAAAAGTATAAAGTTCTTGCTGAGAAATTAACATTTTTTACTTTTAATAATGTAATCACATTGCCTATTTGTTTGTTCTTTGAAATATGAAACTATACATTAACACTTTCCACGCGGCAGGCGTCTGCAGACGACAATCCAATATTGCACAAAATGTTTCAAAAATGTCAAAATTATTGAATGTTATTTTAACAATATTTGGTATCACCTTGTGAAATGCATTCAAATAAGTACAAACGTGCCTATTATTTGTTCAGTTATCCTTGAGATAGACATTAAAGTTAGATTGTACCGTGGTTAAACCAATAGCCGCGTTAAAATGTTAACATTTGCCGAGTGGTAAACGTGTATTTGCAATACTATTCCTATCTATACTGAATATAGCTCATAACAGAAAAAGGGGAAGAAGTCACGCCATGAGAGCGACTCGAACCAACGCTAAGCAGGCTATAAAGGGTGCCAACGAACGCTCCTATCCATTAGGCCAAGCGGTCAGTGCTTACACAAGCGTGGATTTGTTTTATTATACATGTTATAGTAATGTACTATTGCAAAGTGTCACATACTTTACCAACACTTTACCATTACTTTACCATTGGGACATTTTGCTTAAAATAGGCAATTAAACGGGGTTTTTTTCATACTGCCTTTGAGTTGTCAAGATATGCATATGTGTTAGCTATACCAATCATGCATGTTGTAACTCCGAAATATAAGCCGCATGGGTCACATCTACGCATTTTGATAACAGTTTACCCTTTTTTTAAATGAAAAACAAATATGTGTAATAATATTATACTACAGAAACAACGGTAAAGTGTCCAATGAACACGTGTTTCAAGGCAACACTTTACCGTACACTTTACCATTACCGTCTCAACTCGTCTGATGATTACTTTGTGAATAAAGCTAAATTCATTTATCGCAGCGCTATTTTAATAAATAAATAAAATAAAGTATATTACTTAAATGGTTTATTTATGTATTCACGTACATATATTATATATTACTGAAATGGTTTATGTATTCACGTATTTAGTTGTTTGGGTTGTTTTCGAGGATGTGATTGAACTGAAGGCCTATAGATAATATTATCGCCGTGCTTACTCATCTGACTCATTAGCTCAGTTGATAGAGCGCTGGTCTATAACCATCCGGAGGTCCCATATTCAAATCCTGGATGTGCAATTTCTTTTACTGACTATCATTTATAATTTGTGGAGTAAGAAGAAACATTTACTCATCATCCAACTATGTCCAACTATTGTTTTTCCCAACATTTTCAAATATTTCCAAAAAATAAATACAAATATGAAAAAAATGTGTAAGAAAAAAGTAATATTTAAAAAAATCCATAAAATAAGGGTTTGTGAATAACGTGTCGGGAAAAAATACCAGCAATTTCAAAATGTTCAAAATAAATTCCAAAAACTGCCCTTTGACAATTTGAGCCAAAAATGTTGGTTAATAATAATTTGTGTAAATGTAAAACTAAATCCAAATGTAGTTTTTCAATTTTATTTTAATAAAACAGCCAAAAAAGTGTACGTATAGGCCTATGAACATTCGAGAAGAAAAAAAAGTGTTTCGAAAAAAAAGAGGTGTTTTTCTTGCATTTTGTCTTGGTGATTATTGGGCCGGGGGGAGTCATCGTCCCTTTGCAACACAAGTGATGCAAAACAACGACCGCAAATCAAACAATACATAATAACAGATAAAAAAGAAAATACTGGGGTTGCCAAGCCTATGGTCCACTACCAAATACTGGGTAATTTGAGACACATGTGACATTTCGTTTTCGAGATATGATAGAAAGAAGAAAAAAAATAGATGAAGTTGTTTGCAATCTGCGTATACAATCTTGGAAAAAAGTCCTTGTAACGCGAACGCTGAGCACACGTGTTGGGTATTGTGTGCATGTATTGATACTTAGTGTCTTCTGTTATAAACGGAACTTGTTCAAATGAGATTTTTCCTTCCCCACCCCCCATCGATCAATGTTGAGACACTCTGGCAAGCTGCAGGAGCCACTGGCCTTGGTCAACATTGTACGGGGGAGTGGGGTGACATTTTTCCGTTAATCACACGCAAGTGTTCCAAGACTTTTTTCCAGGATTGTAGGTCTATAATTCAAGGTCGTACCATTCGGTACTAGTGCCGCGTGGCACCAGGGATCTCCACGTTCAGGCCACACTATAACATGTGAATTTAATCGATAGGCCTTGAATTATACAAGAGATACATGTGATAGCCTTGTGACAGACATGACACGGGTGCCCTTCAAAAGTGTACACGTGGCAAAATTGTACGTTGTTGTCATGAACCAAAAGTGTATACGTGGCAGTTTTGCATGGGAATGCCATGGTCCAAAAGAATATAAGTAGGGGAGCCGAACTAGAGTTCGGCACTCAGTCATTCTGATATACTAGAGCCAAGTCCTGAATCGGATAGAAACATAAGCACTCTGTGTGTGGAGTTCAAGTGACATTAGTCCGAGCCGGTAACTGGCGACTATTTCACGGGACAACTCCGGGTGGTAACCAACGGTGTATGCCTATGACTTATCCGGTGAGGCCTATGTAGGCTTAGCTGTACAATTTACATATAAATTGTAACAGTATTTTGAATATTAGTAATTGGGCCTTTCATTATAAATAAACTATATACTAACGAGAAATGATACGGACGCTACCAAGTATGTTTATTACGAGTTTCTACAAGGGTACCTTGCCCTAGCCTGGCTCTCGCTTAGCCCGCGTTACAATATTATGATAAAGAGCAACTTGAAGTAGTTTGTATGCCCTGAATTGCTTGTGAGGGTGAATGTCGTACAGCAAAATTAAAATGGTGTCTTGCTTAACTTTAGTAGATAATAAGAATGTGCGCTCAGCAATGCTTTTACAAAACAAACAGTATCGCGTAGCTACTGCACCCATGGATTGTAAACCAAAAAAACTGGCTACGATACGTTGACGATATCCTGGAAGTAGTAAAGAAGGAGTGTGGGGGTGAGTTGACGGACCACCTAAACCAAATTGACAAGTCTGGATCCATCAAATTCACATATGAAAAAGAAACCGACGGACAGAATCCCATTCCTTGACACCCTAATCGTGAAGAAAGGAGATGGCACAGTCAAATTGTTGGTATACAGGAAGCCGACTCACACAGACCAGTACCTCAACTACGAGTCTCATCATCCATTGCACCAGAAATTAGAGTCATACGGACACTGTACGATCGCATGAACAAGGTCGTCACAGAAGATGCAGACAAAGTAGCAGAGGAAAACCATGTTCAACAGGCACTCGCTAATTGCGGTGTCCCTAAGTGGACTTTTGAGAAGGTCAAAGATCAAATGACGACACCTAAACCCAAACCCAAACGAGACCCGAAAAGCACTCCAGAGACGCAAAACAAAGGCTTCGTGGTTCTACCGTACGTCAAGGTGTATCAGAGAGGGTGTCCAGAGTGATGAAAACATATCACATCTACAGCTATGAAGCTACATTGCACCCTTCGCAGCCAACTGGTACACCCTAAAGACAAACGCGATCAGCTGAACACGACGCATATACACTGCCGCGCAAAAGTATTTCTCCCCCTGGAAGATTGCAAGTTATCACAGACCCAATTACCATTTCATTGTGTTCATTATACATTTTATACCAATAAATTCATGTTTCCTATTCAGATTCATGATTTAAAAGCAAAAAGGTCGAAAAAAGGAGACGTAGACTATCGGTTTTAGGATTATTTACTGTAGTTATACATAGAAAAGTGTTTTTTAGACTTTTGCCATAGGTATTCGCGATTACGTATTAAGCCAATACGAACTGTCTAAGTTCGGAATTCGTGTCCAGCATCGTCTACACGTTTTATCGTCTCAAATGTGACTTTTGGCTTATTTTGTGCATCGATATACACGAAAAACGTATAATGTAAAATATATAAACTGGGGGCAACACATAGTATTTTTTCAATTACAGACGATGATATAGTTTTCAATGTTAATTAAGTTTACTTTAAAAATGAAAAATAGGCCTGAAATATTGCCTAAAATTGCTCAAATAAAAATGTATGGCAGTAACCCACATTATGCCCACATTTAAGGTTTCGCCAATTTGGAAAATGACTGAACTATTTTTATATAGGCTTTCTTTATTTACTAATTAATACTACACTAGAATTCGCGGTTCGTGGGTTGGTCGGTTCTCGGGTTGGGGTGGGGTGGGGGGGGGGGGGGGGGGGGTTCACGGAATGTGTAGGCCTACTCTTAAAATTCAGTTATCACAGGTGCCCTTAATATTTCAGATGACCCATAATACAGGCACCCTAGGTGCCCTTAAATCCAGGTATAGGCTATTCCATCCATGGACATATACTATATCCATGTAATTCAGTACATAGGCATAGGGTCGGGTTTTTATAGTGGGGTCTTAGTTCAGAGTTGGTCTTTTAGTTTTATAGTTGGTGGAAGGATGGGTCTGTCGTCATGATCATCTGTACCCAGTCTTGAGAACTTTGTGTGCAATATACGTTTATTTTTTCAATCTATTGACATTAATCCAGTAGGCATGTACTGTATGCCAAACGAATGTATTTCAATCACGCATCACGGTTTGCTCATACCGTCTCTTTATACTTAACATTTCCATTTATATAAAAGACATCCTATGATTGGCCTAAGGGCCTAAAACGATTGTTTAACACGAATTGCTATAGTAATATAGGCCTGTTGTTGCCCGCGCACGTTGTGGAGGCCGCGATTGGATGTCGGGCACTGACATCATACTACCTACAATCACCAATTCGCGGAAATGCTGACTGATCACTATAATAACTCTAACCCGCCAAAACACTACACACTTACACGCACACGGTTTGAGGGTTTGATTCCCGGCACGTCTCGTCTCCTCGTGCCCCGTTATATTGTAGGCCTACTGTACGGTTTGCACTGCGAGCCACGGACTGGCCTTTTTTACAAAGAAAAATACAGCTTGCACCACGACGCGTACGCACCTTACAGTCTGCACCATTACGCTTGCGCCATGTTTTGTTTATACGCGAGCGCGCAGCAACAGTGTAAGAGTTTGTTTACTTATAGAAAAGTTCGTAAAATATTTTATTTGTCGGTCGTATTATCCTGTATAAATGCTTATTGCGATGCGATCTTTAAGGATAACAAACAGCCACATATACAGGAATGTAGCTATGTCCATAATGAAAGTATTTTGGGTGAAGACCATATGTCATCACACAGTCCCTAAGCCACAATTTGTGTCCAAATAGTAGCTACCAGGGTTAAAGAAAATCAAAATTTCGGTGGTGGGCCGTGCGTGACACTTTCGTGGCACTGGTTGCTACGTGGGGCGCAGATCCCTGCGCATAGCGATTGCACGGACAGATGGGCAGGAATCTACACTCGGAGTCATTGGACAGACAGACAGACAAACTCGCCAAAAATAGTATTTAGATGATAAATACATGATTACAATGATAAAATAGATTTGTAATTTGTAGCATGATGTTGTATGATCCCCTAGCCCTAAAATATAATGAGCAAAATACGAATACGATAAATCGATAAATACATTTCATTGCCATAATTAGTTGACAAGGTTTACAAAAAAATACGTTAAAATACGGCAAATTTTTGTCAGTAGGCAGTAGTTAATCACTCACTACTAGTCTAGAGGCTAACTCTCATACGAGGCCTAGTTAAGGCGAATCGTTCAACCGGTGTACCTTCTCAAATCTGATCACATAGGTAGTTAGTATAGACCCTCCAGATAAGTACCAGGTAGTGAGTCAATCCAAATTGTGGTGTATCATGTGTTGATAAAGGCAACAGTGTTTTGCCGAAACGTCCACAATAAAAAGTAAGTGGACATTGGATTAGATACAATGAACTTTTTTTTTTAAGTATCGCGTAATATTCAACATTTGCATAAAAAGGTTAATCAACTAAACATTAAAATAATATAATATAAAACCCTGTTCCTACTTCTAAGATATACAGTTAAGCTCACAATTACTCATATCCTTTGAAAAATATGAGTTTTTTGCGTTTTTCTCATATCTATACCAGCTGGAGTGGTGGAACTTTCGCTTTACACTAAAGACAATTAGTGTGTAAGTACAAATCAATATATTTGGGCTCAACATTTTTTGCATAACAATAAAATTGAACAAGAATTGTGTTTTTATGCCTGTCCAATATTATTCATACCCCATACCAAGTCTTAGGATTGAGGCCATTTTTTGTGATAAAACACATGTTTTTGACATTCCAAACATTCTTTATATTGTGTGGTAGGCTTTGATTATTGTTGTGCAATTATTCCATGATGTGTGCATACAATGTGGATGCATTACAAATGTGTCCTATTGAATATACAGTGAAGGATGTTATAGGAAAACACTCTAGCTCTTTGTCAGCATGGCGAAGAAGATCAAATAACTCAGTGAGGACCTTTTTTGTGCATATTGTGAATGCTCATAATTCCAAGTGCAGAATCCACCATAAAAAGCATAATTAGGAAGATCAAGAAGTTCAACTCAGTAAAAAACATTGAAGGACGCAGTCGGAAGCCAACGGTGTCCTCTTGTTTGGCAAGAAAAGTATTGCGAAAGGCTAACAACAATCCACAGATCACCATCAACGCTCTCCTAAACAACCATGGCAATTCATGGACCAAGATATCATGGCAGACACTCCAGCAGACGTTGCACATAAGAGGTCTCCATGGAGGCTGACCAGGAAAGATTCTACTCCTAAAAAGAGACACAGAGAAACTCGTCTTGCATCTTAGCCAACCCAACACTGAGGACCAAAAGCTTGGATCTTTGTCCAGAAATGCTCTTGCAAATGCTAGACGAGTTTATCTTTGTCTCTTTTCAGGAGTAGAGTCTTTCTTGGTCGGAGTCCATGTAGGACTCTCGTGTGCAATGTCTGCTGGAGTGTCTCCTTGGTCGGAGTCCATGGAGAACTCTCTTGTGCAATGTCTGCCGGGGTGTCTGCCTTAATATCTTGGTCCAAGAATCACCAAGGTTGTTCAGGAGAGCATTGATGGTGATCTGTGGATTGTTGTTGGCTTTAAACCATACTTTTCTTGTCAAACAAGGAGACACTGTCGGTTTCCGACCGTGTCCTTCAAGGCTTTTAACTGAGTTGAACGTCTTGTTCTTCCTAATTATGCTTTGTATGGTGGAATCTGGCACTTGGAATTGCTTCGAAATAGCTTTGTAGCCTGTCCCCTATTTGTGAGCATTCACAATATGCACACACAAAGGTCCTCACTGAGTTCTTTGGTCTTCTTCGCCATGCTGACAAAGAGTTATAGAGTGTTGTCCTATACTATCCCTCATTGTACATTCAATGGGACACATTTGTACATTTGTAATGCATCCACATTGTATGCACACATCACGGAATAATTGCATGACAATATAAAAGCCTATCATACAATATAAAGAACGTTTGGAATGTCAACAACATGTGTATTATCACAAAAAATGGCCTCAATCCTGAGATTTGGTATGGGGTATGAATAATTTTGGACAGGCATAAAAACACAATTCTTGTTCAATTCTATTGTTATGCAAAAAATGTTGAGCCCAAATATATGTATTTGTACTTGCAAACTAACTGTCTTTTGTGTAAAGCAAAAGTTACACCACTCCAGCTGGTATACATATGAGAAAAATGCAAAAACCTCATATTTTTCAAAGGGTATGAATAATTGTGGGCTTAACTGTAAAAGAAAACATCTTAACATCATTACACTCCCTAGATAGACCCATACCGTTATTATTCTTGATCATATAATTTGGTTAAGGCACGTTGATTGAAATTTACACACATGATAATTACTTTTGGCATAATAAAACATTTTCTGCTGTATCTGATGTTCTTTACTGCTCTAATTTGATAAAAAGCATGATCATGTTAATGTTAAACATTAACACTAAAAATGATCCCCTGTGGTCCTTAAATGATCCTCTATGGTCCTTAAATGATCCCACGTGGTCCTAAAATGAACCTGTGGTCCTGAAATAATCCCCCGAGGTCCTTAAATGATCCCATGTGGTCATTAAATGATCCCTTGTGGTTCTGCAATGATCCCTTGTGGTCTTTCAATGATCACTTGTGGTCCGTCCTTTAATGATTCTACGTGGTCCTTATATGATCCATCGTGGTCCTTAAATGATCCATCGTGGTCCTTAAATGATCCATCGTGGTCCTTAAATGATCCATTGTGGTCCTTAAATGATCCCTTGTGGTACTTATATGATCCCTTGTGGTCCTTAAATGATCCATTGTGGTCCTTAAATGATCCCTTGTGGTCTTTAGATGATCCCTTGTGGTCCTTAAATAATCCCTTGTGGACCTTTAATGATCCCTTGTGGTCCTTAAATGATCCATTGTGGTCCTTACATTATCCCTTGTGGTCCTTAAAGGATCCCCTGTGGTCTTTAAATGATCCCCTGTGGTTATTAAATGATCCCCCGTGATTATTAAATGATCCCCTGTGGTTATTAAATTATCCATTGTGGTCCTTAAATAATCCATTTTGGTCCTTAAATAATCCATTGTGGACCTTAAATGATTTCTTACGGTCTTTAAATGATCCATTGTGGTCCTTGAATGATCCTTTGTGGTCCTTAAATGATCCCTTGTGGTCCTTAAATGATCCCTTGTTGTCCTTAAATGATCCATTGTGGTCCTTAAATAATCCCTTGTGGTCCTTAAATGATCCCCTGTGGTCCTTAAATGACCCACTGCGTTCATTAAATGATCCCTTGTGGTCCTTAAATGATCCCTTGTGGTCCTTAAATGTTCCCCTGTGATTATTAAATGATCCATTATTATGCTTATGGTCTTTCAATAATCCCCTATAGTCATTCAATGATCCCTTATGGTCGGTAAATGATCCCTTATGGTCTTTAAATTTCGGTTTTATATTATAATACATTTTGTATTCGTAGCTAACCGGTATAATTAGTTTATGAACATGGTACATTCCTGTCTTGTTTGTCGCTTCCATTTGCACTTATTATGTAAATAGGTAGCAGGAATAAATACGAAGGATATAATATTGTTTGGTCCGTAATTGTTTTAAACCATCTTGTCGAATATGATATATGCGTAGCTAACCAATTTCCCCTGGAATTTCAGAGCAGTGACTACTGAGGTTCATAATATTGGCCATTGTTGTAGTTGTATTTGAAAATAGAAACTATGTGTAACAGATATAAAATAAGATGCTTCACTTTTCTCTTGCCTGTTTTGTTACAATGGCGCCGAAATGCATTTTAAGTGAACAAGAAAAAAGTTTAACGTTTTTGTGTTCCCCTGTGATTACTAAACTTGTTAAGTAGAAATTATAATGATGAATGATTAGATGTAGATGTAAATAATCCATTTTGGTCCTTAAATAATCCATTGTGGACCTTAAATGATTTCTTACGGTCTTTAAATGTTCCATTGTGGTCCTTGAATGATCCCTTGTGGTCCTTAAATGATCCCTTGTGGTCCTTAAATGATCCCTTGTTGTCCTTAAATGATCCATTGTGGTCCTTAAATAATCCCTTGTGGTCCTTAAATGATCCCCTGTGGTCCTTAAATGACCCACTGCGTTCATTAAATGATCCCTTGTGGTCCTTAAATGATCCCTTGTGGTCCTTAAATGTTCCCCTGTGATTATTAAATGATCCATTATCATGCTTATGGTCTATAAATAATCCCCTATAGTCATTCAATGATCCCTTATGGTCGGTAAATGATCCCTTATGGTCTTTAAATTTCGGTTTTATATTATAATACATTTTGTATTCGTAGCTAACCGGTATAATTAGTTTATGAACATGGTACATTCCTGTCTTGTTTGTCGCTTCCATTTGCACTTATTATGTAAATAGGTAGCAGGAATAAATACGAAGGATATAATATTGTTTGGTCCGTAATTGTTTTAAACCATCTTGTCGAATAATGATATATGCGTAGCTAACCAATTTCCCCTGGAATTTCAGAGCAGTGACTACTGAGGTTCATAATATTGGCCATTGTTGTAGTTGTATTTGAAAATAGAAACTATGTGTAACAGATATAAAATAAGATGCTTCACTTTTCTCTTGCCTGTTTTGTTACAATGGCGCCGAAATGCATTTTAAGTGAACAAGAAAAAAGTTTAACGTTTTTGTGTTCCCCTGTGATTACTAAACTTGTTAAGTAGAAATTATAATGATGAATGATTAGATGTATCTGAAACTGTTTCCATATGCCTATGTATTTACATTTTAGTGTTAAAGTTTAACATTAGCATAATCATGCTTTTTATCAAATTAGAGCAGTAAAGACATTATTACTAGCGAGTTAATTGATGTTAATAACACCTTTACAAAATTTTAACACGGTACTGTATTTTGTCAACATCTTGCCTTTAATCAGATGTTAAATATTACAGAAGTCTGACTGATTTGTTAAACGCACATTCTTGATAATTAAAAGTCAAGTAAGATAGACACTAACAAATTGGATCATCAGATACAGCAGAAAATGTTTTATTATGCCAAAGGTAATTATCATGTGTGTAAATTTCAATCAACGTGCCTTAACCAAATTAGATGATCAAGAATAATAACAGTATGGGTCTATCTAGGGAGTGTAATGATGTCTAGGATATTTTCTTTTATATGTTAGAAGTAGGAACAGGGTTTTATATTATATTATTTTAATGTTTATTTGGTTAATCTTTTTATTCAAAATGTTGAATATTACGCGATACTGTTTGTTTTGTAAAAGCATTGCAGAGCGGACATTCTTATTATCGACTAAAGTCAAGCAAGACACCATTTTAATTTTGTTGTACGACATTCACCCTCACAAGCAATTCAGGGCATAAAACTACTTCAAGTTACTCTTTCACATAATATGATTAATCGAAGAATCCAACCGTTCTTAATCAACGAAGTTGAAGTTAAGAACAAATGTTACCTACGAATACTATTATTACGGGAATGTTAGCTACCGTGCTTTAAAGGTGTATGTAACGATCACTCTTTTTTGGCTATGATTTTTTTTCACATCATGATATTTTGATATCAGATGAATCCCCATATCTTTCTCATTATGTCTGTCAAATCGTAGGGGCCAGAAATGTTCCATTTAGAAATTATAGGCTAAAATGTGGTGAATTACTGCCAAAGGTGACCAGCCAGTTTGTGTACTACTCAATGGGCAAAATGCTTGTGACCTTGTGCTTCTAAAATTAGAACCATTGGAGTTATGCCACTCAAACTTTGGAATGTGACAATTTTAAGGATGACCTTTTATGTAAAAAAGAAAACATCGAGTTGAAAATCGGGCCAGAAATCGGAACACATACCTCTAAGTCTTAACATGGTTTTCTCTTATGTTGTCTGAGTGATATCTCCTTCTTAATAAACCTATTCAAAATTACAACTGACAGTTAGATATTGTATATATTTTTTCAACATCCAATTAATATGGTAGTATCTAAACATGTGTGGTTTTTGATATTATTGAGAGAGAGGTCAAACATTTCTAAATACACACTACACGCACGTAATGCATACAGACAGTAACTGTTGAAAATGATAAGAACACACGTAACGCATTTGGTGAGCAAAAATGTGTGTTTAAATTTTGGAGAAAAACTTTTAAGTACAATAATATTGTGGGGTTTTTCCGCCGAATGCGGTCTATATTCGAATTTGCGTTGTCAGGAAGGCACATTAAGGCGGTATATTGTACGCGCTACATTGACAACAATAGGTTTAAACTGCCAAAAACATACTTATGACTTACTTTAATGGAATATAAGTACAAAAATATGTGTTGACATTTTAGAGAAAAATATTAGAGTACAAGAACATGTGTGGATTTTTAAAAAAAATATTGAGAGAGGTAGACATACACTACACGCACGTAATACATACAGACAGTAACTGTTGAAAATGATAAGAACACACGTAACGCATTTGGTGAGCAAAAATGTGTGTTTAAATTTTGGAGAAAAACTTTTAAGTACAAGAATATTGTGGGGTTTTTCCGCCGAATGCGGTCTATATTCGAATTTGCGTTGTCAGGAAGGCACATTAAGGCGGTATATTGTACGCGCTACATTGACAACAACAGGTTTAAACTGCCAAAAACATACTTATGACTTATTTTAATGTAACATAAGTACAAAAATATGTGTTGAAATTTTGGAGAAAAATATTAGAGTACAAGAACATGTGTGGATTTTTAAAAAAATATTGAGAGAGGTAGACATACACTACACGCACGTAATACATATGGTGAATGTTAAAAAACGACTAAGTACAAAAATATGTGTTGAAATTTTGGAGACAAATTTATAAGTACGAGAACATTTGTGAATTTTGATATTATTGAGAGAGAGGTAGAATATTTATAAATACACTAAACGCACGTAATGCATATGGTGAATGTTAAAAAACGACGAAGTACAAAAATATGTGTTGAAATTATGGAGACAAATTTCTAAGTACAAGAACATTTGTGAATTTTGATATTATTGAGAGAGGTAGAATATTTATAAATACTCTAAACGCACGTAATGCATATGGTGAATGTTGACAAATGACTAAGTACAAAAATATGTGTTGAAATATTTGAGAAAAATGTTAGAGTACAAGAACATGTGTGGTTTTTAATATTATTGAGAGAGAGGTAGAGAATATTTATAAATACACCACACGCACGAAATGCATATGGTGAATGTTGACAAACGACTAAGTACACTGGAAAAACTGCGGAACACATCGGACGCAAAAAAGAACACATGCAGAACACATATTTAGGTGTTCAAAATGTAACAGATATAGAACACGTTCTTGGTATGTTCTAAATCGGAACATGTTCTACACATGCTCAAAATTAGAACACACCAATAACGTGTTCTATATCTGTTACAATTTGAACACCAAAAATGTGTTCTGCATGTGTTCCATGTTCGGAACATGTTCTACACAAGTTTAAAATTAGAACACACCAATAACGTGTTCTATATCTGTTACAATTTGAACACCAAAAATGTGTTCTGCATGTGTTCCATGTTCGGAACATGTTCTACACAAGTTTAAAATTAGAACACACCAAGAACGTGTTCTATGTCTGTTACAATTTGTACACCTAAAATGTGTTCTGCATGTGTTCCATGTTCAGAACATGTTCTACACATGTTCAAAATTAGAACACACCATAACGTGTTCTATATCTATTACAATTTGAACACCTAAAATGTGTTCTGCATGTGTTCCATTTTTAGAACATGTTCAATGCATGTTCAAAATTAGAACATGCCAAGAACGTGTTCTATATATGTGTCGTTCTCAGCAATTATTCTGAAACGCTTTGTGGTGGAAAGCACTGGACAAGTAGCTCTTAAAATCAACGAACTACTTAATTTTCTCAACCAAACAACTGCGGTCATTTGCCCACTGTCACAATCATAACTTCCTTTCGGTAGTGAATCGATAACATTATATGGACATGATATTTCGCTATGATCCAGTATCTAAATACACTTTCATTGGTGTTTTTTTATCGATGAGGTTTTATCGCATATTCGTTAATGTAAGTTTATATTTAATCATTATTTGGACTTTGAGAGAATTGCAGATACAATTAACATCGGGGTGACCTTTCTGGTGAATTTTGGGTGTCGTAATAGAAATCTGTTGCCGTGTGGTGATCTCGAGTTAGGGTTATTATTGCAACAGTATTTCGCACTTTACACCAGGCAATGATTTTACCCCATCCAGTATCCACCTGTTATTACCCATCATTGATAGGCCAGATTGGGAGCTCAGTGTTTGACAGGAAAGAGCCTTAGGTGTAGTTAGGTTTGACAAAATATCCATATATTGAAACAGTTACTAAATATATGTCATGAATGATAAGTGTGGTGTATAATGGTCATGACCCTATATGATGAGGACACATCATCTCTCACACATTGTCCCAGGCCAAATACATGAAATACATGCGATAGGTATAGGGTCAATGAGATATGCACCAGGCTGGCACCAGCTCTACAACAATATTAGTTTCGAATCAGATGGAAAATATTACTGTAACCAGGAATTGGGAGAGAGAGGGTAGTGAGTCTGAGACTTGAGATCAAGTCTAGAACATGTGTGGTTTTTGATATTATTGCGAGAGAGGTAGAATATTCATGGTTCACATAAATACTAGAGCTACTGTTTCCTGACACTACAAATATGCAATAGAGAGACATGTTCTCTACCTCCCATACATTGTCTTTCTCCTTCCACAAAACAAATGCAAGCAGTAGCAGTGTTGCACCCAAAACGTATCGGAGAAGATGTAAGGTCCCCGGTTCAATTCAGCTATAGGTTAATGTGCTAATGTTGAACTTACCCATTGCAGACATCAGCAAAATGATTTGAATTCCTTTCATCGTAATATTTCCTTACAGCATCCGCATAATTTCTTTAAACTGTCACGTCTTCTACAACTATGTGAGCGGCAACACGAAAGGTCCCTTTTATCAGGAAAAAACGTGTAAGTGTAATAAGTTGCAACTAGAATCTGAGACTAATACCTAAAGGGATAGGAAGCAACAGAAGCAAGGACTCAATCTATTGTTGTTTACCCAAGTGTATCCAAACACGTCTGATACGGCTGCTGTGTATACTCAACGCCGGCGGCGCTGTCCGTGTGGGCACACGTACACAGACGTACAGACGACGCCAGCCACACAAATCCATAGCGGCAAGACTCCGCATATGAAACAAAAGTGATCATAATGGGGCTCGAACTCACAACCTTTCGCTCCCCATCTCAACGTTCCATCCACTACACCAACCGTGCTAATTTTACAAAATGTTGGCGAATAAAAGGACACTTAGACTATCGTTTTAGGATTATTCACTGTAGTTATACATAGAAAAGTGTTTTAAACATGTTTTTCTTGGGGTCCAATTTAGCACTACTGTCAGCAATGTGAGTGCAGGAAGTATGTAAGTCCACCCAATATGATGTTTCTAAAACATGAACCAAAGTAAATTATTAATGTTACTGCACAAAACATAAATTTATTAATCCGTTAATTTCCCACTATATTCAACAACTTAAATGGGGAAAATATCCGTATCCATGGTAAAAAATGGGCTAATTCACCCTCACTAACTTCAAATTTCACTGAATTACACTATAATTGCTATAAGTGTAATTTAAATAAACGTTAGTATTACTTGTTCAAGGCTATTATTTTTTGCAAGATTTGTTATGAATTTGTAATATATAAAAATAAACTCTGTACAAATCCTATGGTGCCAACGTGAGCGCAAAAATAAATAAATTGATTAATATTGATCAATAAACAATGTAAGTACTAATTTTGTGAAGAATATAAAAATGCCAGAGACATAACCTATTGTTGAGATCTGAGATGTACCATTACCAAAAAGGTTCATAAGGATCGTTAATTAGAATCTGGTATGGAAAGTTCATTATACTGATCCAGTGTAAAGGTACTCACGTGTACGTTTCGGATACGTCTGTATCCTTTATCAACACTTTTGGTAGTGGCGATCTTGAAGACTCATGACGCTTTTGGCAGTCTTGGAGATGCCAGTTGATTTATGATCTGGGGATTTTTTGCCAGATGATAAAAGATCGTCGAAAACGTGGGTGAGGTGGTATTGCCCCTCGTCTCGGTTCATCGTTGAGGTCCCTCTCTTTCTGATTTCGATGGCCTCTCTAATCCATCTTTTATACCTGTTTTGCTCTGTGAGATGGATCAGAGAGGTCATCGAAATCAGAATAAATAAAATAAAATAAAATAAATAGGTGACCTTTAGTTATACAGTGACCAAGCATTTCATAACTGTCATGTTTAGAATAGTTTGTTGTCAGTTGTGTTAGAGTTGTCGAACAAGAGAGTTCCAGTCTCCTCAATAAATAGAATAATATAATCATCTGTGAAATAGTATTACTCGTCAACTGTTTTATTAATGAGATATCACCAATCTCATCACTATATATACTCACCAAGTAACAGCCAAATTGAATTTTTATGTTGATTCCTACAATATTAACTTTAAATGCCTGTATCTCAAAATGTCAAATATGGACTTACGGACTTCTTGCGCTCACGTCTTCAAATATTCACTGTTCAATATGCATTGTGATTCGCAAGATTTCCAAATTATTACGCATGATTGCATTGCAAAGATGCGACTTTATTTTCCGTAGGGACCGTTCATTATTAATGCCGGAGGGTTGTTGGAAGAAACAGGGGGAGGGGGGGCGGTCCGATGTGATTTTCATTTTGACAGACAGGGGCGGGGTATGTGATTTTGATCTTGATAGGAAGGGGGGGGGGGGGGGCATGTTAAAAATACAGTAGGCCTATACATTACAGATGATTTTTGAAACTCCATAATGTTAGCTAGCTCACATACGGTACCTTAACCATGTTAACTCATAAGGGAATCCAGTCGTGCCAACCATCCTTTGTCATATATAAGCAATTCGACAACCGCTTGTCGTTGATTTGGATGAGGGCATGTTCAAGGCATAGCAGTCTATGTTTTGTGTAGACGAACAAAGGAAAAGGTTCATGGGTGAGATCAATCTCCACATATCCAGAATACACCTCAATCCTGCATGACTCTTCTATCGGAAGAAAATCAACTGCAGCTATATAGTGATAGATATGCCTGTCTTGCTTGTCGCGCTTTATAATCTGCCTGTCGGCACAAAGAGGCTGCGTGTTGGAAAACCAAATGCTAAAATGAAACGTACTTGAGGTTGACCTCGCGCAAAATACACGTAAATGAGTCTTGATGCGACTTTGATTGAGTATGTTTTGTTAATTAGCTTCCAAATATCAGAGACTTATTTCTTGGAATTTTCTAGGATTAACATGTGACCTGCTCCCACAAAATTCGTGGCGAAGATGTTGCTGAATTGGGCTAGGATAGCATGTTATTGATTTTTGCCGTTTGATGTTAGTATGGACCAAGCCCTTTTATTTATAACGGGATTATAGAATAAATAGCCTGGCATGACTGGTAATAATCTTAAATTAGAATTCCCCTATAATAGAAGGGACCATGGGTCCATACCAACAACATCTTCGCCTCGACTTTACGCTAATTTTGTGGGAGCAGGTCACATATGTAATGTTTGCACGTCAACGATCACACACATCGTGAATTGTAAAACAACTCAGTCGCTCTATAAGGACAAACAAATAAACAAACAAATAGAAACCCCTAAAAAACATACAAAGAATGAAAAACTGCATTCCGCATTTTTAATAACTGAAGAGTTCTGAGATGAAAACAATTTATAAACCCATCATAAATACGATAAAACCATATATGCCATCATTAGTAATAGTTCAATTCGATTCATTCAGCATTTTTTAATAACTGAAGATTTTCTGAGACGAAAACAATTTATAAACCCATCATAAATACGATAAAACCATTGATACCATCATTAGTAATAGTTCAATTAGATGCATTCCGCGTTTTTTAATAACAGAAGGTTTTTGAGACAAATGATTTATAAACCCATAATGGATATGATAAAATCGTAAATGCCATCATTAGTAATATTAATACTCCAGCCAGATGAAGGTCTTTAACCTATTCAATTTCAATTCAATTCAATTTATTCAGCAAAAGTAATACAAACAATAATATTACAATAAAACCATTATGTGAAATTGCGTTTTTCCAATATCAAGGTACTACTGGAGACAGTGTCCTTTAGGTACCGTATTGTGGACTGTACTAGTATTTTCCGATACTGGAACACCCACTATCGTTCGATACTGGTACAAAGTCATTGTTCCAGTATCGGACAATACTAGAACAATAAAACTGTACCAAAATCGAGCGATACTGTCAAATTTCATGTGTCAGTATGGTGCAATACATATCAGTATCTGGGACATAAAGTACACTTTTCCTAATACATATACACTGGAAAATAATTTGGTGTCATTTTGACACTAAAACAAGTGTCAAAAAATGGGTCTTCAGTTGGCCACCTAAAGGTGTCAAATTGACACCATTATGGGTGTAAAATATGACACCTTTGGGTGTCATATTCATTTTGACACCTAGGGTGTTTACCTGAGGACCCATTTTCGAAAAATGCCATTACACCCCAAATGGGGTGTAATATTGACTCTTTTAAGTGTCATATTGAGTTTGACACCTAGGGTGGTTACCTGAGGACCCATTTTCGAAAAATGTCATTACACCCCAAATGGGGTGTAATATTGACTCTCTTAAGAGTCATATTGAGATAGCACATGTTTAGGAGCCGATAAGACTGGTAAGTACCGATCTGCTCCATTTCCAGACATTTTTGATAATAATTATGATACAATTAGCGTAATGTAAGACGTCCGTATGAAAAAGATGACCACTGAGCCAGATGAATCGGGCTATATGTAATGTTGCACATATCATCGTATGCATGCATGACGAACACACACATAGTACTAGTAGGTCCATGCACTGACACACAGTCCAACAAAATGCTAGTCTCTGACTATGAAATTGTAGTTTATTTCATCAGTTAGTTGGCGCAATATTAAACAACATGAACAAGGCTTACATTACGCTAATTGTATCATAATTATTATCAAAAATGTCTGGAAATGGAGCAGATCGGTACTTACCAGTCTTACTGGCTCGTAACATGCAGACAAAATGGCGACGAGAAAACGCATGCGTTGATATGTTGATAGACGCCCAATTTGGTGTCAGAATTACACCAATTGATGTCATGCTGCTTCGACACCTCTAAAAACCGTGAGCTTTCCCGCCAACTATTGACGCCCTTGGAGTTATTTCAATTAATCTGACACCAGTTTTGGTGTAAATCACTAAATGATCACTGAAAGGTGTCCGTCGGGCACTTAACGGTGTCACCGTAAATTATGTGCAAACCCATATCATTGACGATTACACCAATTTTGGAGTCAAAATAACACCTTTGTAAGTGTCATTTACAGTTGACTCCAAGAAGGTGTCGCTGTGACACCAATTTATTTTTCAGTGTATGTATTGTATATTTTTGTATGTGATTCAAAAACATTGATTTTCTATCAATCACATTTATCAGCATTCAGCATTTTCGTAATTTTTTTCATAAATTACATTACCTATCATATATGTGATGGTATCAAGCAAAATGAGTCGGAAGTCGCAAATATTAATTTTGAGATATAACCAAACAAAGGATAGCATATTTTTTTTCTTTTCAAAAAGCAACATTTGTGCCTATTTCCATGTTTTTGTAGGTTGTTAGCTGGTCCGGTCACTTGTGTGGAGTACAGCGCTCTATGGCTCTGAAAGTTGGACACTCAAAGAAAGAGACAAGAGTCGTATCACAGCATTTGAAATGTGGGTATGGCGCAGAGTGCTACACATCAGCTGGACTGATAAGAAAAGTCAAACACATGGGTGTGCAAGCAAATAGGGGTGAAAGAAAAAGAGGGACTGCTAGCCCAACTAAGGAAGAGGGAGCTTGCAAAGTATGGTCACTGGAAGCGACGTGCGGATAGCATAGTGATAACTACTATTGAGGGAGAGGTAGAAGGGAAGGCTCTACCAGGACGCAGAAAAACTGCTTGGACAGACAACATCAGAGACTGGACAGACGGTGGACTGGTAGCAGCAAGAGTGAAAGCACGCAATAGAATGCCGACGGTTCTTTGAAGGACTATGGCTAAACAGCAGCAGCAGTTAATGTGAAAATGAGTAAAAGCTCTTTGACGATGGTGGCCATTTTGAATTTGTCGGCCATCTTGAATATGGGGAGGAAATCTTTATGGTTACATATCCAGGTTTGTTCAGAACATAAAAAGCATTATTTGTGCCCATTTCTATGCATTTCTTAGGTTGTAGTTGTAGGCTCTTTGACGATGGCGGCCATTTTGAATTTGTCGGCCATCTTGGAATTTAGGACAGAAATAATTTGGGCCCCATATCCAGATGGGTTCAGCACTTGAAAAGCTACATTCTTGCCAATTTTCATGCTTTTCACCCAAAGTGAACAGTTTGCTTGTATTGGTGCACCTATAAGCAGGACTATGATGCATGGGTAATTTTACGTGAAAATATTCAGCCGCATTTCCCTTCTTCATTGGAACGTGAAGAAATTGAAAGAGCCTCTTTGCCGTGTTGATGTTCCTACGCACATAGCAAAGCGCAACGACAAAAACAAAAACAATACAAAGGGAAAGAGCAGAAATTAGGAGAAGAGGTGTGTTTTAAGAAGGGATTTGAACCCTGTGACAGTAGGAGAATTACGAATATGGATTGGAATCTTGTTCCATTGAATAGGAGCCACTGAAAAGGCACACTTGTTTGTCTTAGGAACCCTAAGGTTCAGGCCGTGGTCCGATCTTGTGGTAACAGAGCCATCACGGGGTCTCTTTACAATGAGGCATTCAATATACCGGGGACAGAGTCCATTCAGTGACTTATAGACATAGAGTAAAGTTTTGAACTTGATACGGTCCTTAACACGAAGCCAATGAAGCTTCCGCAACAGAGGGCTGATAGAGGTACGTCTCGGTGTCAGGAAAACAAGGCGAACACACTTATTTTGGAGCCTTTGTAATCGATCGACGTCCTTTTGCGCAATATTGTTAAACAAAATGTTGCAATAATCAAGGCGAGATAAAATCATTGCTCTAACTATGTTAGCGCACGTCTCTTTATCAATATACTTGCGAATCCTGTATAAATTTCGGATTTGCCAGTTGATGTTTTTGCAAAGTTTGGTGATATGCTGGTCCATATTCAATTTGTAGTCGAAGACAAAGCCTAAGTTTCGCACAGTGGACGATTGCGGAATTATCTCATCGTCAATGTAGAAATTGATATCTTGCAACCTGGTCTTGTGATCTGAAGATGACATAATAAAAAACTCAGTTTTGTCAGGGTTTAACTTAAGTTTGTTCATAATCATCCAGGAGTTTACATTTTGATCCACATCTTATAACACAATTCAACTGCCTGTCAATAGTTTCATTAGCATATGTACAGTATTTTGCCTTTTTTGCCAACATGTAGTTATTTATCAAAATTAGTAGGTATTTGAGATAAATAGATATTTTTAATACAAGAAATGAGGTAAACACGCTAGCGTCGGACAATTAAGAGTGGGACTACTGCTTTGTCAATCAAGATTGATTTTCCGCGGTAACTTTGATTGTCAGTTCAATACACGTTGTATCAATGGTTTAGCCTCTTCTGTGTAGTACCACGGCGATCATCATCGTCCCACTGATGCCGGCAAGAAGTAACTCCTTTCGTATAGCTTCATATTTGGATGAAGCAAAGGCTATTGTCAGATATGTTACCAGATGTTTATGACAAGTGAATGATAGGTTTGCATATTTTAGATTTTTAGCCAAATTAATATGCTAATATAGGAAATGTATGTATATTTCTTTTATCCACACTGTAGCTTGTTGGCCACATACTGCAGACGCATACCTATGCATACTGAAGCTCCGCTATGACCCGGCGACTAGAAGAGACAGGTGGGCGATGCCCAAAAATAAAATATGTGGATGTCAAGTAGTAATCGCCCCTGAAAATAGAGGTCACGCTAGCTGTCCAGTAGCTACACAAGACGAATCTAACCTGTGGTATACTGACGATCCGAATCCTGTCACCTTAAGGAAAAATTGGACCCCAGAAAAGCTCAACCAACTTCTGAATAGAGTCGATTTCTGCAGTAAGTTATTTTTGTAATCAATTAACGACCCAGCATTATTTGGGGGCATCTACTCATGTGGTTTAATTAAGCCAGTGACATTCTGACCAAGTTTTAACATTATTATGTTTTGAGGTGTCCAAGTGTGGTATAAAATGGGATAGATTGAGCCCATATGTATTGGTCGAGCTATGAGTTTTTAAACATATTGGGCGAGACGCAATCGAGCCCAATATTTTAACACTCATAGCGAGACCAATGTATATTGGATGAAAATCATCCAATTTTATCATTATTATGTTTTGAATCCAATATTATCCCACACTTGGACACCTACAAACATAATAATGGATAATATTGGATCCAAAACATAATAATGAAAAATATGATGATTTACGCCCAATATGTATTGGTCTCGCTATGAATTTAAAATATTAAGCTCGACTGCGTCTAGCCCCATATTTTCAAAAACTCATAGCTCGACCAATACATGTGGGCTTAATCTATCCAATTTCATATCAATATAGGGCGTTGTCAAGTATAGAGTCGTTTTACTTTTGATGTCCAGGATCAATTAAAGCACAGGTTCCTGTCCATGAATATAAAGATGGCACAAACACCATAGATCGTACATCATCTGTGATATAGTCAACGACAGAATATAGTTACAATTACCATGAGTAGGTGCCAACGCCAACGTCTATACATGATGCAAAAGTAATAATAGCTTAACTCAGTGAATATTTTACTAGATTTCAAAAACCGAGACTTTCAACAGCTGTTTGGTTGTTTGGATTTTCTTAGATATGGCGTAATTTATATTATCAGTTAATAATCACTAAACAAGATTAAGACTTGCTTATGATATGAATGTTTCTTTCACATATTCATTCATATATTGATATTATAGGACATTTATTAAATGAATATATTTATTATGAATACATTTCCAAAATCAAACAGATTATCTTTATGAATGAAACTTACCAATTGATCAACTGTTGAAATCAAAGATCTTATAATATGTTGAAATCATAGACCTTAAAATGTAGGCTCACCGTTCATCCATAGTTTTTTCAAATTTGAGATTATTTTTTTAATCGAAAATTTGGTATCCAAATATATCTCCGACCCACAATAATCGTATTCTCGTTTTCTAACTTTTTTAAAGATGTTTTTAAAATATTACCCATAAAACATTTATTTGTTTATTGATCTCGTTCGGTTGTAATAAAACTACCCTTTTCAAGCGTTTAATGTTTAAGTTTTAAATGTTGTTAGCCTCACTTTCACTATACAATTACCCTATTTGTAGGACATGGCAATTTATACCAAAAGACGTTGACTTGGCTAATATACCGTGTGCAGCAATTGATGTCCCACCCATTGAAATCCTTACACATAATTTCAAGACATGCTTCAAATTAGATCGGATTTGTTTCAAATTGTTAGGTTTGATAAGAAGATTTTTTTTTTTAAATCATAACCAGGTCAAAGGTCAAGAAGGGGTCACTAGGGGTCATTGACCTTTACAGGGGTAAAATTGAAGACATGCTCCAATTTTGACCGGACTTGTTTCATTTTGTGCGCATTGATAAGCCAAGAAAAAAAGTCAATTATCATAACCAGGTCAAAGGTCAAGAAAGGGTCACTAGGGGTCGAAATGTGTCAACTTCCGGAAGTACAGGTATAGTTATTTTCTGCTGATTTACAAAAATACACATAAAAACACGAAAACTATGTCGATTTTGATGCTTTAAACGCCACTAGCGTGATATAGCATTCAGGCAGCCTATTAGACATTGTTTGTTAACACATTCCCTTCTCTACTCAAGTAATGACCAATATTGCCTCAGGCGGGATGGGACATCAATTACTGCACACGGTATATCTCACCCAAAGATTTGTTTTGGATATTTTGGCAAGCTCGCACTCTAATCATGCTAATGTCTTTGCACTCACCAAGACCCTAATATTGGTGCCATTTGTCCCTTTTCTCACATGTCCCTATTCATCCCGTTTACGGAATGTATATTTTAGTTTATTCTGTAATGTAGCTGCATGTATTTCGTAATGTACATGTATCTGAGAGTGCTCCCAACCACCAATTTAATGTGTATGATAGGCATCCGCCCAAATGAAAACGTGTACTGGGTTCACAATTCCCAGTCTTACAATGTTTACATGCTGTATCCAGTTCATATTTGAGTTCACTGTACCCTTGGGGGAAATTAGCCTTAGTACACGTTTTCATATGGGCGGATCCTTATCCCCGATACCATTTTTACATTATAGATTCGTGGTCAGCACCGCTAAAAATACACAATATCATTTTTTAAAGTAAGCTTCAATTCAATTCAATTCAATTCAATTTATTATAAAATAACATCGTGGCCAAAGGCCAAATTGCGCATTTTTTACAATATAAAGACATATAATATTATCATCAAAAATACATATAAATACATGATAAAACAGCGATAACATATAAAATACATAATTATGATTGCAAATCCCCACACAAAAATTATAAAATCCCTTGAGAATCCAAACACACACATTTTACAAGCAAATGAAACAAAAACATCCTCACACCACAAGCTGACAAGTGTACACTTAGCCCTCTACACAAAAAAACCCTTTACCACTCAATTCGACAACGCATGTATCCACTAAGCATGCACTCATACACAAACTCACAAGCCCACCTAGCAAACAACATTGCACATGAAAAGTACTATAAGCCCTCCCCCCCCTCCCCCCTCCCCCCCCCCCCCCCACCCCACCGCCACCCCCATATGCTATTGACCTAATATTGCACATTATCAAATAATCACAACATGTAAAATGTAAACAGTACATAAAATCTCAATACATGTATACTGGGCAGACACCTTAAATGAATTGTTAAGTCTATGTGGTCGAATCCCCCATAAATGCTTATTCGGTGATGCCATGGAAGTTGCGCCCTAAATAAAGATAAAAAACTGGGAGTTGTATATTTTTACAACTACATTACATGTACGAACTTTCACTTGTAATGTTTCAGAAAAATCAGAACCGTTAAAATTGAAAATAACATTTGATTGTTTATCTGTTGACCTACATTGAAGTAAACATCCTTTTCACTTCCAATAAATTAATATATATATATAGTCACGTTTGCTCTGAATTTTTTAAAAACATGCAGCTACATGGGAGTGAAAAAACTAACATATACAGGATCAAAATTTCAGTTAAATGTCCGTAAATACCTTAATTGCGAGCGTCATAAAACAATCAATCCACATGATGGTAGATCATAATAAGATGTTTCATATTCTTCTTTTGATTATTTTTGTTGGCGTTTAAGACAAATTTCGCCGCATCAGCTTGAGCGTGTTTCACTTACAATCAAAATTCGGAACCTTTGATAGGTCCACAACTGCCAGCAGCCACTGCGGATTTGTTCATGAAAATCACTTGATCCTGAATTAGGCCTATCACTTGAGAGGCCATAGGAGGGGATATCTGTTATAATCATTGTATTACTATTAACGAACAACCAAACTAAAACCAAATATATCACTTAGAGCTAAACAAAGCAAATAGATTAGTTATGAAAGAAAATCAGTCTTGTTGATCATCAGAGTCAAACCCGGGACCTCTTGGTCACAAATCGAAAGCTCTACCACTGAGCTACCGAGAGCAATGACTATGGAAGCTGAATGAAATAAACATACGCATGTAATTGAAATACCAATCCCGTTCCTAGAGACGCATCACTGCTTAAACAATTATTATTCATGGTATAGTTGATTGTCATCGCATGCTGAATTGGCGCAATATTACAAATTACAAGATAGACAAAAGACATTAAAAGGCAAGATATTCAATAATAGACTTTTAAAACAATAATATCATAAAACCAAAACCCACCCTCTGCATACAACACACATTTCACCCTAAAGACCACAATCTGCTCTTTATTTTTGTCAATCGTTAATTAACATGATTAATGCTAAAACATCTTTATGGGGTAATAGAATTAATGTTTCTTTACACTTTTTATCGTGTATCTGACAACTTTTATTAAATCCTTTTCCAAATGGAAAGTTAGGTCAGAGATGAATTGGAATGAATAATTGAACAATAATGATAATAATGAATGGTATAGTGTCATTTCCAATGTGTGCTTCAAATCAATATGATAACAATGATTTTGAATTAATTTGTATATTTATGATAGTTCATTCCCTGATAAAACCTGTACTGTTTGACTTTTTATATATATCACTAAAAAGCGTGATGAACCACAAACAACGTTGACAATACAAAATTTGCTTATGGCATTGTCAATATAATCAGTGATCCAATATACGACAGAAAACCTCGAAGTTTGTCTGTATTTTGCACGAGGCAGCACAGGGCCCTGACAGGCTTTAAAATTACCGCGATTTGTCGGGATTTGCATTCCATAATACAATGAATATGTATGTAATGCACAATTTTGCGAAGGTCAGTCGATATATTTTCCATCAGTTGTGCTATGTTATTCGAGCAACATAGCCCAACAGCCTATACCACCATACTATGCAAACCGAACTTACTGCCAGATGTGTTTTAATTGGGCGATATCTCTATCTTTCACATGATTGTAAAGGTCAACTCCCATTCATAAAATAATGCGCTTAAAGGGTGATCGATTCTAGTCTAACAAAGGATTCGAACAAGTCCATTCAAAATAATTGTATGTTGGATCACGCGGTAACTAAACTTATTATTGTGTGATTAATATTTTCTAATAGCGTAGGTCAGGCTTGGCTAGTCTCAAAGTTCTCTAATCGGATCTGACAAGCCGTATCGCTAGGGGTGTCACAACTTTGAGCATTTTTCTAACTCAAAAATGGGAAGATTACGATTTAACCAGCCATTTTACCAAGATGAGCTCAATTGTGTATACAAAATGTATGGTGTGCTTTGTGTTCACTTCATGTCCACCAGTTTAATGTGTTTATAACCCATGTTCTATGCTGGTTCCCAGTACGCGACAGGTATTATTCTACAACCAAAACTTTAATAAAGTTTTGTCTCGAAATATCAGCTTTTTTTGGAAATTCCAGTAACCTTTTCAAAACACGAACCATGTTTTAGGTATTAATGAGCTTTACAGATCCCTGTCATAATAATATTACGTGGTTACATTTTGTAAAACAATGTAAAAACAATGATTTGTCGGAGATGATTTTCGCAAGCAAGGATATCCCATAGCGCTATAACAGCGATAATGAGCTCATGAATATTAATGAGGCGAGAATTGCATGGGATTTCCCCATAGAGAAAATAGCGACCTCGGAAAGATATTTATTTTTGAAAAATGTGTAGGCTACAATGTCAAGAAAAGAAGAATTTATGAATGAGAAGATATCCAGGCACCTATATAAATAGGATTGGACCTTGATATGGGTAAAATAACAAGACTGTTTGGAGAATAAGTTCTCTCGATGGTGTGCGCAATCATTTCTGGGATATAGTGTATGTATGACAATACTCCATGGAATAATTTTACAATTAACCATGTCAACCCATCCTCTCAATTACTAGCGTATCAGAATAAGACAAAATGTTCATGTTTGATTAATTGAAGCGTAACTAAAAATAAAAGAGGAAATATTATTATGTTTTAAATAACCTATGAATGTGTGATAAATTACGACCATCAGTAGGTCTTAACACTTTCCACGCGGCTATTCGTTTTACTATATGCAAAATAGATTTTTCCGAAACCTTTCCCAACTTTCAAAGTCTATCTCAAGGATAACTGACCCAAAACTAGGCACGTTTGTACTTATTTCAATGCATTTCTCGTGGTGATTCCAAATATGGTAATGAAAATCAATAATTCTGAAATTTTTGAAACATTTTGTGAAATTTTGGAATGTCGTCTGCAGCCGCCTGCCGTGTGGAAAGTGTTAATGCATAGTGATGAATTAAATTCAATGGGGTGTGTATTTTGGGTCAACCTTTTTGAAGAAATCTTCGTACTCATCCTTCATTGCACGTTTCCGCGTTCAAGCACTGTTGTTAAATGTAATGTGGTCTCCCGTTCTCTCTGCATAACTAAATAACGTATTCTTCCCCGTTCAAGCTCCCCCTTTAAATATCAAAAAATCACGCATGCTACCCTATTAACTAACTAACGTCCACAATAAAGGCTTCCGTGCGAAAGAATGCCTCCATCCGGGGTGTTTGGATAAAACAATTTCACAATCTAAGTTGACAAATTGCCCAATAAGGTAGAGCTTTATTGGTTGAGTTTTTGATTTTTTGTTTGTTTTCTTTGAGTGATAGCACAAGTAGTTTTATTTGTCAATAGGTTTTAAATTCAGGGGGGGTGTATTTTGGGTCAACATTTATGAGGATATCTTCCCCACTCATTCGTCAAGCTCTCGCTATAAAGATAACCCGATAACGTAAGTTTCGCTGTTCCAGCCCTCCCTTTAAGTGATCATGGTTGGGGTCTTCGGGCAACATATTTTTTCTTCAAAAATATCAGGCGTTTAGATGACAGCTACTAGGAGTCTTAAGAAGTTTGCACAATTATATATTTTCTCGATAAAATCCTGTTAAATTCACTAGGAACAAAGTTTGAACGATTACAAAAACAAACAAAAATCTTTTGATTTACAGAGGAGAGGCTGGCACTTTCGTTCCTTGGGGTATTTGGTCATAGCGATCGTGTAAAATGAGAGAAGGCAGAAGAAATCCTCCTAAAACCCAACTAAGTGGGTGTCTTACCGGCCTTATAAGCAAAATCATGCAGAACGCATTTCACGATGCTTTTAATTCATTCTGCTTATATCAGTCTTTCTATTTCATTCTATTTTTTAGAGGAATCAACTAGCAAGCGCGATGAGACCACTGTCTCGGATGGGCAGACAACACGTAGTGAAGGTAAGCTATGAGTTCTCGAAATGGTTTTTCAAGCAAAATTAATATTTACCCATCACATAATAACAATTCTTATATTGGGATATTATATGGGATTTATGATTTTTTGGTTTTCTTTGAGTGATTAGCACAAGTAGTTTTTAAATTCAGTTGGGGAGTGTATTTTGGGTCAACATTTATGAGGATATCTTCCCCACTCATTCGTCAATGCATGTTTCCGTATCCAACGCTCTCGTTAAATATGATTTAATGTAGGTTTCCCGTTCAAGCTCTCGCTATAAAGATAATCCGATAACGTGGATATGGTTGGGGTCTTTGGGTGACATTTTTCTTCTTCAAAAATATCGGGCATTTTGGTGACAGCTACTAGGGGCCGGTCTTAAGAAGTTTGCACCATGATAGAGTTTCTCGATAAATTCCTGTTAAATTCACTAGGAACAAAGTTTGAACGGTTACAAAAAAATAGTTTTCTTCTGAGTTACAGGGGAGAGGCTGACACTTTCGTTCCTTGGGGATGGATATTGGGTCATAGCGATCGTGTAAAATGAGAGACGCCAAAATAATGTCCTCCAAAACCACCAAAACCCAACTAAGTGGGTGTTTTACCGGCCATATTAGCAAAATCATACAGAACACATTTCACGATATTCTGCTTATATTTTTCTTTCTATTTCATTCTATTTTTTAGAGGAATCGACTAGCAAGCGTGATGAGACCACAGTCTCGGATGGGCAGACAACACGTAGTGAAGGTAATCTACATGTATGAGTTTTCGAAATGGTTTTACAAGCCAAATTAATATTTACCCATCACATAATAACAATTCTTATATTATACAGGGTGTCCTGAAAGTGTTGATACCTTTTTAGGAGAAACATGGTGCTAATCTCTACTTAACTTAATAAAGTATGTTGCCCCGCTGGCTCTCCCATTAAAGATCACAACATCACGCATGCTACCCTTTTAACTAACGTCCAAAATGAAGGCTTCCGTGCGAAATAATGCCTCCATACGGGAGTGTTTGGATACAACAATTTCACAATCTACAAAGAATGAATGTGACGTTTAGTGCAAAGTTTGACAGATTGTCCAACAAGGTAGGATTTTTGGTGAATATGTCCAAAATATCGATGGGATTTGTTAATGTGTTTTGTTTTCTTTGAGTGATAGCACAAGTAGGTTTTAAATTCAGTGTGGGGGGGGGGGTGTTTTTGGGTCAACATTTATGATGATATCTTCCCCTCTCATTCGTCAATGCATGTTTCCGTATCCAGCACTCTCGTTAAATATATATGATTTAATGTAGGTTTCCCGTTCAAGCTCTCGCTATAAGGATAACCCGATAACGTAAGTTTCGCTGTTCCAGCCCTCCCTTTATGTAATCATGATTGGGGTATTTGGGTGACATATTGTTTTCTTCAAAAATATCAGGCGTTTTGGTGACAGCTAGTAGGGGGTCTTAAGACGTTTGCACCATGACAGAACTTCTAAATAAAATTCACTAGGAACAAAGATCATTCAGATTTACAGGGGAGAGGCTGGCACCTTCGTTCCTTGGGGGTATTTGGTCATAGCGACCGTGTAAAATGAGAGAAGGCGAATTACCCCCCCTTTAGGTTTACATGCTAAAGGAGTGTTACAAAATGCCCATTTTCTCGCTTATAAAGCGACTGGATTTTTCAATTTGACATTTTCCTTAAATTTCATGATATCTTTATTCATTAAATCAAAACAATTATATATGGTATCCCCGAAAGTTCTGAGAAATTACCCTCAAAGTTGGACAATTGGTGTAGCGCCCTCATTTATCAGAAAACGTTGAGAAATGTTACCAGAACATTTACAATCAAAATGCATCCAAAAAATCTACAAAATGCATTGAAAATAGGTTATAGTCTAAACTAAACTACAACTTTAATCATTTGGGAGAAATAAGTACCATTTCTAATTAATTCTATAATCATTGGGCCACAGGATGCCCAGCGACAAAAAAGGTTTTGATTGTCGTTTACAAGGACTGAAATTATTTACTGGCGTGGAATCACAACCCAGCTAAGTGGGTGTCTCACCGGCCTTATCTGCAAAATCAAACAGAACGCATTTTACGATGCTTTTATTTCATTCTGCTTATACCAGTCTTTCTATTTTATTCTATTTCTTAGAGGAATCAACTAGCAAGCGCGATGAGACTACAGTCTCGGATGGGCAGACAACACGTAATGAAGGTAAGCTATGAGTTTTTCGAAATAGTTTTACAAGCAAAATAAATATTTACCCATCCTATAATAACATTTCTTATAGTAAACAGGGTGTCCTGAAAGTGTTGATACCTTTTCAGGAGAAACATGGTGCTAATATTGACAAAAACAAATTGAGGGTACCACCTTAACCGTCAAAGTCCGAGTGGAGAAGGGGGGGGGGGGGGGGGGGGGGGGGGGGGGGGGATAATTAAAATCGCCATTTTGAAAAAAATGTCTTCATATTATAGTCTTGAATCTTATAGCATTATGTTAGAAACATTATTTTCCTCATTTAAAAGCAGAATGCATTAGGATCCTATCGTGATAGTTTATACGACGTCTCCTTTAAATTTGACGTTGTTTGGGTTTTTTTGTTGTTGCTGCTGTTTGTCTTTGTTTGTTGTTAACTGATGTATTAATATATTAATTATTCATAAACAATTGATAAATAAACAAATAATTAAAAAAATTAAACAAATACATATGAAAATGAAGTGATTAAATATTTATGCAGATGTTTATTTAATTTATTCATTCTTGTATTTGTTTATTTTTCATGTATGTATGTACTTATTAGTTTGTTAGTATGCTTCATTAATAATGTTTGTGGATTGCAGTTGTTGTTACCATTTCTTGTGGCTTCATTTATATGTTGTTTGTTGTTGTTGGCTGTATTGTTTTGGTAACTGTTGCTTTTTTTCTTGTTTTTCTATTGATTATTGGTGTTTGTTGTTTTGTTGTTGTTTTTCATCGACTATTTGAATATTTCTTTATTTTGTAAACAAATCAATAAATTAATTTAAATAAACAAATTATCAAATAAAATAAACAATTAAATACGAGGAATATTAATAAGAAACACAGATAATAGTAACTAAAATGTTATTGAAACATACAATTAATGTATGTATTTCTGAAATGTTAATTGATTCTCGTAATTATAGAAAAAATAGTAGTATTATTGGTTGAAATGTTTTATTTCCGTATACATTGTATACAAATATGGTTAAAATGGTTTAATTTCCTAATATATGCGGTATTTAAGTGACATCTTTCAAAAATATAAAGGCGTTTTTGGTGACTGCATACAAGGGGTCCTCTCGAGTTTGATCCATGAGTTAATCGAAGAATAGTTTAAAAGATTATCAAACAGATTTGGTTTAGTTTAATTTTATTTGCTTCTTGTTTATTAAAAAAAAATCCAAAACTGGGTTCTACATAGTGAAGGTAAATACGAGCCTGGGTGGGGGAAAACAATCGTGAAATACTTTACAGGGGCGAGGGTTGCACGTTTGTTCGTCAGGGTATTCGGCGATACGGAACGTTCATACAATTATTCAGTGTTAACATCGTACTCTTATATCTAACCATACAATACGGAGAATAAACGAAAAATATGTATTTATTGTTAGGATAATTTTCAGTTTCCATTGTCCAAATCTCTCTGACTTTGATCACATCAGCAGAAAAGTGAAACAGATACCAATTACCAATTACTATTAACTGTAGCCATGTTTCAGAGATATAATGATGACAAATGTCATAAGGCTGACACTCTTATCTGGGATGTTATGAGGGAAGAGGTAGAACTTATTGAATGACCCTCGTAAGTAATATCAAGGCGTTTTGGTGACTGCGGCAGGCATACTAGGGGTCTCCGCGAGTTTAATTCGTGAGTTAATCGAAAGAAAGTCTGAACGATTATCAAACCGATTGTGGTTGGTTTAATTTTATTTGCTTCTTGTTTATTAAAAATCCAAAACGGGGTGGTACATACAGTTAAGCCCACAATTATTCATACCCTTTGAAAAATATTTGTTTGCATTTTTCTCATATCTATACCAGCTGGAGTGGTGGAACTTTCGCTTTACACAAGTACAAATCAATAGATTTGGGCTCAATATTATTTGCATTAAAATATAATTGAACAAGTATTGTGTTTTTATGCCTGTCTAAAATTATTCATATCCCATAGTCTCAGGATTGAGGCCATTTTTTTGTGATGATACACATGTTTTTGACATTCCACACGTTCTTTATTGTGTGATAAGCTTTTATATTGTTATACAATTATTCCATGATGTGTGCATACAATGTGAATGCATTACAAATGTGTCCTATTGAATGTACAATGAAGGATATTGTAGGACAACGCTCTAGCTCTTTGCTCTAGCCCTCTATCCCACCAATTAGGTATCTTACCAGCCTTACACACGTATGCCCGAAACATACCTACATTTGAAATATATGACAGTCTTTTATTTCATTCAGCTTATATACCAGTCTTTTCATGTCCTTCTATTTCTTAGAGCAAACCACAATTGCTGGCTTAACCACCGAGTATGATGAGACAACTGTCACGGATGAGCGTACAACACGCAGTGAAGGTATTAAAGGTACGAGTTATGCACGGATTTATATGAAGCAGTTAATAAAATTAACAAAATAGTATTGAACCATCATATAAATTAAACATTCTTTAGTATTATAAACAATAAACACATCTTGTTCTATGGGTAGACAGATTATCCTATCAGTTTAAAATGTTGGTAAAATGTAGAATTATATAATTTACCAGTTAAAAAAAATAATCAAAACATTTCAAAATATTTAAAAATGCTCCAAAAATGTCAGACATATTTCATAAATTAATAATATTTACAACGTTTCAAATGATTTAAAACTGTTTTAATTTTTTTTTAAAAATTCAAAACATTTCAAAATTACTTTCACAAAAGGAGAGGTTTGATGGAAAATGTTCCGATTTTGTCTTCAAAATGTTAATAACAATAAAGATCTTATTGAATGACAGTGGTTATATATTATATCCTATAATATTGCCGTGAGCTTTTAGTTTTGCAGCGACACACAACACATGCACCACCCTTGACTTAAAGGGGGGGGGGGGGGGATGGGGGTGGGGGTGGGGGTGGACTCTCAGGTACAGCCTCCGTAAAACTACCGTAACTTCTTAATTATTCATTTAATCTATACAAAAGTATACATTTTCTTGAAGGAAAGGGTTCAATGAATCCAACCATGAACATGAAATTGACCATTTTGGAGAAAATTATAAAAAACACATTTTTGGACCCATTTTAGGTTCTGCAAAGATAACTCAAAATATATTTTGTCATACTAGTTTTATTATAATCCTTATTAAAGAGATATCTTATTTATTTTTGGAATTATAGACCAAAAAGTGCCAACAAATGTGCAGCCAAAAATGTGGTTTTCATGATTTTGGAGGTAAAAATGGTCAATTTCATGTTCATGGTTGGATTCATTGAACCCTTCGCTTCAATAAAATATATACTTTTATATAGATTAAATGAATAATGAAGAAGTTACGGTAGTTTTACGGAGGCTGTACCTGAGAGTCCACACCCCCTTAAGGTTCATCAACTATTCTGGGCTCGAGTGGAGATTCAACAGACAGTGAAGGAAGCCATAACTTCATTGTTTGCTGTTTGTTTTAGCATCTGGTTAACATGGACAAAATATAAACGCATTCACAATTTTCCTCCTTTTTAGCTCATTCAAAATCCCTTTGAGTCTGTTGGAATTTCGAAAGCATATTGAAGATCCAGCGAGGGCTTTTGTTTAATATATACCTCATTAGTTTTTTATAAATAATACAAGATAATAATATCTTATGAGATTATTTTATTTTGATCTTTTTTTCTTCTTTTCTAGTATGCTTTGATCCACTTGGAATGGAAGATGGCTCTATACCTGATAGTGACTTACAAGCATCAGCTTCGACTTCTCTAAGCCAAGCATACAAGGGAAGACTTAATGCCGATAGCAAGTGGAAATTTGACGAGGTCTCCACCTTAGAGCCGTGGATTCAGGCAAATATCGGGTATCAAACCACGGTGACTGGTGTGATATCACAAGGCGGTGGGGGATCTCACTGGGTGACAACACTGAAAGTGTCTACATTCTTATCCAGCACATCAGACCCAGAAACCTTTATTCAAGATGCTGCAGGGGTGGATGAGGTGTGTACAATAAACTAAGATGCATTTCAATATAATATCAAAACATCAATAATACTTGATTAATTACAAATATTGTCAACCGTGGATGGATGAATGGTAGTCATAAATGACAAACTCTAATTATAACTCTAATATACCCAATTGACTTTGAAATTTCAGATCTGTTCTAATTCTGAATAATTGATCCAATTGCATCTGATTGAAATGAGAGAATTTCAAAGACTCTAAAATCATCTTGTGAACTTTAAGCTATTGCTATGAACATTACAAATGCAAACTGTTCGTTATTAATCTCTCATATTGACTTTAATATCCAGTTCACATCTGTCCATAAAGAAAGGGAGATGTAATGATACACTACCTGAAGTGTATACAAATAAGTATTAAACGTGGCTTGCTATACACAACCTAGAACTGGAATCGGTCACTCGCGATAATCTAATACTATCACATACCCCCCACCCCGGCTCCGCCTGCATACCAGCTTAATCCCATCACAGTACCGATGTGAAAGGAGCCATAGTCCCCCTAGAGCTAATAATACGGCGTCTATATCATTTATCATTTAGATCATAGGAGCCCAAGAGCCCTAAATTCGGCTTTAAAATGGTTTGACCCCTGACCTTCGAACATACTCCAAAATAAATACTTTTATGATAGATTCATATCTTGTCTACAAGAATATATCTTGTCTACAAGAATATATCTTGTCTACAAGAATATATCTTGTCTACAAGAATATATCTTGTCTACAAGAACCTATCTTGTCTACAAGAATAAATTGTCCTGCTCTTATGATTCTCTTGCAAATTCATTTGTCTGGCAATCCTGTATTCCTTTATATTATATTCACATAGACAAGATGACATAAAACCACCCGTGTTAGGGGTAGGGTTAGTATTATGGCAATAAAAAAATGTATGTATAACTATACATCATATATATGGGAAAGAATTGCTTCACAAGTTGAGATGGTTATAATGTCAATGTTACAGGTAACATAGCTAAATAGAACGTTGGAAAAAGTCAAAAAAGTGTCAAAAAAATTCTAACTTCGTCAATTGTTCCATAACATCTTGGACCAATATCAATGACATCAAAATGGAAAAAAGCTAATATAATGTGTCAAGTAGTTCTTTATTTAAATTCATAGACATGATTTTATGTAGTTTTTAGATTTTCTTTCAGTGTTATGGTTAATATACTGCTCAAACCCTTATGAACGATTATATTACTTCATTTCTGCTATGTGAATACGTGGGGAATATGACTATCACCATAGCAAAATTTCGCAAGAGAATCTTTAGAGCAGGACTTTTATTCTTGTAGATAAGATATGTATCTGTCATACAAATATAAATTTGAGAGTATATTCGGAGTTCAGGGGTCAACTCCTAAATTAGAAGCCTGAGGCTCCTACTATCATGATATTTTCGACAGTCGTGCACAACATGAAAGGTTCAATATGGTCATAGATAATTGTTGGCCTACAAGTTTGAATGAAAAATATATTTTTGAATATTCCTTTTACCAGGTCTAGCCAAGCCATACTCATTTCGTTAGTAACTGCAAACAGTGACACGTTTGGGCTTCCATATTCAACAGGTTTTTAAAAAAAAAAATTATCCGTAGGTATTTATCGCCAACACTAACGGCAACTCAGAGGTTACTATACTCTTCGACAAACCTGGCACTGCTCAAATCGTGCGCATCTATCCACTGACTAAAAGCGCTCGCTACTTTCAAATGAGATTTGAATTGTTGGGATGCAAAGAAGAATAATTCGATAACAAAGTATCGAACATTAGATTGATATGCGACCTGCATACAGTCAATTCGCTGTCGAACGTTATTTCACGTTGGCAACTAGTGTTTACTGGTTCTATCTAACCTGGACAAATACATCTGTTCCGAATTGTGATGCCATAGACTTTGTGTTATGATCAATGTGATCAGTGGTTCGTTACACATTTTGCGTGAGTCAGTCGAACTGGTAACGGGTTTTTTTTTACACGGTCGGTCCGTACGGACACACGCTTGGGTCCTGAAGAGACCAGGCTCAAGCAAAATGCTCGGGCCAGCAGGCTATGCCTATATATTCTAACGTGTACTACGCAGGCGATTCCCGGGCTGCTATTTATTACACATGCAACACTATTGACCATAGGTAGTCACTATGATTGGTATACTCTAGCAGTGAGTCTAGCTTATATTAATTATATCCAATTGCAAATATGTAGCAATATAAATACAGTGATATCATCTCACATTTATTGTATTAATTTAAATGTTTTACATTTATATTTATGTTGTACAGGGTGTCTCAAAAAAGTGTCCCACAATTCCTCTCTACACAATTCCTCTCTAAATATGTATTTTAAAATTTTCACGCTGAATCAGAGAGATCAATAGGAGTTACTGCAACAATGGAAATGGACACTTTTCATCTGTAAGCACATACCGCGACAACAATACTTTATAGATTTTAACAAACAAGGTGTCAAAATCACCGTAATTAAATTTTCCGTCTCCTGGTATTTTACATTTTTAGAATATGAGTAACAATTTTAAAATTATAGGTGCTTTTACAACAGCCGAGTTACTTTTTTGCTGTCTTTATTATGCCATAGGCTTTGTGTTATGATCAATGTGATCAGTGGTTCGTAACCAGGTTAGCGTGAGCCAGTTGATCTGGCAACGGTTATGATGTATTAAATTGTGCGATGCGATGCGCTTGTGAATCATTGGCTACTATTCATTACATGCTATTACCAATAGGTAGCCAGTATGATCGATAATAACATATATTAATTAAATACAATTATATGTAGCAGCAATATAAATGCCGTGATATCATTTCACAGACATTTATATCAAAGTTGTATTTACCATTGTATATAAAAGATAATAAATAATAAAAAAGACGCTTAGTTATTATACACATAAGCCTTTAAATTCTCGGTCAAATATCTCTTAAATCATAAGCCTGACTCTGTGAAGGCTTGGTAGTGCATGAGTGAACTCTTAATTTTTCTATCGCATAATATTTTACGGGTTGTCCTAAAATGTCTTAAACGATAATATGTGCTTAATTTTTGAGGTAGAGGAAACATAATCCATTTATGTTTCAATAGTATCAATAGAAGTTCACATTTTTAAATTCATTTTTTATTATGTTTTCTTATTTTCTTGTTCTTGCATAATCAACTAGGTACATCTGAAGGATTTCTGTATTTGTCAACAGCGTAACAATAACAGTGCAATAGTATAGGCCTAATGACTAAAACTATGATTTCATATAAAATCATGACAGGACAGGATCTTTCTATCCACATAAATAACAAGGTTGCTAAAAGACTATTCAAATCCTGCTCTTGACCAAACATTGTCAAATAACCCATAAGCGAATTGGGATAACAGGAAAAAGCTATGACACCTAATGAGGATATTTCTTAGTTCGTCAAGAGGGACACTCAGCTGTGAGCACGAATGGAAAACAAGCCTGATTTTGGGCTTGCTCCTCGCTGGCGAGTCAGTGCCTTTCTTGATGGACTAGGAATCATTGTTTTCATAATGTATTATATAGTAGGTTGAAATAATTGATATTATGTACCCACATTTAGATGGTTTTGGTAACCCGACTCCGTCAATTACTTGCTTTCCCTACGAGAGAACCTGTCTCACTCCCATGAAGCATTTGATGCGATGAACGGTCAAACATGTTACTTTAATCTTGCACCTCTTTATTAAATATTTTACTTAAATATACAGGTTGTCCCAAAAGTTTCGAAACCATTTTAAAGATTTCCCTTAAAATAAGCCGCAGTACCAAATTGAATACATATTTGGAAAGAGAAAACATGACTCCTTTTTGAGGCCCTCAATATAAAACACACGCTGAAAGGTTTGGCCACATATTTCGCAATACATACAACTGTTCGATTTGCTGAAGGCTGAACGCACTGTACAAGTCACTGTAATCACATGCAGTATGTTCCTCTCATTTCATTCATGTGGATTTTGCTCAAAAAGGTTTTCGCTTAAATGTTGTGCACAACATTAATAATATTCATAGCAAGGATTATGTCAATCTGAATAAATGGAATCATTGTAGAGAACCTTTTTCTTCCATATCTCTCTAGTTGTCGAATCCTTGACTTTATTATAAAGCTCATTCTTAAACAGCTAAGAAAGTGTAAGCAATCTCATTGATTCTCAGAGAAATCGGCGACATCTAGATGAGACAACTTAACACGGGGAGGTGGGGCTTACGTTTTAACAGTGCGCCCGACCTTCACAATGCGTGGTTTGCTCCATAACGCGCACTTCTGCAGTGCGTCTTTAGCGCTTTTCCTGCGTTTATGCCGGCGCCGCGACGCTTAGGCATGGTTTACTCATCGCATGTGATTGGATGGAATGTTTGTGGGTTATTCGATCCTAGCAGGGGTAAAAGTTGTCAAATGTGGACAATAAAATGTACTTATTTCTATGATAAATGTCTAAAGTATGAATGTTTATATACCGTAGAAAATCACCATATAGCACCTTTTTATCTCTGATATACAGGGCGCCATCTCGCGATCAAAACGGCTTTTAAAATGTTATTCTTAAAGGCACTTCCGAATCTCAAATGTTTGCTCCGGGCAAAATTCACATGACTCGCTACATACCCGAGTTCCGCGTACACGTATCATATAAGCCCCATGATGCAATACCGAAGAGTGGCTACAAACATCAAATGTGAACGAAATCCGTGTCTTGAAATGTTTCTAACAATCATTCTATTTATGTCAATAAAACCAGAGTTACAATCTGAAGCAGCATCGAATCAATTTTTAAGCGAGAACCCTATGTTAAAAACATACAAAACTATAAATTAAAGCATTATTAACTTCCAATTTATGGGATAGTAATAGTGTTCAAAAACGATATTTGAATCTATTTATGTTGTATCAATAGTACAGTGCGCCGTTGGCTCAATCGGAAGAGCATTGGGTTAATGATCGAAAGACCGGGGGTTCGAATCCCACCGAGAATGTTTTTTTGTCTTCGTTAGTATCATATTAAATTTAGTAATTTCATGTTGGGTTTGTTTATCGTTCCCCATAATATTTGTGAATCCACGGACAACATACTTTTAATTTGATTTGGAATGATTGTCTAAATTCAATCATTTGAATGCAGTTCTACATTTACTTAGCGTTGCGTTGCGTGAATTGAACTATTGAGACCCTAGCCCCATTGTTACACAACTAATATGGGAAAGACCAATTGTGCCGTTATGAAAAGAGTCAATCGTTTCGTCATTGAATCGATATTCTGATTTCCCATGTTTAGGCCTACATGATTGTACGGTCATGTGCATGTACCAACATATTATTTGTTTGTCATGTTTGTAGCTTCGTTGCAGTCAAAAGTCAAGGCATGAAAATACCGTCTATTTTGTTCGCCCCGGCCCGCCAGTAAAGTGAGATTTCAAAAAAACAAATAGAAATCGGGTCATTTACTCGCGATTGTGAAGGATTGCCTCCATCAATTTTGATCATATTAGGCTCATTTTGAAGGGGAAGTCCTATTTATGAAACATGTTTTTTCCAATTTAATAAAAAACCACGATTTTTGTTACTATTTTTGAGTCGATAAAGATGCATTTTCAATGCGATCGTAAACATCGTATTTTTGATGATTTTTAGACGTCATATCAAAAACTTTATGCACAAGAAATGTTCCTAACGTATTAAACTTGATCAAAAATATGTTTAATTGTAATACATTTTGGACATGACAGGGGTCAGGGCCACGACTTTTATTCACCTACGGTAAAAATACACGCCATTTTCCAACACACAGAGACTAACTCGTTTTTTCTAACAAAAGGTATTCAGCAAGATTCGAACCGAGGAGGGGAGAATCTATTCGATTACTAGTCCATATTCGTAACCGCTCGGCCATAACTACTTACTGACGTGTCTATGTGTTCTCTATAATAATGAACTAGTGGTGAACTATTGAGTAGTCGACGAAATTTTAGTAAATTGAACCCAGTTTCTAAATTGTATTTTAAATGTGAAAACGGTGTCGCTGCAAGCTAGGTTTGGATTCAATGTAAAGAGCAATAAATTGATGATCGTGAAAGGTTATTAATTTAAAGCTTTTAATGAGACAGGGGTCAGGGCCACGTGAAATATACCTTATTTTCTCAGTAATGACAAAAAAAATCTTCTTCAGAAAAAGGGATTTTCAAGCAGAAACGTCCCTGCAAACATGACTTTAGCATGTAAAAATAATGGATTAATATTTTATTGCTCCCCTTACTAAAAATCCCCCTAGTCACATGGCGTTGAACCACATTTAAATGCCTTAAGGCTGGTGTCAACCCTGTTTGGCGCCAAATTATCAAGCACTGTAACTTTTAAGTATACATTTTTTGTAATGAAATGAGTCAGAGAATCTGTTTGTTTTGAAAATATTGACCAAAAAGTGCTAAAAATGAGATTTTTGAGATAAAAAACATTTTTTTGGCACTTTTTGGTCAATATTTTCAAAACAAATTTTAAGCCCCAAAAAAAATTCGCTCCTAGATAATTGACTTTAGATGATTTTGGTGAAATATTGGAATTTTTAATCAAAAACTGATATTGTTAGGTTGTCTGAAAATTTTTGACACCAAAAAGGTGATTTTTGGGCAAAAAATGTAAAAATCACTAATTTTAGTAAAATTTGATACCAAAAATGGATTCTCTGACTCATTTCATTACAAAAAATGTATACTTTTACGTACATCACATTTATAATTTAAAAGTTACAGTGCTTGATAAATTTGGCGCCAAACAGGGTTGACACCAACCTTAATGTTGTCATTGTATAAGGCTGACATTTTGGCATATTGAATTGCACGAGATCGACATCCTCTTTTTAAGGGAAAACAAAATCTCTTCGTATACAATAGACTCACTCAATATCTGACTGCAGCTAGCTACAAACAGATCAGATGGGGAATAAGAATCGATTCAACAACGATTGGCTTCTTTCAATAACAATTGGCCTTACAGATTATTGCGTGAATAACCATGGTGTAACAATGGGCGGGGTATTGCAATAATTCAATAAACGCAACGCTAAGCCTGTATTAGACCTACATGCACATGTACATGCACCCCATGAAGTACTATAATACAAATGTTAGTACATTCAGATTAAAACCTCATTGAATCTGTATGAAAATCATTCTATTAAATAAAATGAAAAGTATCTGGGATCAAAATAATATTATGATTGAACGATATTAAAATAATCTCTACATTTACTAAATATAATAGTAACGGAAAAAACAAAACATTCTCTGTGGGATTCGAACCCACGGTCTTCAGATTATAAGTCTGAAGCTCTACCGACTGCGCTAACGGAGCACTGCATGACAATAATAGGACAGACATAAATTCAAATGACAGTTGAACACTATCCTATAAATAGGAAGTTAAAATGCTTTATATTTCTATTTTTGTATGTATTTAACATAGGGTTCTCGACCAAAAAATGATTTAATGTTGTTTCAGATTATAACTGTGATTTCATTCAAATGAATAGAATGACTTTTCGAAACATTTCTAGACATGAATTTTGTTCGTACATTTTGCTGTTTGTAGCCAATCTTTCGGTTCGCTAGCTATCAACATTGCATCATGGGGTTTATATGATACGTGTACGCGGAACTCGGGTATGTAGCGAGTCATGTGACTTTTGCCCGGGGCAAACATTTGAGATTTGGAAGTGCCTTTAATAATAACTTCTTAATAGACGTTTTGATCGCGAGATGGCGCCCTGTATATCAGAGATAAAAAGGTGCTATATGGTGATTATATACGGTATATTATATATTATACTGCGAATTACTTAACCGGGGATATAAAGGTTTTAAAAGGTTTCGAAACCTTTGGGACACCCTGTGCATACTAATTTAGATAATGTTGCTAGTTCTGCTGATTCAAATTTGTTCTTGTATATAAATAAATTATTAAAGGATTCTTGGTCAATATCCCCTTACTGCTTATTATAATATTGTAACTTATACAAATTGAAGAAGAAAAAAGAAGTTATAAATTGAAAGAATATATTGTTATGTTATAATACGGTATGTGATGTAAACAGTGAAAATGAAGCAGAAAGTAGAAGAAGAAAAAAAATCTGAACTTATTTTGTTTTCTGTGCGGTCAGTGTTATCAAGAGTGTCCATCTGAAAAGCACCGCCGGGGAACACATCCCCTTTGACATGATAGTCAGACGGCGCGAAGCTCTCTGTGACATGTTATAGTTTATCATCTACACTACCATAGAAACACTCTTTACTTTAATTCATTATTTAGGCCAAACAAACTTAATACTTTGTCTCAGCAGCCCGCACGCATTGCTTTTAAAATGAGATTTCGAGCGATTTAAAAATTAAAAAACCAGCTTTGTAACTGAGAACACACATTCAACTAACTTTGTGAAGTTAATAGATAAAGAAAACACAAGCATACTAATGCACTGATCATGTCTGATTACTTTTATTAAAAAGACAAACGTCAAATTATTGACTATATTTTTATTTATTTTTAAAAATAAATAAAAAAACCCGCATAGGACGTAGCTCTTTTTGGTAAAAAAGCAAAGAAAAAAGCACAGCGCATAGATTTTATTCAAAAGTTGCTGAGACAAAGTGGTTTTTTTTTGGCCTTGATTGATTGATTGATTGATTGATAAACCGTAACCATAACTTATCTCGTTTAGGATATCCGAACCTGTTTAAGGGTTAGAACCCTAAATCGTTATGGGTTAGGGTTACGAATATGGGAGTGACTATATACGCTCCTGTCTTGTAGCGATTTTCTATAGACTATGTACACGACGGCTGATAAATCCTCGTAAATTCTCTGAAGGTTTGCGACTGCGGAAAAGACAGTTAGACCGTCGTGTACGAGATAGACTGGGGACCAGGCCGCCTAGTCTTGTGTGACTTCTTGTTGTCCGTTTCGGAAGAGGCGGTGGGTGCCGGTGGGTGGGTGTTTGGTAAAATGAAGCTAACATAATTTTCCTATAGTGTTAGATAAACTAATTTATCAAAATAAATAAATTCAATTGTAGGTGCGCGGTTTCTTTGAGACTAAAATAAAAGGTGGGGTACTTTAGTCTCAGACTGTGGCTCACACGTGACATATAGTCGTTACAACATTGAACACTTATCATGCAGTAGTTATTGGAGTGACGATATCGCTTTCCTTTGTGTTCAACGGAAATGATGTTGAAGTTTATTGAAGTAATTGTTTAACAATCGATTATTTTGCTTAGAGCTTTATAAGGCCAAATAAATGTAAACATGTTTAGCATTTTTAAATGCCTACTTCTAAAAGTTGAAGAACCTTGTTTGGTTCTTCAATTTTAAAGGTTCTTGAAGGTTCAGAGAGAGGTTCCTTATAGAACCTTCAAAAAAGGGTCTTGAAAATTGAAGAATTCCAAAAGGTTCTTCATAGAACCAAAAATGGTTCTGTATCAACCAAAAATGGTTCTGTATCATGTTTGGGGAACTATTTTTGGTTCTCCTGGCAGGACAACTTTAGAACCATTTTTTCTAAGCGTGAAGGTTTATCATGCAACTGTGTAATTATCCCCTTTTATCTGCACGCGTCGCCCTAAACAGTCCAGAATATGAACTTTAGTAATAATGCAATTGTTCTTTGTGGTTGGTGAAAAAGGCAGCACATCTGTACAGTCTTGGTTCGGTGATCAAACGATTAATTATTCCAATCACATTCCTCACAACCCGTTTGTTAACGATCGAAAATAAGTGGATGGGTATTATTAAGCAGCTCACTCCAGAGGGCGCACTAATTTGGTATAGTCACAGTCAGGTGATGATGGACACGATACACCCAAATCTGTATATCGTATTGGTTTAAATATTAAGTTATTTGGGTATACATCAACAAATGGTACAATTAAAGTAATAACAAGAGCGTTTCCTCCCGAATCCGTTGGCAATATCCAGGGATGTGTTACATTTTTATTATAACGATTAGGCCACTTAAAACTATTTAATAGATTCCCGTAACACTGGCTTTCGAAAAGTGAAGATGGAGGGCGGTTTTTTGTTGTGTGTGACTAAATTGACACATGCATAAACACTGTTTTCATGCAATGCAGCATCAGGAAAAACGATGAGGCCCTTTTTATGTTTAAGCTGATGATGTATTAGACTCCTAGAGTTCTATTAAAACACTTAAAATGAATGTAGTTGATTAATATATAACAAGACCTATCAACCATTAACATTTCAGTGTTTAGAAACTCAATCACCTTTGAATATTGAAAAATATACAACATGTTGACCTTATGCGAAAAAATGAGAAGGGAGGGCTACCAGAATCAATTTAGTGGCCTGATGATTATTTTGAACTACTTTTTGTTTTACAGCGTGACATTTACGACGGTTAATCCCCGTGTGTAATTATGACGGTTAATCCCCGTACCCGGGGCGGTACTCGCAAGTGTTACGATTTGGACCCATATCCAATATTTAGGGATGTTCTAACTCTAGAACGGCTAATGTAATAGATTTTTTCGTACTTATCGCAAAACAGGACCATAGATTTTCCGGCAAAAATTATTGTCCATATTTTACAGAAAAGTCACTCTCGCTAAGGACTGCCGTGCATGAAAAGAACTTGTGGTCGCCTGCTCTGCAGCCAACGGATGATGATGATTAAAAAGGGACCCAATAGAGTGGCCTACCTGTATACGCACGTGAATACCACTCTCCTCCTCCCTATTTGTTAAATGGAGAGCACTTTAATTAACATTTTCCATTTACATTTCAAAGGGTGTAATACTAAGTATTTATGAGGTGAAATAGCCAATAGGCAGATAGCAGAGATCAATATGTAAATAACGATGATCCTGATTTATAATAGTCTTTTGTAAGGTATGTTTGGTATCATGCTTGTCTATACTATGTATTATGTTTTAAGTGCGCGTTTGAAGGCAGGCATCCCCGTAGATGTACTGGGAGCTCATTATATAATTTTGGAGCAGCGACAGTGGCGTAACTAGACTTTTTCATTTTTTTGGGGGGGGGGGGGGGGCAGTGACTTGAAATGGGGGGGGGGGGGGGGGGGGGGGCTCCATTCCACACCCACACCGATTGATTTCATTTCAATTATCATAGCATATAAGAAAATCGTATACCAATTTCCATTCACATTCTTAGAATTCAACTGGTACAAAGTCAATTCGAATTTCTATTATGACAAATCACCTCGAGCAATATCGTAAATATTGTATCGCGTGTAATCGACCGTGGCGGCGGCCACGCGCCATAACAAAGGGCGTAATGAAGGGGAAATACGCAATAAATCTGACAGTTGCACTGTTGCTTGCCCATGTATTTAACTCACAGTTAATTTAAGTATAACTTAAACTTGATAAAAAGCCAGTCTCCCAATCTTTGCGTACAATGTGCTATCAACGGCTTTCCTAACATGGAGAATGGATGTCTTACCTTCTCTAGAACACAGAATTATACCTCGTGTCGAGTCAAATTAATGAAAGCAAATTTATTGCCCGTGTTCGTCCGATTCTTTTTCACGTATACTAGTAGTACAAAAAGGAATACAAGGACAGGGAACCCGCAAGATGTCAATCGCATTATGCTCAGTGGCGTAACCAGCGAGGTGGGGGGGGGGGGGGGGGGGGGGGGGGCTGGAGCCCTTGGAACCCTTGCCCCCCGCTTGCCCGACCAAATGAATCATGGAATAATGATGGTACAAAGTAACAGATGAAAAATTCTCTCGCGCTACGCGCGCATGTCTTCCCAAAATGCAATATTCTATGGTAAAAGCTTCTTTAGAGTCGAAATGTAGCTCAATCGTGCAAATGGTAGGTATAAAGTCGAACATTTTCGCGCGCTTTCTTGACACTAGAATGGAGCCCACCCAATAGGAGCCCCCATTTCAAGTCACTGACCCTTCTTGCCCCCCCCCCCACCCCCAAATGAAAAAGTCTAGTTACGCCACTGATATTCAAAATTCACCCAAAGCGCCCGAACTGAATGCTTTCCTACCTCGTTTTTCTCTTGCTTTCTACTATGGCATCAAAGCAAATAACCATTGCAATAATCTATATACTAATTTTCGGTCCCTCGCCTGATTAGATAGTTCAATAATAATTTTACACTCGCGTCCCTCTTCAACTGAAAAAGCGTGGTAATTGCGCCTCTAATAGACGAGCTAATTAGATAGTTCAATGCCAGTATTTTCCCGTTTTCAGACATGCGCAGAAAGGATCACAGATGATAATCCGAAATGTTGAATTTATTTTACTCGGATAGCTACTGTTCGGGCAAAAATTGTGGTTTTCGGAGTGAGTGATGACATATGGTCTTCACCCAAAATATTTTCATCAGGGATATAGCTACATTTCTGTATATGCGGCCGTTTGTTATTCTTAAAGATCGCATGAGTACAAGCATTTATACGTGACTATCCGTCCGACAAATAAAATTATTTTACGACATTTTCTAAATGTAAATAAAAACTCTTACACAGATCTTAAAGTGACACTCTCGCATTAGTAACATAGATGAACGCGTAGTTTGCTAACGATAAAGAAACTGTGGCGGTACCATAACAACAGTTCCTATGTTGAAGCTGCGCGACCGCGTTTCAGCGCACACGTAATGACGCATACAAAGTGTATACGCGTTTGTGGCGCAAACTGCACATTGTAACGTGGCAGGGTGAAAGCAGGCAGTCCGTACACTCTAAGAAAAAGGATGCTTCAGGGGTTCTTGGCTGTCCCGTATGGAACCCTTATCACCTTAAAAGGTTCCAAAAAGAACCATTTTAAGGTTCAAAGTGGGCAAAATATGGGCAAACATTGGTCTTTAGAACCGCTAAAGGTTCTCTACAGAACCTTTTGGGGGCCTTTAAAATCAAAGAACCTTTAAACCATATACGGGACAGCCAAGAACCCCTCTGAAGCACCCTTTTTTCTAATAGTGTACCCTAAAGCCACCTCCTTCTCTCCGCACTTGGATATAAGGGCACATGGGGCATCTGGATAAACGGAACGTGTTTTTTGTGTGGTACATTATCATGATTATTATAGAGTGTCTGGATTATTAAGGGCATCCGTGGTATCTGGATTACGGGGTTCACTATAAAACGAGTCTCAAATTACCTGGATACTAATACTATGCACAGGTGGGCCACCTGTGATAACTGCATTTTAAGGGTGTACACTCAGATAGTATCTCGGGAGGCTTTATAGAACACAGCAAACATGACAAAGGGACTACATACTATACGTTAAGGCCCCACATGCCTATTGGAGGAATAATGTATTTAATGTAAATAGGCCAAACAAAACCCGGATGGCACACATTGTGTAAAGTACAAGCGTGGAATGGTACAAGTGATCTTGATGATAGAATCGGACGACCATAAAACTAAACGACCGACTATAAAACTATAACGCTCAGAACGTAGGCCTACTGAATTACCGTGGATACGTATGTGCATGCATATGGGAAGTGGCGACACCAGCACCAAAATGTTAAAGGAGGAAAACGGTGTGGTGGGGCAATAAAAGAATCGGGGGAGACATTTAAAATCTACATTTTAAGTAACTTTCAATTTTGACATTAAAATTCAACTTTTTATTATTTGGGGTACAAAATAGGTAGAGACATGCGCTGACAGGAGGTACTAACTGGGTATTAAGAATACGTTGATGGAGTAGGCCTACTTGGATTAGGAACATGGGTATCTGTATTATTTAAGAGCACATTGGGCCTAGGCTCATGGTGTATTAAGGGCACCATGTCACTTACATGATATCAAGGGCACTTTAGTACCTGAATTATTTAAGGACATACTCTTGATATTTATATAAACATTTATAACGCTATGATATACTCACCTCTGCCTATGTGATAGGCCTATGACTTTTACTGCCCGCTATCTTCGGCACCCGCGTTTAATTTACTTGACTATGATAAAGTAAGGGCACCTGGGTATCTCGAGATAACGGCACACTGCAGTAGGCCTACCTTGATTATGTGGTATTCGGTGCATTATTAAGGGCACCAGGGGTAACTGGATTAGGGGGTAGGGCTTAGGCCTATTGGGGTCCCTGGATATAATGGGACAACGGGTAGGCCTACCTGCATTTCAGGTCTCATGGGAGGCCTATACATAGGTATCTGGAAACACAAACGTAGGCCTACCTAGATTAACATGAGTATGGCACATGTATACCTGGATTATCAAAAGCACCTGCGCTATTCGGATTATTTATAGGGCCCTGTCTGCATTATGTATACATATGTAGGACATGTTCTTGATATTATTGTATCAAATTTTCTTACGCTTTGTTTACTTATTCCCCGTGAAATCTTCTAGCGGGTCCAGCGCGAAGCGCTGGTGCCCGCTAGTATTGATAATTTTGGAACTCAGATTACGACGTAGACAAATAAGATGAATAAGGAATGACCAACCATGTCAGAAGATTCAGATCGGCAACGAGAAGGGGAATTCAACTATAAATGAGGTGACCGCAATGTTTATCAACAAAAGCAACGGTCGAAGGGATTGGACTGTCGATACATGATTGAGGGAACAGCATTATGACCATAACACTGTGTCCGCTATGCCTTATCTATATAATGCTTTGGCGTGAGTTTCAAAAGCACGGGTCCTAAACAAAACAGGATGCGCGCGCACACCGCCGGGCAAAGAACAATGGCAACTGCCGACCAAAATGCACATATAATTGCTAGTTTCATATGCACATATTCGTGCTCTTTTTAAATACGTTACGCTCTCAATGCTCTCAAGGTGTGTGTGTGTGGGGTGGTGGTGGGTGGGGGGGGGGGGGGGGGGGGTGTGTGTGTGTGGGGGGGGGGGGGGGGGGGGATTGGCATAAACTTTGGAAATAAATGTGTTCTCAATATTACCGCGGATTTCCCATTAGTGTTATATATCAAACTAAAGCTTAGGTCAAGACCTTTCAGAACATTTGTCTTATTTTGATCTGGTTGTCATGGTAATCATACAATGCCTCTGATTGTCTAAACACGGGAACGAATGTAACTAGAAAACGACAAGTTGCATGTACACCATTGGGTAGATTATGAATTGTAACAGTGCGCACAACACCGTAGGCCGGTTTTTTATTTGGTGAACCGACCAATCAGGTAATGTTGCATCATAATTCAAATTTAAAAACAGATATCTAGAATTTGGATTCATGGTTTCGTAGCCCCCTGTGTGCCTAACATCTGGGCCAAATCCCATGGTCATTGTACCTTTTGTTTTTGAGTTACGTTTCTTCCCGTATTGCAAGTTTACGTGTTTTATAGTTTTGAGATATCTTGCGCAACGTATTAAAAAATATTAAAATTGGTGAAAAAAATAATAAATTGACATTTGAGATGAAAATAGGTGTTCAGTTATTGAAGAGCACGAATATAGACACATTTCGAGCCATTGTTGGTGAAAAATAGCAATTATATCGTCGCTGTTCTGACATACCGGCACATCACTTTACTTAATTCTGTTGTGATGTGCCAGTATGTCAGAACAGCGACGATATGTGCATTTATTTTTATTTTTAAAGATGTCTTAAATGTAGCCGGTGAGGAAAATAAAGAAATACACAAGAAATGCCACTGATTTATAATGCGCAATTAATTATTTTGATATTATAACAAATAAATTTGATCCAATTTCACAATTAATTCTTTAACCCAAAAATAATTCAAAGTGAATAGGTCTATGCTAAAAATTGCAGGGTGAGCGTTTTCTACATACAAATATATACGAAACACCTCCGATTTTTGAGACACCCTAAGTTTAAATGACCATAAAATCAGAACCGAAAATCCGATTAAACTAAAACAAAAAGCATTTTAGAGCTGAGACTTCGCAGTATTCCACTGTGCTAATATCTCATGTTTGTCAAACGAACTAAATTTTTATATTTTATATCTGTGCAACCTACCCCCCCCCCCCTCCCCCCAAGAGGTCCACTGCGCCCGATTTGCAATTTGCTGTCTCCCGTAGTATAGCCTATATCTTTTCCCTTTTCCTCAATACCCTAAAGCATCAAAATCCACTCTCAAACTTCTATGCACTCAATGATCATGAGATCCCAGTTCTCGTATTTGATAAGCGTTTAAGCTTCATTGAATTAAATCAAGACACAAACAACAAAGTCCATCTGTACTTTCTTAATGCATCTAAACACCGCACACACGTTAACAAAACCATGACAATTCAGGAATGAACCGGGAATTCTAGACCGTTGCTCCACCAACTGAGCTACATAGGGAGGTAAGAACAGGACATTACTTATCCGTAGATCATCGCTTTAATTCTATCCTCTTACATCTTCTAATCTAAGAAGCTTATAGGTATAGCTTTCTTTAAATTACTCAACGGTCATAATCTGAACACTTTATCATGTTGGTAATGGATTTTAACAAATGAATTATTCAAAACGCCACATTTACCATCAACTGAATAATTTGGTAATTATATTAAACAGCAGTTTGTGTGTATACGTTTCCAGGCAACGTTTCATCAACTTAAATGAGCACCAAAAAACAATCAGCAAACACAATTGAGTGGATGCATATTATATGATGAGAAGAAATTAACTATCGTTTAAATATTCATTATACGTCAACGCCGACTCCACTTAACATTTTCCACGCGGTTATTTGTTTTACCATACACAAAACTGATTTTTTTTTTCAGAAACATTTCCCAACTTTCAAAGTCTATCTCAAGCGTTACTGAACCTATACTAGGAATGTTTGTACTTATTGTAATGCATTTCTCAAGGTAATTCCAAATATGGTGATGAAATTCAATAATTTTGACATTTTTGAAACATTTTGTTACATTTTTGAATGTCGTCTGCAGCCGCCTGCCGCGTGGAAAGCGTTAAGACCGTATTTACACCCACCAACAAAAAACACCAGGCACATCACGGGGAGGAAGGTTGAAGACATTATTTCATATTTGGTTCATACATGTACATCAGTTATGATGAAATATATCCTATAAAGACGACAACGGTTGTATCATAAGTCCCAAGTGCTTATAGATCAAATACCCTACATTTGACAATTTGGGCAACTTTAACGGTTATTAAGTTATTCCAGTAAACACAAAACTCTTTTGCATTTGCTACTTACATTGTAGTATCATCTTAGGATTCCTAGAGAGTTAATAACATGTACATTAGATTTTGTGTAGCTCAGCTGACGTTCAATGGATGAAACCTGTGTTTTTCATGAACATTACCTAAAATAAATTGGCAAAATAAAAACGTTATTTTTCACGTCAAGTAATCAATTTTAATAACACACATCAACGCAATCTATACATGAGCGGCGAACCGTATTACAATTAGCTGAAATCATCAACTAGAAAGTAAAATATAAATTATACGATGCAACATAAATAATATAATGTACTATGCGAATTTAGCTGAGAGTGATATTATAATAAAAGCATTAAGAAATATTCTAGATGACGGTGAAGTGGTAAAATGACCATCCGAAAAAGTTTGATAACCTACCAGTGTTTTAAAATGAATTGAACGTAAATACCGATTGAAGAATCAAATCTCATGCTATACTAATTCAAAATATGGCTTACACCTGGTGCTAACAATTGATCCCTTAATGATCAGAAATATAGCAACTAAATAGTATAGGAGACCAACCTGTAGGTCCCCTGACCAGCAATCTTGGGAACAAAGGTTTGAAAGTGTTTTTGTGTTCCCTGATGAATACCGAACCATTTTGACTTGGGCTACCCCTTTGAAAAATGTCAGGCATTTCCGGGAGGGGTCAACAAAGGTCACACAGGGGTAACAATTCAAATATATTCCAATCGTGTCGATATGCATATTAAAGTACTCGTCATGAGGATTCAGAAAATGTATAGTTTGCCCCACTTCCGAGTTATCGGGTAAAACGTAAAAAGGTCATTGACCTTTGCGTGTGGGGTCAGAAATTGCTCCGATTTTGAAAAACAATAAATTGTCCCCAAAATGGGTCCAAAAATGACTGAACAAATTGTCGGAATTCAATAAAATGGGATAGTATCAACCAAAATGTATGAGGAAAGTATAGTTTTAACATTGGGATGTATGTATTAGACCACTAGTAACTCATATCCTGTATATTTGCATTGTAACAACATACTTTAAATCCAAGATGGCCACCAAAATGGCCGCTGTAAATGTAGAAATAGTCTATGAGTGTATGATAATCCAAAATAGATAATTGTAAGAGTGTATATTACATCAAATGCACCAAATAGTACTGATTAGCTATTGCTTTTAGATATAAGACCCACCTCTGTGACAATTTTGATTCTGTATCACTTTCCAAAATGGCTGCCAGAATAGTTAAGTTGATGTTAAATGACCTAAAACTATTGTTTTGTATTGTAAATGACCATACTATGTAATACCAATACCCCAAATCTAATGGGACAGCATTCACTGTTTTTTTTATATCTATAACAAAGCCTAGGGCTGTCGATCTAGTTTGAATATTTTAGAATATCCAAGATGTCTGCAAAAGGTTAAAATAACTGAAAACAGTATTAGTTTATTGTTAGTGTCACATTAGATATGACCAAGTATGTTGTTTGTATATGTGACAATGTACGATTGAATGGTATAGACTCCATTTTAACAATGTAATGTTATAAAGATGGGCATTATAATGACCATTTTAATTACTTCCAAATGGTCAATAACATTACCTCCAAATGGTCAAAAGAATTACCACAGGTGGCCACCAGGCACCAGTAGATCAAAATATGGCCAGAATGGAAAAAATGAAGTCTATACCATTATATCATACCTTGTCACATACAAATACGTTTACTATGTGGATTAAAAGCTGTAGATATAATAATTTGGTCATATTAATGTAACACTAACAATTAAACTAATACTTTTTTCAGTTATTTTAACCTTTTGCAGCCATCTTGGATATTTTAAAATACTCAAACTAGATATACAGCCCCTAGGCTTTATCATAGACATACATGTACAGGGTGAGTAAAAAAATTGTACTCAACTTTGGGATTTTATATCACAGATTTCTTATTGAGGCAGACGGGTTATCTCATTAGCTTTCCAAAGATTTTTAGATGGTTGAAATTGGTTATGGTAAATATAGTTTATGCTCATTTGCGTAAAAGTCGACATTTTATAAACCGAACAAGATTTGCGATATTTACTCTGATATGATTTATTGAATCTCACTATTGTAAACGGTCCACACTCTAGTCCGAGCTGAATCCGACTATCACAAAAGCCAAATTTGTTGTTATTGTTGCTAAATTTGTGTAATAATGATATGGTTTTGACATTATTTCTCATTTAATGTTTGAACAAATTATTGAAAATTATTGATTTGTCTTTGTTATTTAATTATTGTGTACCATACATGAATCCACTTGTTCATTAATATCAAGCATTATTGAGTAAAATATTTAATATTGTGTTCGGTTTCAAAATGCAGTAACTTTACCAAAATAGTCATATTTGGTAATGAAATGTCATGATTCTTTTTGCTGATGATAAGGATTAAATGCATCTATTGCCGCATACAATGGTTTCCTTCATATTCTGATAATAAATATTTGTAATAAATATCTTACTTTGAGTACACTTTTTTTTTGACTCACCCTGTATATCATATATTGAATCTTATTAGATTTGGAGGGTATTGGTATTACATAGTATGGCCATTTACAATACAAAACAACTGTTTTAGCCTCATTTAACCATTTTGGAAAGTGATACAGAATCAAAATTGTCCCAGAGGTGGGCCTTATATCTAAAAGCTATAGCTGAGCAGCTATTTCGTGAATGTGATGTAATATACACTCATGTAGACTATTTTTACATTTACAACGACCATTTTTGTGGCCATCTTGGATTTAAAGTATATTATCACGTTGCAAATACTGAATATTGATTTACTACATACATCCCAAAGTTACAACTATACATTCATCATACATTTCGGTTGATATTATCCCATTTTATGGAATCCCGACAATTTTTTCAATCATTTTGGGGGTCATTTTGGATTTATGTGTACTTGACAGCCTTTTTTAATTTCACAAACGATTTTAATATATTCTTGTCCTACATTGTATATAGACACTAAAATCACTAAAACCAGGACATATTATAATTTCGCAAAAAAGTGTTATTTTGGGCGCCATTTTAAATTTTCAGGCACACGGCAGCCATTTTGGATTTTAAGAAATATGGCAATCAATTTGGTATAGCCGAAAACATATAAATATATACCAAAATTACCATAATTGGCCACAGAATAATTAATTTCAAATCTCGTCCCCAAAAATAGGAGCGCCCCCGGAAAAAGTACTTTCGGCACATTTAAAAAAAAAACCCGTTCAGCGGGATCGTGTTCCCCGGAAAATGTTAGTAGAGAAGCAACCTCAAACAGAAAATGAACAACCTTACCCATCCGTTCGTGGCTGAGACTGAGAGGCTGACTACAATTGTCATTCCTGATTCTTCAATTAATTGGGACACCCTGTAGAACTATAATAATCTATAAAAGGTAATGTATGACATGTACAAAACAAGTTATTCCATTATTCAAACGTTAATGAATTACTAAAGTCATTTTTAATAATATTGATACATTGTGCAAACGGCAACTCAACAAACCATGACGAGGCAAATTGTCGTTTTAGTATTATTATGTTTATGAAGGGCACGTCAAAGTGTAGTAATAGGAATCGATTAATCAAATGGATAGATTTCAACATTAGGCAAAAAAAAATTGTAATGTTGTTTTCGACCACTCGCCCCTAACTTTGAGGCCGCCCCATTTTTTTTAAATTCTAAAACAAAACAAACAAAAAACAATTTGTTTTAATTTTCTTTTTTCAAAGTCCAAAACATGACCTTGGATAACCCATATTTGGCCCAAAATAACCAACATAAATACCCCATGACCCATAGCATAGCACTAGAAGTAACTTATACCTTGAGATATTATTACTATAGTTTTTCATGTATTCTGATCAAAATTATTATTGTTGAGAACCGTTTTCTGTTTAAACATATTTAAAAATATTGCATAATGCAATCCATACCATTATAATGCCCTCCTATGCAAACAGGTATCAATGGGCACAATGTTGTCAGTCTATTTTCTAGTCAATATTATTGTATAATTATTGATTTGACTCCCAGTCCACCAGATGTTCCTTGAATACTTTGTTCGTGTTTTTCTTGTCAGTCACACGTGTCAAAGGTGTCGGGGTGTATTGGGGTGTGTGTGTTTGTATGTTTATTATTATAGGAAAACTCTTGCAACATTTGTGTAACATGTTATTGTCCATGTCATCTTTTATACCATGTATACAGAATAACAATGCATATAAATAATAGTGTAAATAAGAATCTGCGTAACCAACCAGAAGATACAATAGTTGACATAAACGATGATGTCGTTGAATGTAAAAGGTATTCGTGGCTCTCATAAACGTGTTTAAATGCTAACTGGTTAAGCAAGAAAAAGGCTGACATATTATTTCTTCAAGAAACTTACAGTACCACTGATATTGAAAAATATCAAAAATATTATTGGAAAGGTGATATGTACTTTTCGCATGGGACAAATCACAGTAAAGGTGTAATTATTCTAATAAAGGAGAATTTAGAATATAATATCGTCTCCAGCTATACTGATAACGATGGTAGATATGGTATTCTTGATATAATTGTGCAAGGTAAACCATTCATTATCGTTAACCTTTATGCTCCATGTAGTGGTAAAATAGACCAGGCAACTTTTTATGACGAACTTAAATGAGCCAACATCTGTACGGATAACAAACCAATTATTATCGGTGGAGATTTCAACATGGTATAGAATCCAGCCAAAGATAGATATGGAGGCAATTCCAAACATAATGCCAAGGTGTTGAAAAAGGTTAATGACCTGATGGATAGCATGGATTTATTCGATATTTGGCGTCAAGGCAACCCGCTCATTTAAAATAGGCTCGATGTTTGGTTAATTTCAGATAACGTACCTTGGGTAAGGAATACTGACATTTATCCAGCTATCAATACAGATCACTCCTTAATCAACTTAAATCTCGATTATAACCAAACTGTTAAAAGGGGCCCATCTTACTGGAAATTCAATGACTCACTTTGTGATGATGATATTTTTTGGTAAACAATTAATCAATGAAAGCATAGAGTGGGTCAAGAATTCTGATGGTATGTCTGACTCAAAGGCGATATGGGATTTAATTAAGTATGAAATAAGACGCTTTCACAAACGTACAGTAAAAAGATGGCTAACGAAAGAGAAATGAATCCGTGAATAAGCTCTAAGATGATTTTAGTAGACCAGAAGACCATCTGAATACTCATCCAACTGTTGAGGCAAGAGCCAAGTGGGAAAGTGTTAAGAAGAAGTTGGAGGAGCACTATGAGCTACTATGATCACATTGCATTGTCAGGTCAAGAGCTGAGTGGGTCGAGAAAAGTGATAAGAATAATAAGTATTTCCTCAACCTTGAAAAGTCCAATAAAGCTAAAAGTACTATTAGATGTCTACTTAACACTTCCAGTGAAGGAATCTATGATTCAAATGGAAGCTTAAGAATTTTTAAACTACCTTGTACTCAAAAAAAGATGTTGATATTAATACAGACTCTGTCAAATTATATCTCGATAATGATAATATTTCTAAATTATGAGACGAGGATAGTAATAGTTGTGAGAGCGAGCTGACATATGACGAGTGTTTTAAAATACTACACATGATGAAAAACGGCAAATCGCCGGGTAATGATGGCCTCACTGTTTGTTTCTACAAGCTATTTTGGCATGTCTTTAGTAAATATTTAGTGAATAGTCTGAATGCAAGTTATAAATCTGGAGAACTGAGCAGCTCACAAAAACAAGGAGTAATTACTCTCATTGTGAAAAAGGCCAAAGACAAACGTAGTATAACAAATTACAGACCAATAACACTGCTTAATGTTGACCTCAAAATTGGGTCAAGAGCTACATGTATTGCGGATAGAATTGCTATAAGGTAGCACCTGATCTGATTAGTTATAATCAATCAGCCTTTGTTTCCTGCAGATACGAGTATATCGGGGATGCTGTTCGTACAGTGGCAGATACATTCTATTTCACTAAAAACAAAAACATTATTTGACTATGTATTGATTTTGAAAAAGCGTATGACTAAGACTAAGAGACAACGTTTTTATGCAAAAAGCCACCGCTGCATTTAATTTTGGGAGTTCAATTAAAAGATTGATTGGAACATTCTATAATGATGTTACCAACTGTGTCATGAACAATGGTATGTCTACAGGGTATTTTAGGATTAACTGCGGTCTTCGACAGGGCGATGCTCTCAGCCGCCAGCTCTTTAATCTGGTAATCGATCTCAACAATAAGAGTAGCATTGAAGGCATTTAGTTTAACCCAACCACACAGGTGAAAATAAATGGGTATGCGGATGATCTTAACACTTTCCACACGGCAGGCAGCTGGTCGTGTGCCGCGAATTGGAACCTCGTATTTTGAGGAGGTGTGACATTTTTACACTGTTAATGGTGTTTATGATATCACCGTTTCTATATTTCTCGTCATAAAATAACCAATTTGGTGCCATTACAAAGCACAATAAATGTTCTTTCCATACCATCCCAAAAATGATGTCTTAATTATTTCAGTTTTAATTGGGAGCAATTAATTGATCAACGGGTGCTGCGGCCGCAGGATGAGGAGCCAATCTCATAGACACGCTATGAAATACTTCATTCACTTCACTTATTGATAATCAATATACATGCTAGGTGGAATGTCAGAGAGATCGGGCTGTTGATTAGGAGTAAACAGAAGTGCTGGGGAGGAGGATGGGGAGCCGCAGAGGATGAGGAACTAATCTCACAGACACGCAATTAAATACTTCATTCACATCACTCATTGAAAATACATGCTAGGTAGAGTCAGAGAGATTGGCTGTTGTGTACCGATTAGGAGTAAACCGATTAATTTATTTATACACTTGTGCATAATTTCTTAAAATAAATTACCACTTCATGGAGTGAAAGAGTATAAATATTGCGATACCAGCCCAACAAGTCCCTTTTACATTCTGAACGTGTGGTTTGTTTACTTTGCTATAACCAGACAAATGACAGCCTACAAATTACAAGGTATGTCACGCTCTACTGCATGCATGCCGACTGAGTTCAAAAAGCCCGCGAGTACATCTCGTGCTTCAACGTCCCAATCGATACTATACGGTGTGCATATTGCATGCGCGCAATCTTGAAATTTGTCCAGAATTTGTGACATCTTTATCAATTTTGGAGATTTACGGCGCGTAGCGAGATGTGGGAAGGGGTGGGGGCTTGAGTCCATCGCACAAAAGTATTTGCATTGCATCTTGCACAATTACCGAACACTAAACCCATGCTCAAAATTTGTTGAAAATAGATTTTCAAAAAATAAGCGCTCCGTTAGATCGCATGCGCTTTATTTTGTAACACCCTGTATATGATGTTATTGGCCATATTAAATTCAGTGTGTATATCCAGGCAACATTTCTTAAGTGTAACATGATCATTTCATGTGTGTTTTATTTCATTTCATTATCATTGCTTTCATCAAAAAAGAAAAGCGTGTATTGAGGACTCGATATACATACATGTGCATTTCGCTTGTTACACCCTGTATAACATGGTGATTATTGGTCATATATGTTTGTGTTTGGTGCAATATTATGACAAAACGTCAATTTAAAATTTATCATGGCACTAAATTATGATAACGGTTAACTTTATTACAGAAATACGTTTCCACATACTTATATTGTACCACATTTTGACCACCCTGTATAAGGTATAAGACAAAGGTGGCAATATTTTCTTTGTAATAATAGTGTATACTTTTGAATTATGCAGCTTAATAAATTATAATTTTATCTTCAAGGCATATATGAAAATGGCGAGTGAAAATGTTGTATGTTTAGTGAATTTCTTCATATTTGCACCCTATATATTATCTACCCACCCTGTATAATGACATCGATATTGAAATTGTGAGTTCTGGAAATGTGTATGCTTTCAGCAAATGTATACTTTCCTTATACTCCTATGATTAGTTTTAATGCTAAAAATGTTTTAAGCAAAATTCATGTGATATTTCCATTGTTAGCATATATCACACAAAGGGGTCCAAACTTAAGGCACACGACCAGCTGCAGACGACAATCCAAAATTTCACAAAATGTTTAAAAAATGTAAAAATTATTTAATTTCATTACCATTTTTGGAATCACCATGAGAAATGCATTGCAATATTACAAACATGCCTAGTATTGGGTCAGTAATCTTTGAAATAGGCTTTGAAAATTATGAAAGGTTTCTGAAAAATCTCTTTTGTGTATGGTAGAAATAATAGCTGCGTGGAAAGTGTAAATATGTTTGTTAAAGATGTTGACTAGGCCACATCTGTTATGAATTCTTTAAATCAATTCAGTAAATGTTTAAACTTAAAGGTAAATAATAACAAAACGGAAGCGATGTGGATCGGCAGTGTGAGAAATAGTGTTGAGAGGCCCTTGATGTTGTCTGGACCAAGACAGTGAAGATTTTAGGGATACATTTTTCATATGACGAAAAAGCTATGATGAATCTCACTTAGGGGCCATCCAAACTCCAGTGATTTTAAAGCATTTTTCTACCGATTTTACCCCGGTATTCCAACGAAATAGAACGAAATACCGTTGGAATACCGGGGATAGAACGAAATACCGTTGGAATACCGGGGTAAAATCGGTAGAAAAATGCTTTAAAATCACTGGAGTTTGGATATGGCCCCTTACTAGTATAGAATTGCGGCATTAATTAACTTGCTCTTCATGTAGAAGCAACGCGATTTAACCGTTCTTGGTAAAATTACCGTTGTAAAAAACATTCGGTCTGGCTGATTTCCTTTACACTTAAACCATGATCGACATGCCTATGTCGGTTCAAAAAAGTGTCAATGAGATCCTCTATCAATTTCTATGGACAGACAGGGTTAAGAGGCCTGTGTTATGTAATGATCTTGACGAGGGGGGTGTTAAGATGGTTGATTTAAAAATGAAACTCGATGCACAGGCTGTAATGTGGTTAAAGAGGTTGATAGTGCCAAATCCTTCAGGGTGGAAACACATCCTTCTTTACTTACCTTAGGAGGACTGGCGGAAAAAACATTCATAATAGCAATTTTTTTAACTATCATGACTTACCAAATAATATACCGCCTTTCTACCTAATTTTTTTCTTCTTTTCTTTTTTCTCTTTTATATTTTTTATTCTTTCTACCTAAATGCACTAATGCTTTGGGCAGAGATCAAATATTTAGAACCAAAGAACGGCATCGATGCGTGCAAACAGATAATTGGAAATAATCAATTAATTGATAAAAAGTCGGTTTATTATTCTAAATTAGCAGAGGCAGGGTTTCATACATTATACGACTGTAATGATGAAAATGGTAAATTTAAGTACCAGTTCCTGTATAAAATGTAAAAAGATGAATCCAACGGAACCAGGAACAAAACACACCAAGGATCAGAAAACTGATACAAGAGGATATCTCGAAATATAAAAATGCTAAGAGTAAAAGCAAGATATACCAACAGGTTGTGGGGAAACAGGCAATAACAAGGGAGAATAACGCGATAAAACAGATAAATAACAACAAAAAACCCAACAAAAACCGGAAATGCACTGGGACATGCAATGAAAATTGCTGTGCAATAAAACAACAAAGATATATCTGAGACTACTCAGGATACATGGTAACAATAAAGACCGACTTTTCAAGCGGTTATACCACCCTTCATCAGGGACAAAATATAAAAAACAAAAGTGGTGCACTCGGCCGAGTTGACTACTAGGCATCCAAGTTAACAATGATGCCTAGTAGTCAACTTGGATGCCTAGTAGTCAACATCTATTACTGGCATTGTGCTATAATTACAGTGGTGGACTTGTCTGGTTCATTATCTTATTTATAGTTCTTAACACTTTTGTTTTTTATATTTTGTCCCTGATGAAGGGTGGTATATCCACTTGAAAGGTCGGTCTTTATTGTTACCATATATCCTGAGTAGTCTCAGATATATCTTTGTTGTTTTATTGCACAGCAATTTTCATTGCTTGTCCCAGTGCATTTCCGTTTTTTGTTTTTGTTTTTTGTTATTTATCTGTTTTATCGCGTTATTCTCCCTTGTTATTACCTGTTTCCCCACACCCTGTTGGTATATCTTGCTTTTACTCTTACCAGTTCCTGGCTTTAATGATGATCATTGTAACCTTTGTAACTAGAGTGAAGAGACCATCCACCATCTTGTCAATGATTGTGATGTTACAAATTCTTTCTGGAACGACATGCAAGCTTTTTCAAATTTATACCAACATTGTCATGTTTAACAAATTATACGGTGTATAATATGACAAAAAGATTTCCCACCGCACTACTATCGATCAGATATTACTCATTGCCAGAAGACATAATATTAGCCGATGTCAAAAGTCAAATCCATCAATCCATGCCTTTAAAAATATGATTCAAGATACGATAACCTAGAGTATGAGTGCGCACAAAGAACGTCTAAACTTGATAATAATATGCAGAAATGGGACATACTTCCAAACCATTTAAAGTAATACCATGTTTCCGCTTCCGATGGATTTCAGCATGTTGTTTTCCGCAATTTGATACATATTAGAGCGATTATATACCACCATGTTCATATTTGAATACGTTTTATTATTGTATATCACCATGTGTCGCATTTGGATACATATTATTATTAAGCGTATTATATGCATTTGTATTACTCTGTATTTTTATACTTTTCTGTACCTGTAAATGTCCTTCTGTGTTGTAAGTCTAAAGAATAGAAATCAATAGAAAAAAGAAGAAAAAAATCTAAAAACTCACTGATGTTTTAAAATGACTGTAATAAATTATAGGAATTCAAACCATAATACTTGGGGTGCTCATTACCTCGTACATTTAAAACGCATTAAGAAAACAGTTGCTTTTATATTTCTTTTTTTGTCTTTTTTAAAACTTATTTGGTGATTATTTTCCATAGCAACACTGAAACGCACATTAGCAACAATAGGCGTGATCAAGAGGTGTCTTTTATAAAATAGTCGTGTTCAGAAGTTGGCCAACAATAGGTCACAGTTATGTCTATGGATATGCCTATGTGGTATTAATTTACCTGATAATCAATAGTACTATGTCATGGTATTAAAAGGTTGTTGCTTTTATGTGAAGACATAGGCCTACTTTTATAGTATACGGTATAACTATAATAGTTCATTGAACCAGTGACAGTTAAAGACATTAACTGATTGAACCAAACCATTATAGTTGCGAGCAGAATGAATTTTATACTACAAAAGGGATAATATCTTATTTATATCTAATTTTCTGTCTCAAGACTGACTGCGCAATAGCCAAATTGCCTCAATTTAGTCGCAACTCATTACACTCATTTTCTCTGATCATGCTGATAAGGAAAGACATTCTGCGTTGCCGCTAACAAACATTAGTTGTAGAAGACCTAACAGTTTAAAGGAATTATGTGGATGCTGTAAGGAAATGTCAAGATGAAAGGAATCCAACTAATTTTACTGATGTCTGTAATTGGTAAGTTCTGATTCAACAGTAGCATATTAACCTATAGGTGAATTGCACCGAGGATCTGTAATCTCCTCCGATAAGTTTTGGGTGCGAAACTGCTACTGCTATGCCATTTGTTCTGTGGAAGTAGGAAAACAATGTGTGGTTGGTAGAGAATATATCTCTCTATGCATATTTGAAGTGTCAGGAAACCAGGAGCTCTAGTCTTCATGAACCATGAAAAAAGAAATGATTGTATAATGTGCTATTGTTTTCAGGCCATATTATTAAATTTGTAAATATTACTTTTTGATTGACGATTATGAATGTCGATCTATCTTGGACACTGTTTAAAACGTTTAACAATCTGCAACATTATTTGTTTGGACAAGAAATAATCGAAAGACACTCTATAGAATATAAACAAAGTGTATGACTTTCTTTTGTTGAGCACTCTATAATAGCAATACTGTGATCAGTGTTGTAGTTTTTGATGAGGCTATGGCTATTGTCAGATATGTTACCAGATGTTTATGACAGATGAATGTTAGCCTTGCATATTTTAGATGTTTATTAGACAAATGCTAATATGTGAAATGTATGTATATTTCTTTTATACACACTGTAGCTTGCTGGCCATCTACTGCAGACGCATACCTATGCATACTGAAGCTCCGCTATGACCCGGAGACAAAAAGAGATAGGTGGGCGATGCCACAAAACGACATCTGTTTTTGTCAAGGAGTAATCGCTCCTAAAAATAGAGGTACCGATAGCTGCCCAGAAGATACACAAGACGAATACAGCGGATCTAACATGTGGTATACTGACAATCCGAATCCTCTCACCTCGAGGAAAAATTGGACCCCAGAAAAGCTCAACCAACTTCTGGACAGAGTCGATTTCTGCAGTAAGTAATTGTTGTAATCAATTAACGACCCAGAATCATTTTGGGCATCTACTCATGTGGCCTATAGCCAGTGTCCGTCTGACCGAGTTTGAACAATATAGGGCGTTGTCAATTAAACAAAAAGATGATTTTTTTTTTTTACAATTTCTTTTATACTCATTATAATTGGCCATTATTGTTGTTTCTACTCACAAAAACAGCAACACTTGATTAAAACAATGTTTAAATATGTCAAAAGTATCGGGCGTTTTGGTGACAGCTATACAGGGTGAGTCCAAAAAAAGTTTACCCTAATTGAAAAAATTGAAACAAATATTTCTGACCACAAAATCAAGACAAACAAAACTTTAAATGATTGCGCCATTTCTTTGCTATCATCTGGAAAAAAATCACGCTATTTGATGATACCGTTAAGTAAATATGACTATTTATGTACAGGAGCTGTTTTTTCACCAAAAACACGGTTTTTAATTTCAAGCTTAACGAGCTTAATAATGTTTACAAGGATTATGATGTTTAGCATTACACATCTTGTTTATTAAAAGAATTAAGTAGACAATAGACTTGTTCAAAATTGTCTCCTTAATAGATTAAAACCTGAAATATGGATTAAATCGTATCACCACTGTCAGTTAATAAATAATAATTGCAAGGATTAAATAGTCCACAAGGGATATTCGTAAACATGATAAAACTATATGAGGATATTGAATAAAAATTGTCACCAGTGACTATCTGATAATGTGAATAATAAACGATATAGTATTTTGATAAAATTAATAAACAAATAAACATAATATTGCACTTATTTTTCGTAAATATGTCCGATTAAGTCAACATTATCCTTGAACCAATCAAAAATTGCCAATGTCCACAGTAAGACATGTAAGTAATAGTCTATCCCTCTCTTTCTCTCTCTACATGTAAAATTTATTCCTTTTAATGAATAGAAACCCACTTGATAATCCAGCATCTTGCTTGGTCTTTCTCCTGATCTTTGAGAGTGTGCTTAGGATGGTTGCACTGAGAGACAATAGACAGCTTTAAGGCCTATTTATGACACAATTACAATACTTTAATCATTTCATAACAAAGGAATTGATCCTTTCGCTGTCGGTATTGTAATTTTTTATTGGTCGTATCTTATGAAATATAATGGTCAAGATCTGGAAGCGTGTTCGGACGTTAAATTGGTCACTTTCATTCAAAACAGCGTAAAATAAGTTTCCCTCAACCAATCTAAACCAGATAAAATTCATATTAAAGCTAATTAACTTGTCTTTATGCAGTAGTAAATTGTTTTGAAAACAAACGAATGCTTTTACCTAAAAAAATCGCTGAAGTTGAGTAAACTTTTTTTTGACTCACCCTATATAGGGGTTTTAAGAAGTTTACACCATGAATCATGTTAAATTCACTAGAAACAAAGTTTGAACGATTATTCCTTGGGGGTATGCGGTCATAGCGATCGTGTTAAATGAGAGAAGGCAAAAGAATTCCCCCAAAACCACCAAAACTCAACTAAGCGGCCTCATCAGCAACGCGTTTTACGATGCTTTTATTTCATTATGCTTATACCAGTCTTTCTATTTCATTTCTTAGAGGAATCAACTAGCAAGCGTGATGAGACCACTGTATCGGATGGGCAGACTACACGTAGTGAAGGTAAGCTATGAGTTTTCGAAATGGTTTTACAAGCAAAATTAATATCTACCCATCATATGATATTATACAGGATGTCCTGAAAAGGTTCAGGAGAAACATGGTGCTAATCTCTACTTACCTAAATAACGTATGCTTCCCCGTTCCAGCTCTCCCTTTTAAGATGACAAAATCACGCATGCTACCCTATTAACTAACTAATCAAAATAACGGCTTCCGTGACAAAGAATGCCTCAATACAGGGGTGTTTGGATGAAATAATTTCACAACCTACAAAAAAGGAATGTGACGTTTAGTGCAAAGTTTGACAGATTACCCAATAAGGTAGGATTTTTGGTGAATATATCCAAAATATTTATTGTTTCTTGAATTTTTTGTTTTCTTTGAGTGATAGCACAAGTAGATTTATTTTTTATAGGTTTTAAATTCAGTGGGAGGGGGGGGGGGGTGTAAATTCATTAGGAACACATTTTGAACGATTACAACAACAACAAATCTTCTGATTTACAGGGGAGAGGCTGGCACTTTCGTTCCTTGGGGTTATTCGGTCGTAGCGATCGTGTAAAATGAGAGAAGGCAAAAGAATTCCCCCCAAAATCACCAAAACTCAACTAAGTGGATGTCTTACCGGCCTTATCAGCAAAATCATACAGAACGCATTTCACGATGTTTTTATTTCATTCTGCTTATACCAGTCTTTCTATTTCATCCTATTTCTTAGAGGAATCAACTAGCAAGCGTGATGAGACCACTGTCTCGGATGGGCAGACAACACGTAGGGAAGGTAAGCTATGAGTTTTCGAAATGGTTTTACAAGTAAAATTAATATTTACCCATCATATAACAATTCTTATATTATACAGGGTGTATCTTCACCACTCATTCGTCAATGCATGTTTCCATACCCAGCAATCTCGTTATATGTGATTTAATGTAGGATTCCCATTTAAGCTGTAGCTATAAAGATAACTCGTAACGCAAGTTTCGCTGTTCCAGCCCTCCCGTTAAGTGTACATGGTTGGGCCTTTGGGTGACATTTTCTTTCTTTAAAAATATCGGGCGTTTTGGTGACAGCTATATAGGGGTCTTAAGAAGTTACACCATGATAGAGTTTCGCGATAAAATCCTGTTCAATTCACTAGGAACAAAGTTTGAACGATTACAAAAATCCTTGGGGGTATTCGGTCATAGCGATCGTGTAAAATGAGAGAAGGCAAAAGAATTCCCTCCCAAAACACCGAAACTCAACTAAGTGGGTGTCTTACCGGCCTTATCAGCAAAATCATACAGAACGCATTTCACGATGTTTTTATTTCATTCTGCTTAAACCAGTCTTTCTATTTCATTTTATTTCTTAGAGGAATCAACTAGCAAGCGTGATGAGACCACTGTGTCTGATGAGCAGACAACACGTAGTGAAGGTAAGTTATGAGTTTTCAAAATGGTTTTACAAGCAAAATTAATATTTACCCATCATATAACAATTCTTATATTATACAGGGTGTCCTGAAAGTGTTGATACCTTTTTAGGAGCAACATGGTGCTAATCTATACTTAAATAAATAACGTATGTTTCCCCGGTCCAGCTCTCCCTTTAAAGCCCACAAAATCACACATGCTACCCTATTAATTTACGTCCAAATAAAGGCTTACGTGGGAAAGAATTCCTCCATAAGGGGTGTTTTGGATGAAACAATTTTACATTCTACAAATTGACAGATTGCCCAATATGGTCGGCTTTTTGATGAATATGTCCAAAATATTAATGGGATTTTTGTAATGTTTTTGTTTTGTTTTCATTGAGTGATAAGCACAAGTAGTTTTATTTTCAATCGGTTTTAAATTCAGTGGGGGTGTATTTTGTGTCAACATTTATGACACGTATCAGGCGTTTTGGTGACAGCTACTAGGGGTCTTAAGAAGTATGAACCATGATAGAGTTTCTCGATAAAATCCTGTTAAATTCACTATAGTTTAAACAGTTCCAATTTGGCGAGAAATATTTCATCAATCCGCGCGCAAAAGTAATCCAAGCATATAAGCGCGATTTTGGCATACGCAAGCGTTTTGAATACAATGACACTACGACATTGCACGCCATATTGCACTATGCGTTTTTCGCGCGACGCTCTTCTAAATTCATTCGCTGCTGTAAACAGGTTTCGCCAATTTAGAACTGACTGAACTATAGGAACAAAGCTTGAACGATTATAAAATAATATTTTTCTTCAGATTTACAGGGTAGAGGCTGGCTCGTTCCTTGGGATATTTGGTCATAGCGACCGTGTAAAATGAGAGAAGGCAAACGAATTTCCCCCAAAACCTAACTAAGTGGTTGTCTTACCGGCCTTATCTGCAAAATCATACAGAATGCATTTCACGTTGTTTTTATTTCATTATGCTTATACCAGTCTTTCTATTTCATTCGATTTCTTAGAAGAATCAACTACCAAGCGTGATGAGACCACTGTCTCTGAAGAGCAGACAACACATAGTGAAGGTAAGCTATGAGTTTAAAAAATAAATAAAAAAAAACCCCATCATTATAATAACAATTCTTATATTTTACAGGGAGTCCGGAAAGTGTTGATACCTTTTCAGGAGAAACATGGTTTTAATTTTGACGAAAACAAATTGAGGGTACCACCTTAATCGTCAAAAATCGCCATTTTGAAAGAAAAAAATCTTCATATTATAGTCTTGAATCTTATAGTATACAAATATTTACCGTTCATGAAGGAAATGGTGCAAAATAGCTCCCCAAGGTGACTGGAGACCATGGGCCTAATAATAATAGGCCCAATAGTACGCCCACGGTCTCCAGTTAACGTGGGGACCTATTTTGCACCATTTCTCGAATATAGAGCAGTAAATATTTGTTTTATATAACATATACAAATATTTCTTTCATTTGAAATACTTTATGAACAAAAGATAATAGACCTAGCCCTACTCAATGTATCAATCAAATCAAGGTCAATTAGCGCGATCGCGAGCAGGGGAAAAGTTCCCATAAAAAGGTACTATATCCCTCGCAACTCCTCATCACAGGGAAATAGTACTTTTTTATGGGAACTTTTTTCCCTCCAGTGAAATAGTAGGGAAATAATCCAAATAGTTCATGTCACATGATGTAGTATCTACCAATCAAATGACAGGACTATTTTTATATGTTATACAGGGTGAGTCAAAAAAGTGTGCTCAACTTTGGCATCCTATATCTTAATATATGTGCAGAAATTTCAACGATTGTTTTTTAAGAATTAGACGGGTTATCTCATTAGCTTTCTAAAGAAATTTAGTTGGTTGAAATAGGTTTTTAGCAAACATATTCTATGCTCATTTGCGTAAGAGTGAACATTTTATACACTGAACAAGATTTGCGATAATTTGTTGTTGTTGTTGCTAAATTTGTGTATTTTGTCATTATTTCGCATTTAATGTTTGAAAACATAACTGAGAATGTTTGAGTTATCTTTATTAGTTAGCTATTGTGTACCATACGTGAATGCAATTGTTCATTCATTTCAAGCATTATTGAGTACAATATTCAATATTGTGTTCGGTTTCCAAATGTAGTAACTTTACCAAAATAGTCATATCTGGTAACCGGTACTATGAATTGTCATTATTCCTTTTGCTGATGATAGTGAATAATGCATCTATTGCCTCATACATTGGTTGCCTCCATATTCTGATAAAACATATTTTTAATAATTATTTTACTTTGAGTACACTTTGTTTTTACTCACCTTGTATACTATATGTTAGAAACATTATTTTCCTCACTTATAAGCAAAAACATCTGGCGACATTCTGAAATTGGTAAATTTTTGGCGAACATTAGTTTTGGTCAGTATTTCCCTCTTAACGTTTATGCAGTAGGACCCAGAACGCATAGGATCCTATTTTAGGGACAGTATAATGTATACGACGTATGCTTCAAATGTGACGTTGTTTGGTATTTTTTATTTGTTTGTTGTTGCTGTCTGTCATTATTTGTTGTTAACTGATGTATTGATAAATTAATTATTCGTTTATAAACAATTGATAATTAAACAAATAATTACAAAATAGCAAATAAATAAAGAGAAAAATAAATAAACAAATGCATTGATGAATTCAAATATATTCTCGATTGAAAAACTCACGATCAACAAAACCGATAAATACGTTGTATTTATGTATATAGTTGTTTATTTGATTGATTAATTCTTGTATTTATTTATTTTTAATTTATGTGTGTACTTGTTAGTTTGTTAGAATGCTTCATTAATAATTTCGTTTTGTGGATTGTAATTGTTGTTATTATTTCCTGTGGCTTCATTTATATGTTGTTTGTTGTTGTTTGCTGTATTGTTTTGGTCACTGTTGGTTTTTGTCTTACTTTTTTCTATTGATTATTGGTGTTTGCTGTTTTGTTGTTTTTCATCGACTATTTGATTAATATCTTTATTTTAACGAATCAATAAATAAATTTAAATTATCAAATAAAATAAACAATTTAATACAAGGACAATTAATAAGAAACACAGATAATAGTAAATAAAATGTTATTGAAACAAAACAATTAATTTATGTATTTCTGAAATGTTAATTGATTATCTTAATTATAGAAAAATTATTTACTTTGTATTCATTTATTGATTGTATTGATTTATTTTGTTTATGTATTTAGTTGTGTAATATATATTTAATATATTTATTTGTTGTAGTCTAATTTTTATTTGTTTCTTGAATTGAATTTGTTCACATTTGCTTTCGGTTCAATATATGAAGAGGTATTTTGCAAAAGGGCCTACATCCACTTTGGCTCTTATTGAGAAAAAGTCAAAAAACTGTTTCTAAATATTCAAGTTGAGCAATTGAAAAACTGAATGGATTATGAAAGAGGTGCACTACATACTAATTGAAATTGAAATAAATTTTAAATGTGCTAGTTTTAATTTTTTTTAAAATCATGTTTACATTTTTTGAAAATTTGGATGTAGGCCCTTTTGCAACAAAACTCCATCTGTTTGTACATAAAGAAAACATACCACACACAAAAAATCATTTATTTTAATCATTTCAAATAAATAAGTTTGATATTGAAATGTATAGGTCACAATCATATGTTTCAAGGAAATAAAGTCATTTTTTTCAAAAATACCTACATCTCATTGTAAACAGCCATTGAAGTTGTTGTTTTGTTGCAAAAGGGCCTGTATCCCGATTTAATTCTGGATACAGGCCCTTTTGCAACAAAACAACAATTTCAATGGCTGTTTACAATGAGATGTAGGTCTTTTTGAAAAAAATGACTTTGTTTCCTTGAAACATATGATTTTTCCCTATACATTTCTATATCAAACTCATTTTTTGAAAAAATGCACCATAGCCCTTTTGCAAAATACCTCTTCATATATTAATTAATTAATGTATTTATTCAATTCATTTGAAGGCTTCACCAAAGATACCCGTATACATTTGAAAAAAAATATGGTTAAAATGGTCTAATTTCCCTAATATATTTGATCTGTGAGTGACATTTTCCAAAAATATAAAGGCGTTTTTGGTGACTGAGACAGGCATACAAGGGGTCTTCACAAGTTTAGTTTGAACGATTATCGGACAGATTCTGTTTTAATAGGGTTTTTTTTATTTTGCTTCTTGTTTATTACAAAATCCATAACGGGGTTCTACATAATATGTAGAACCCCGTTATGGATATTATATGGAATAGGAAGAAGTAAAGGGATAACAAGCATTTACTATTTAATTCTAATTACACGAGTCGTTTCTGTTTCATTTCTCAAGATGCATCATCAAGATGCATCATCTACTGGATCTCAAACTAGCGATAAGCTTGACGAAACCACTGCAACATATGGGACAGAGCAGCACACAACACATAGTGAAGGTAAGAGCCTGGGTGAGAGAACACAATTGTGAAATACTTTACAGGGGCGAGGCTGGCACTTTTGTTCACGAGGCTTTTGTTCGTTAGGGTATTCGGGGATGATAGGAAACGAACGTTATATCTTACCATCATAATGGGGATCAATTTCTTATGAACTTTGTAAAAATGATATAGTATCTTAATGTTTAACCTCACCAAATCCATTCTCCAATGTGAAAATGAAATACAATCCACTGCTAATTCACCAAATACCACTTCATTAGCTATTTAGAAGTCCCTAAACAATAGTCAAATAAAACAATGCATGGGGTCACTCAAGTGTGACGAACTTTTGTTTACCCTTCAAATTGAATTAAAGTGAAGAATTGTTAATGATTTGAACAACCATAAATAATAACAGTTACAACAAAAAGAAACACAAGATTATATTAGTATTAGTAAACAAGAGATTATGACAATACATGTGTTTCTTTCAAACAAGCTGTAATAACACACACATTTTTAGCGTTTTGTCAAAAAGGTGAAATTACTATGTCGTAAGTTTGATAAACCATAAACCCGATATTCCTTGAAAGGGTACAGTATGACAAAGATGATGAAAAAAAAAACCTCACCAAATCCATTCTCCAATGTGAAAATGAAATCCAATCCACTGCTAATTCACCAAATACCACTTCATTAGCTATTTAGAAGTCCCTAAACAATAGGCAAATAAAACAATGCATGGGGTCACTCAAGTGTGACGAACTTTTGTTTACCCTTCAAATCGAATTAAAGTGAAGAATTGTTAATGATTTGAACAACCATAAATAATAACAGTTACAACAAAAAGAAACACAAGATTATATTAGTATTACATGTAGTAAACAAGAGATTATGACAATACATGTGTTTCTTTCAAACAAGCTGTAATAACACACACATTTTTTAGCGTTTTGTCAAAAAGGTGAAATTACCATGTCGTAAGTTTGATAAACCATGAACCCGATATTCCTTGAAAGGGTACAGTATGACAAAGATGATGAAAAAACAACGGACCTAATCCCATTGATTTTGAAGATGAAGAAAAAAAAACACAAACAAACTTTGGGCATCGATTGGTACTAATCATTTTGCGACAGCCTGTAGTAGGATCATGGTTTGAAATTTCCGTATATTTGAATAAAAATATAGTCAAATTGGTTTCATTTCCCTTGTGGTCTTTGAATGACATTTTCCAAAAAATATAAAAGCGTTTTGGTGACGGCGACAGGCATAGAAGAGGTCTTTACGAGTTTGATCCATGAGTTAAATCTGTTTTTAAACAGATATTGCTTGGTTTAATCTCTCCAGTATTTATGGTTTAATTTTATTTGCTTCTTGTTTATTAAACAATCCAAACCGGGGTCGTACATTATAAATAGTAAACGGATAACAAGCAGCATTTCATAAATCATGCAATAGTATGAAACCTTGTTTACTATTTAATTATAATTACGCTATCGTTTCTGTTTTATTTCTCAAGATGCAACATCAATTAAGGGATCAAGTGGATCTCAAACTAGCGATAAGCTTGAAGAAACCACTGCAGCAGATGGAACAGAACAGCACACAACACATAGTGAAGGTAAATACAAGCCTGGGTGGGGAACACAATTGTGAAATAATTACAGGGGCGAGGCTGGCACTTTTGTTCGTTAGGGTACTCGGTGATGATAGGGAACGTACATACAAATATCGCCCATTATTTACAATTGTCAGTGTTAAAATCGTGCTCTTATATACTAACCATATAATACGGAGATCAACGGAAAATATGTATCTATCTCTGGCTTTGACCACATCAGCAGAAAAGTGAAACAGATACCAATTACCAAATACTATAATAACTGTTTAGCTATTTTTAGAGCTATAATCATGACAAATCTCATAAGGCTGACAGTCTTACTTGGGATTTTGTTTACACCGTTTTTTGTTTCATTAAAGTACATCGCACATTGTTGTTTGACGATTGTGAATGCACTGGTTGTGTCTGGATCACCCAGTCCATCCTTGGGACCAGAGATTTCAAACTTTTGAGCAAAATGAAAACTCTACCTTAACAATTTCCACGCCACGCGGCAGGCAGCTGTCGACGACATTCCAAAATTGCACAAAATGTTTCAAAAAAGTCAAAATTGTTAAATTACATTACCATATTTGAAGTCACTATGAGAAATGCATTGAAATAAGTACCAACATGCAAAGTATCGGTCCAGTAATCCTTGAGATAGACCCTGGCATTTGGGAAATGTTTCTGAATATTCTGTTTTGTATATTGTAAAACTTATAGCCGCGTAGAAAGTGTTAACAACGAACAGTGAATATATAACCTATGAGGGCACACGAAATGAAAAGAATCGAAAATTTGTTTATTATTCCATTCTAATTACACGAGTCGTTTCTTTTCCATTTTTTAAGATTCAACATCAATCAAGGTATCAACTGGATCTCCAACTAGCGATAAGCTTGAAGAAACCTCTGCAACAGATGCAACAGATGCGACAGAGCTGCAGTACACAACACATAGTGAAGGTAAATACGAGCCTGGGTGGGGAAACACAATTGTGATATACTTTACAGGGGCGAGGCAGGTACTTTTGTTCGCGATGCTGGCACTTCTGCTCGTTAGAGGGTAACCACACAATACGGAGATAAAAACGAAAAATACGAGTATAGGGTAATTTTCGGTTTTCATTGCCCAAAATCTCTCCGGCTTTGGCATGTCAGCAGAAAAGTGAACAAATACCAATTACCAAATACTATACTGTGTAGCCATGTTTCAGAGCTATAATCATGACCAATTTCATAAGGCTGACACTCTTTATTTGGGATGTTATGAGGTAGCAGGTAGAACTTATTGAATGACCCTCGTAAGTAATATTAAGGCGTTTTTGGTGTTTGCGACAGCCATACAAAGGGTCTTCACGAGTTTGGTCTATGAGTTAATTGAAGGATAGTTTCAAACGATTTTCAAACATATTTTGTTCAGGTAAATTTTTATTTGCTTCTTGTTTATTAAAAAATCCTAAATAGGGTTGTACACATATACGAGGGTCATTTAATAAGTTCTACCTCCTCCCTCTTAACATTGTTATTATGAATTTCAGCCTCATGAAATTTGTCATGATTATAGCTCTGAATCATAGCTACACAGTTATTGTAAATGACAATTGATATCTGTTTTACTTTTCATATGATGCGATCAAAGCCGGAGAGAGATTTTGGACAACGGAAACGGAAAATTACCTTAAAAATATATGCATGTTTTTCGGGAGGTTTTCCGTATAATATGGTTAGATATAAGAGCATGATTTTAATACTGAAAATGGAAATCAATGATTGATATCTCTTAATATTATAGTCTAATCATGATTGAAAAAGATTGTAAGCAATATTAACTCTTGTAGGTTCTCAAATAGTGTAATATCAACTTAAATGTATTGCTATGCCTTTGGCATACTTGAATACTGATAATCAGTCTAATTTTCGTTGTGATACAGCCACAGAGATGTATTGTCACTTTGTGAGTTTTCATTAAGGGCAACCTTCAGAATAGTCAATCTGGTAGTTGGGAGACTTGTAATCCCTCTATTTAGTCCGGTATATTGGAAATCACTTGGTTGTTATGAAAGTTAAATATGACTTTTTCAGGGTGCTCTACGGAAGGGGTAAACTTATGGTTGTCCTGATCAGGTACTGGTTAATCAGAGGGCATAAAGAATTCAGTCACCTTCAATGTTTATGGTCTATTAAAGAGATATCTGGCATTTAGAATGGTTATAATTCACCGATAGGTATGTTTTGTCTCTTACAATAGGCCAAATGAATAGCACTTCGGCGATATTTTGCTGTTTTTCATCCGTTTCCGTCACACTAAATGTAAGTTTGGTTTTCACTGCATCTCCAGAAAAGTATAACCAGTACCTACTCAGATAAATTTACAATGAATTTGTAGCTGAGGTTCTAAGCTACTTTTGTGTGATATTTCAGAAGACTGGCGTATATAATAATACAGGTATAAGGTAGGAGGTAGAACTTATTGAATGACCCTCGTATATGGAATAGGAAGTAGTAAACGGATAATCAGCAGCATTTCATAAAAATCATGCAATAGTATTAAACCTTGTTTACAACTTAATTATAATTACACGAGTCGTTTCTGTTTCATTTCTTAAGATTCAACATCAATTAAGAGATTGACTGGATCTCAAACTAGCGATAAGGTTGAACAAACCACTGTAGCAGATGCAACATATGCGGCAGAGCAGCACACAACACATACTGAAGGTAACTACGAGCCTGGGTGAGGGAACACAATTACAGGGAAAGGCTGGCACTTTTCTTCGTTAGGGTATTATATTAAATATAAGACAGTCTTTTATTTCATTCAGCTTATATACCAGTCGTTTAATTTTCGTTTTATTTCCATCTATTTCTTAGAGCAAACCACAACTTCTGGCTTATCTACCGAGTATGATTCTACAACTGTCACGAATGAGCGTACAACACGCGTTGAAGGTAAGCTACGAGTTATGCACCGTTAAACACAATTGAATGGACACATCACTAAGTAATATTCTTTAGTATTGTAAACAATAAACACACCTTGTTTAATGGATAGACAGATTGTCCTTCTGTTTACAATTTCTTGAAATACCGTAGATATTCGATATATAGACAACTTTCTGCCAACTTTGAAACTCTGAAAGAGATGGCGCCCTCTCGCGATTAAAGCCGGCTTTTAAAAAGATCATTCTAACAAAATAATTTCGGCGGCGCTGAAAATGACGTACGTAGGCCTAATGTTCGTAGTATATAGTCAGTTCAGTCAGTCATTAGCGCGATCACTAACTAGAGAGATAAGCTCTTTCTGTTATGAAGATCCCGTAGATTCTCCTAGTTAATTATTGCATTATTAGATGCTCGATCATTCGGAGATCGAAATTTGTAAGTGTGTTAACGTTAATGAATTATGATCGAAATTATAGAACCCAGAACGCTTGACCTAAAAGTTGTCTACCTCTATAGCCCATCTTACTGTATATGGGGCAACAGTTCCAACAGTTCTGACGATATACATTTGATTGTTAGTTTTCAGTGTGTGTGTTATCACGTTATGTATATTTCAAATAAAATATACGCCCCCCCCCCCAAAAAAAAAAAAAATCCTAAAATTACTGATTTTTGGTCGAATAACTCGATAGACTACCACTAGTTCATTATTCATTGAACACGACGGTTGCTTCAATGAATTGTATGGCCGAGCGGTTTAGGCTTTAGACTATAAATCTATTGGATTCTCCCCGCGTCGGTTCGAATCCTTCTGAATACCTTTTGTTACAAAAAGCGATTTAGTCTCTGTGTATTGGGAAATGAAATGACGTATATTTTTACTCCACACATTTTCATTCATGGATGTAATTGCCTACCTAGCTAGACACACACCAGAGTATCTTAAATGCATTATTACCAAGATTTTTCACATCTTAATGTCGGGAACCCTATAACCTTTAAAAAATTTACATTCCAATAAATGTGTTAATGCAAGATTTTTATTCAAATATGTTTTCTATTTATATTAGACCTACTCCTTTATTTTCATATCAGTTTGAAATATTAAGGTGCTACACTTAAATAAACACTCTTCACGCGGCAGGCGTCTACAGACGACATTCCAAAATTTCACAGAATATTTCAAAAATTGAAACAAGTATACATGCCTAGTATTTTTTTCATTTATCCTTTGGATTATTTGGACCAGAGAGTTGTTATAGACCTTGCAAGCTGTTTATATACAATAAAAGCAACAACCGCATGGAAAGTGTTTAGAGCCCATTTACAACCCAAATAGTTCCTATTTTACACGGGGTGTTTATTTTTGTTGTGACACAATCAGTTGCATAGATGTAGGCCCTAATCGTTTCGTTGTCATTATCAATCGTCTTCTAAAAATGACAATAAAGATCGATAATTGCTCAGCAGCAAAATGATCGAATGACAAGCTCAACATTCTTCAATGGGTATTTAAGTGATGTGCAACCAAGCGTGAATCAGTATTCAGCGTGCCATGTAGGCCTAATAAATAATATTGAATTCATTGGTGTCCACTGGAATGAATAAAAGTCAGGAAACTATAAACAGTTTGGGGAAATAAAAAATAACATGAGGACTACCATTAAATATACACAGTCTCGAACCCGGGTCCTCTCGCTTCTGTGGCCGGAGTTTACCCACTAGACCACACGGAGACTGTGTTCAAGTGAGCACCACAAGACGAGCCCTAATGTATTAGCAGTCGTGTCAGCAGTTGCCACAGTTTAGTGAATCTATGGTCTATTGTAGACGACACGATTTTATTTTCACGTGAAATGAGGATGTCGTCGTGCAATTCATATGACAAAATATCAGCCTTAAGCGAAAAAGAAATTGCCTTTAGAAAGTCATCCCACCGCACTTGTCCCCCCCCCCCCCCCTCAAAAAAACCCCAAAAAAACTCCACTAGTTCATTATTTATTGCACACGATAGACGCTTCAATGAGTAGGCATGGCCGAGTGGTTTAGGACTATGGACTAGAAATCTGCTGAATTCTCCCCGCCTCGGTTCGAGTCCTGGAGAATACCTTTCGTTAAAAAGCGATTTAGTCTGTGTGTGTTGGAAAAGGGGGCATATTTTTACTCCGCGCATTTTAATTCATCTATAATCGTCTACCTCCAGAGTATTTTACTGTATTCTGTCCAGGATGCTTCACATAATGATATTTTCCCTTGTTGGGAGCATATTAATCATGTTAAAGACGGTAATAATGTAATTGCACTAGTTTATCTGATGGGCGTCGTTTTGTGTGTGACACAAATTAACATAATTTCGATTGAGTTTATTAGCTTATGAACATTGGTAAAATTTGATGTTACGATCGCATTGAAAATGCATCTTTGTCGACTCAAAACAATCATGTTTATTTTATTAAAACAGAAATTGCATCCTGGATAAATATGACTTTCCCTTCAAATGAACCTAAGTTGATCAAAATTGATAATCGTGGCGCAGGCCAACCAAAAGACGTAATTTTCCCCGGTTAATTTTCATATTAGCTTATGAACATTGGTAAAATTTGATGTTACGATCGCATTGAAAATGCATCTTTGTCGACTCAAAACAATCATATTTATTTTATTAAAACAGAAATTGCATCCTGGATAAATATGACTTTCCCTTCAAATGAACCTAAGTTGATCAAAATTGATAATCGTGGCGCAGGCCAACCAAAAGACGTAATTTTCCCCGGTTAATTTTCACGTTTGGTGTCTGACTGCCAAGAATCATTGATATAAAACGCATGCAACAAATTAGTGTGAAACTTTGTTCATCATTTTTTAACCTTATACATTAAAATATTCATAGTGTTCCTCATTAATTAATTAATTAATTTGTTTATTTATTTATTTATTTATAAGATTTTGCTAACATAATTGTCATTTTTTATATCATCTGATTCCGAGCGCACAATGAGAATTAAACAATATTTGTAACTTTTCTAAAATAACAATTAATAGGTCTCTTGGCATAATTCGCATTCAAACCATAAAATTATACATGTACATTCGATTTATTCCCAACTGCTAGTCTAATCTGATGACCGTGTTAACTATCACGCTACAGCAAGGAGTACATGTATGTACATGTATAATGGCTACACGCTTTGGATTCAACGATTGAAATGAACAACATCCCAGAGGAACTATTTACCGTTCCAAAAGATGTGTTACGTAATAACTTCTCTGGTTATTGAATAGAGAATATTGGAGATTGGTAGAGGAAAAGGTAGCTCATTAACATAATTTCCGTTACCCCTATCGTGTTGGAGCATGCGATTCATGTAGTCGTGTAGTATTTGTTCTCCCCGACATGAATACCGCTGTTGGTAAATTAAAAACATGTGCTAAGTACCCTAATTAAGCGAAACAAAACTGCAGTCCCTAAAATTAGTTATAGCGTATGCCAATATACCATCACTTTCCATTCAAATGACCGTCATTTGTGAATCGATTGCTTTATCTCTTGTCTATTGAGTGGAAAGACGCTATTGAAATGGACGGATTGGGTTGCCTTTTATAGCTTTGGAATCACGGGTATTAGCGGAACTCGTTTTTAGTGAAATCGATTTAATACCTGCAATCATTACAATGATACCTAATTTGTCAACATCATCGTTACCCAAAGGAAATTGAATAGGGGTGTTGCTGTTTTAATCCATATATTGTAGTTCTATTGGAGAATAACAAAAATCTCTGAATGTTTTGTTGTTGCATGGGAGGCCTTAGTATAAAGCTGGTTATTCGCGAATAAAACAAACAAACAAACACACAAATCATTACAACTCGGATGTCTGCTATCTACAGTAGATAGCACTCATATATTATTGCATTCATTACTTAGATATAACCCAATTTTATTGGTTTTTTCAGTAGATAAACACCCGGCGTTACATTTATTTCTATCTTCAGTAGATAGTACCCATATAAAGGGTTCAACAAAAGAAAGTATACACTTTGTTTATGTCATTTTGAGTAACATTCAATTTTTGTTTTGACCAAACAGGCTAGATAGGCATTTAGATGAATCTTTTAGGCATAATATGATACCTAATTTGCCCCCTAATAACAACGATAAACCATGATTAGCACCATTTAAAGATAATTAGTCACTTTTCAAAAGTCACATTTTCAATACACTACGCGGGAAGAAAAGACCACATGTTACCTGTCCATAATCAAATAGCCCGCTCACTCAGGCACAACCCAACGCATCCCCACTGTGTGATCAATATCCATTTCATTCCCGGCCATTCAAAGTGCCACGCACAGCATTTTCTTGCGGCTTGCGTGTGTTGAAAATGTGACTTTTGAAAAGTAACCAATTTTCTTTAAATGGTAATAATCATGGTTTATCTTTGTTGTTAGGGGGCAAATTTGGTATCAAATGATGCCTAAAAGATTCATCTAAATGCCTATCTAGCCTGTTTGGTCAAAACAAAAATTGAATGTTACTCAAAATGACATAAACAAAGTGTATACTTTCTTTTGTTGAACCCTTTATTACATTACTATCTTCAGTAGATAACCGTATGTTATATTGCTATCTTAAGTAGATAGTATACTAATATATCAAATTGCTATTCAGATAACATATGCTATATTGCTATCTTCAGTAGATAGCATTCATGAATTATTACATTGATATCTTCACCTGAGCATAATATCTATATAAACAGCACCGTGCGTGAATTTACACCTATTTTAGTGTTATTGGTGTGCAACAGTTTCTAAACTTAATTAGGACCAGTCGGGATAGGAGAGTAAACGACATTTACAAAAAAACAAACAAAAAACAATGTTTATTTACATACATTCCTAATGTATGCCTTTTCAAAGATATGGGCCAACCCGTTCGACCCCTAGTTATCGTTCTTGCATGGGCGGGCCTCCAACTGGAGCTAGAGTAATTCGTCTATCATGTGCACTGTGTGTAAAAAGACTGTCTTATGCACTCCGTAAAAAATAACCCCTTTCCATGAGAGCCAACTATACACCAACTACAATTTAAATAAAGTTACATTTCTTGTTTTAGTCACCCATCTTTGGATCAAATGATCACGAAAGTGACACAAAACACGTAAACAAATGACTAGTAAAAAAAGTAAAAAATGAATCCCCTTTTCAGTTGGTGTAATTGACCCTGATAAATGGCTTTATTTTTAAGTCTTACGTTTTTATTTGTTTATTTTATTCAAATGAAGAGTGATCGATTGATGATAATTATACACACAAAGTTTATCGATCCTAGACCAATATTGTTTTAAGTGCATGGTGCAGTGGCAATTGAAATGGAAATTTAAGGCATAGGCCTATTATGGCTTGTTGTAGGGGGAATCATTGGTTGTTAAGTAAGTGACCTGAATACTACCATGAGATTTATATGCAGTTCAATGAGTCTAGCACTAGGGATCTGCCTCCACGGGCACGAGTCATTTGTATTGACGGTGAATCAGTTGCAACACATTTGTTTAAGTATCTTAAAGACAAGTTAACCTCATTTAAAAAAGGCCATCTAGATCTTGGCGTAAATTTCACAGCATTTAACATGGATTTTCCTCAGGATCCTCAACTGAGATAACAACCCGAAACCACAAACAAATTAAATGCCGCTAAAGAGATTGCTAAAACTGTGGGTGGCTTACGGGAAACAAATTATATACCAAAACGATGTCGTATCTCTTATAAAAGCATAAATTAGCCTATTTCAAATTAAATAATCCCGAAGTTAACATCAATATAATGACTCGGGGTGTTCTAGCCCAATTAACATTGACTCTTCTGTGTTTAGGCGTGTACTGTTTCCCGCCCGCGTCTAAAAATAAGAATGCCAAATATTTAATTATTTGAATTTATTTAGGATTTTATGAAATCAATCATGTATAACATAACATAATTAAATACGGACCTCAATATTGGTTGCGATCACTTGTTTCAATATACAGGAATAAAAGATAGACATCTCGTCCCTTTTCCAAACATGAAACTGTTAACTCATAATAATTTTAAATCGATATCCTTATTGCCAAGTAGCTAGCTTTGAGTATGCATCTAAAATTTATTCAATAAAATAACCTTGTCAGTCCCGAACTCGTCCGTAACTATCTGACGATTCAGAGAATCCAGTCTCCGTGTCACACTTTTAATAGTACACAGAGCTGAATACAGCATGCTAAGACGAATGACGTCGGATTTACGAGCGATAGCTGCATACCTGAGAACAATACCAGTAAATATTCCTAAAAGGAACTCGCGTTTGTTTCCTTAAAAATATTCATGATCAAAAGGATTCGGACTGGAGGTGGCAACTCCATTCAATAGCAGCACAAAGACACACATTAGCGAGTTCGCCGTAAATTCAATAGAGTAGTGTTGCTAAAATAGTATATACTGCATTCAATTTAGGCATTGGTTCTTTATTTTGGTTAATTAAAGCTAATTAGCACACGATTTTAATTTACCAACAGCGATATTCTTATCGAGGAGACAATACCCCACATGTCTATACCAATCGCATGCTCCAACACGATAGGGGTAACGGAATGTCTTACGGGAAGCACTTTTCTCGGGTTTTACACTGTACCAGATAGAATAGATACTATACTTATATGCGTCCCCGTAACAAAGGGTTGCCCGCTTTCGCTGTTTAGATCAATTCAATGCACGACCTTCAAAGAATGACCTATTATACATTTGGCGGGTTATTTTATTTTGAATCGAGTATCTCTCAACATGTGTAATTGGCACTGTGAGAAAAATCAAGCTCGATTTACCGCGCTGGTGGGGGAGGGGGGACGGGGGTGCTTGTCACAACCCCCTCAGACATCCCTCTCAAGTTAGTTGTTGTGACTCGTTGAATTCTCAAAAGTTGCCAGCCTGGTATAGTCACTTTTATTTTGCCCAACCCCCACCCCACCCCAACTCATTATGAAAAACCTAGCTACGCCACTCGAATAAAAATCAATCATAGGCCTACATGTACATGTATAACGATATTTTTTTCTTCTAACAAATATTAACTGGTGACAAAATAAAGTAAATTGATAATTTTGGGATATTTTCTCTATAGTCAGTGTTTTTAAAATAATTTTGAATTTAGCTGCTTAATATATCCTTAAAAATAACGAATAGCAACAAATACTTTTAATTTGTGAAAAAGAAAAGATACACTGGTTAAGTCGAATATGACCTGCCAGAGTCTAGACCTCGCCCCTCGATTTTCCGTATTGTACGTCTGCGGTTTTACCCCGTTACACTCGTATATTATATACATGTAGTCATTGGATAGGTCCCAGGATAGATTCTTGATCCGAAAATTATATTGAACGGACTATATACTGCGACATTATTTACGTCATTTTCAGCGCCGCCGAAATTATTTTGTTAGAATGATCTTTTTAAAAGCCGGCTTTAATCGCGAGAGGGTGCCATCTCTTTCAGAGTTTCAAAGTTGGCAGAAAGTTGTCTAGATATCGAATATCTACGGTATTGGTAAAGATCTCCAAAAATGCTATAATTTACCAATTTAAAAGATAATCAAAACATCTCAAAATATTTAAAAACATTTAAATCATTTCAAACATATTTCACAAATTAATAATATTAACTACGTTTGAAATTAGTTCAAACTTAAACTTGAAATGAAAAATCAAAAAATCAAAACATTTCAAAATGACTTCAACTACTCCCACAAAAGGAGAGGTTTGGTGGAAAATGTTAAGACATTTATCTTTAAAATGTTAATAACAATAAAGAGCTTATTGTACGACAGTGGTTATATTCCTAGAATATTGCCGTGAGCCTTTAGTTGGAAGCGACTGGCATAAACTTTTTTAAGGTTCATCAACTATTGAGGGCTTGGGTTGAGATTCAACAGGCAGTGAAGAAAGCCATAACGTCATGTTTGCTGTTTGTTGTAGCATCTGGTTAATATGGACAAAATATAAACGCATTCACAATTATTCAGCTTTCTAGCTCATTCAAATCCCTTTAAGTCTGTTGGAATTTGGAAACCATATTGAAGATCCAGCGAGGGATTTTGTTTAATAAACCTCATTAAATTTTTATAAAATAATACAAGATTATATCTCATGAGATTATTTTATTTTATTTTAATTTCAATTTTCTAGTATGCATTGATCAACTTGGTATGGAAGATGGATCTATACCAGATGGTGACATTCAAGCATCATCTGATAGAAATGGTCACAAAGTATACATGGGAAGACTTAATGACGATAAAAAGTGGATGCCGGAATCCACTGATGACGCACCGTGGATTCAGGCAAATATCGGGTATCAAACCACGGTGACTGGTGTGGTATCACAAGGCGGCTATGGAGATTGGGTGACAACACTGAAAGTGTCTATATTCTTATCCAGCACATCAGACCCAGAAACCTTTATTCAAGATGCTGCAGGGGTGGATGAGGTGAGTACAATATGCCGGGACAATATGCTAACTAAGATACATTTCAATAATAAATCATCAATAATACTTGTTTAGATTCCATTTTTATTATGAACACCAAAAATCCGGGTTTTTATTTACTTACAGATACTGGTCATCGGGCAATATTACGTATCTATTTTAACATTCTTGATTGTGCGACATAACATTGAGAAATATTGAACAGTACTTTGAAAACTGGATTCTCAATTCTCAATTTATTTGTGAGAAGAAAAAAAATACTATTCAATCATCTTTTTTTTTAAAACAAACCCATTTACAAGGTACAAAACCATTTGGCCTATAGATGGAGAAAAAGTTATATCAACCAAGATACGGATTATAAAAGTTACTTTATGTATTTCTGGCTATGAGACCATCTGAATATCAATCTGAATAACCACACATCTTCTTTATCGAAATTACGCGGTGAATTGACATCACCTGTATCCATATAAGTCTGAATCAACATTTAGGGTATAGATAGGCCTATAGCAAATTCAATTTTTTTGAGTACATCACTGTAGTAACAGGCATAATTGTTGGCCTATAAGTTTTAATGAAAAATATATTGTTTGAATATTCCTTTTACCAGCCCTAGCCAAGCCGTACGCATTTCGTTAGTTACTGCAAACAGTGATACGTTTGGGCGTCCATAGCTTCCATATTCACCAGGTAACCCCCCTATACCTTAAGGCGAAAAGGTCAACTTATCAATTTTGTATTTATTATTCTACCCTATAGGTATTTATCGCCAACACTAGCGGCAGCTCAAAGGTTACTATACCTTTCGACAAACCTGTCACTGCTCAAATCGTGCGCATCTATCCACTGACTAATGCTGGCGGCCAGTATAAAATGCGATTTGAATTGTTGGGTTGCAAAAATGAATAATTCGATAACAAAGTATCGAACATTGGATTGATATGCGACAGAGACTATATAACTATGGGACAAGTATCTCGGAGGCAAAGTCCCCCGTTTACTATGCTCAAATTGACGGATGATGGTTTTAGAGGGGGCGCACTATCATGGTCGTAACAAACCAGACGACCTAAGACACGGTGGATTTTATCGGCTCAAAACATGATTTGTGGCACAGAAATAGTACATCAATGGTAAAAAAAGCTGATTGTGATTTAGAGTAAAACTTATTTGCTTTAATGATAGCAGAATTTAGTTCTTATATGACACGAAACATTCAGAATTGGTTATTTGAAATTAATTTTCACGTGGAACAAAATAAGAATTTCAAATTGTGGATGGCTTCGTCTGACAGTGACAGAGGAGGGGCGTGGCGTTATTTGCATTTTATGAATATTATAATCATCGCGACGATCACATCGTGTGAGGTCATGAATAGTCATGAATGAATATTCATTCACAACGAATGATTGACAGTTTACGCTTAACTTCCGGAGGATGAACTTATAGAGTGCGCTATACTGTGAAACAAAATCTCCACAATGGGCAGATAGGGTGTTACATCACCCTGTATGCGACCTGCATACATCAGTCAATTCGTTGTCGAACGTTATTTCACGCTGGCAACTAGTGTTTACTGGTTATAACCTGAGGAAATACATCTGTTCCGAATTGTGATATGCCAAAGACTTTGCGTTATGATCAATGTGATCAGTGGTTCGTAACCAATTTAGCGTGAGTCAGTCGAACTAGTAACGCCACGGTTATGCCTATATATTCTAACGTGCACTACGCTGGCGAATCCTGGGCTGCTATTTATTACACACTATATTGACCATAGGTGGCCACTATGTTCATAGCTTAGATGAATTATATCCAATTGCAAATGAAATATGCAGCAATGTAAATGCAGCGATATCATTTCACATTTATTGTATTAATTATAATGTTTTACATTTATATTTATGTTGTATTTACCATTGTGTATAGAGGATAATCAATGATAACTTGAAAAGGTACCCTGGAATTCAAAATATAAATTATTGTGGACATTGTGACACATCAAGTCAGACTTCAAAACTCAATTTGATTATAATAATATTTGTGTACAAACCAGAACAATACTTTCGAAGAAAAACCCATACACTTAGATATTAAGGTTTATGACAGGCCTAATTTCATAAACCAAATTATTTACCGGGCAGATACCCTCTGGGCTTTCCGTTTTGCATAGTACGTCTGCGTATCTTGGTTACCGTTTATCGGGTCAATCAGCATCCTTGCTTTCATGCCCGTGAAATGTGCGTTGGTGGTGAGCTTGGTTCTTTCAGTTCCATACAAACATTATTCTCAGATTTAAGTAAATTTAGAGTCAGCAATTTATGTATTCACTCTTTTATTGCCATTAATTCCTTAAATTGATACAAAAATGATGCAGATTAGGCTATAGGACATTACAAAATGTACATATTGTTATCTCTAGGGCATCTCTCTAGGGGTAGGGATTTTAGGTAGTTTTACAGAATCCAATCTTATGTTGGAATCATACGCTGAAAAAAATTATCATTGGATCTATATAATGGTCCTTAGTCAATGCATTAGTTCAACCATCATTGTGTCATCTTCATGAGCATATCTCTCTTAAGTTGTTAGGGTTTAGGTAGTTTACTTTTCAAAAAAATTGGTTGATGATCATACGTTTTGGAAGCGAAACACTTATATTATCAATTTAACAAATATATTGTTATGGCTTATTAATATTGTTTTATACAAATGAGCATCATCACAAACGGACGATGGGTTGATGAGCATATCGTTCGGAAGCGAACACGTTTATTATCAGTTTAAACAATTATATTTCCACGCCTCATTAATATTCTATTATACAAATAGTTATCGTCACAAATGGACATTAAGTTAAATCTCACTATAATAAAATTCACTATCCAATGTTTTTTTAAGCTACTACATGTTGTGACATATTGTGAATACATTAAAACTATGTTAAGGGGGTGTGGACCCTCAGGTATAGCCTCCGTAAAACTGCCGTAACTTCTTCATTATTCATTTAATATATATATAAAAGTATACATTTTGTTTGCAGAAAAGGGTTCAATGAATCCACTAACCATGATCATGAAATTGACTATTTTGAGAAAATTAATAGAAAAACACGTTTTTTGAACCATTTTAGGTTTGGAAAGATAACTGAAAATATATTTTGTCAACTTTTGTCATATTAGTTTTATTATAATCCTAATAAAATTCCCTATTTTTTGTTTGTTTGGAATATCTGATTTAGTTTTTGAATTATTGACCAAAAAGTACAACAACAAAAAAATTGATTTTTGTACCTTCAAAATCATGAAAATCACATTCCATGATTTTCCATCAGACATTCCAAAACAAAAAACCCTCCTAGAGAATGTTATTACCATTATAATAAATCTAGAACGACAAAATTTGACAAAATATATTTTTAATTATCTTGAAGAAACCTAAAAGGGGTCAAAAAACCTTTTTTTTATAATTTTTTCAAAATGGTCAATTTCATGTTCAGGGTTGGATTTATTGAACCCTTTTCTTCAAGAAAATGTATACTTTTATATAGATTAAATGAATAACGAAGGAGTTACAGTAGTTTTAGGGAGGCTATGCTGAGGGTCCACAGCCCCCTTAAATTAAATTCTGACTCATAAAATTTCAGACGTGAACTCTTTTTTGGAAAAAATAGGGCGGAATAACTCAAATGTATGCAAATGTATTTTGTAAAGAAACAGAAAAAAACACCATACGACACTTAATTTGTGAATGCCCAACCATATTAAAACTATGGGAAAACGTTATAAAATGGATTAAGGAAAAAACAAATATCACCATCATTATGGATAGACAGCTTCAACTATTTGGGCTAGCCAACCATAACATGAGTGCTTTCAATGTAATTGTTCTACTATGTCGCTTTTATATATGGTCATGTGTTTTAAGCTCGCCTCCTTTCGCGTTACACACGCGACATGATTTTAACTTTACACATTTATATTTGCTTGTATACCCCCCTGAGGTAGTAAAAGTATACATTTTCTGAAGGGAAATTGCACGAGGAAATCAAATATGCCATTTAAATTCGATCTGGTGTACTTTTGACCAATATGTTATCGAAAAGTCACCTCTTCCTTTCCAATCAGTATTTTGTATTTTATCAATGCAAGAAAGAAGTTGAGCATACTTATATTATCTTGATTTAAGTATAGATGGTTTAAAAGCGCGGACAGGGGGAGTCTGAAGGGGGATGCTCCCCTCAGAATTTTAAAACTGATTTGATGCAATTTGGTGTGAACCTTTGACCGATATTTTATTGAAAAGCAATCACTTTATTTCAAATCAATATTGGATTTTTATAGGTTTATGCCAGAAAGAAGTCGTGCATACTAATATAGGCTATATATATATTCTTGATTTAAAAAATTTATGTTGAAAAAACCTTGAGGTTTAAAAAAGCATATTTATAGTTATACTATTTACCTCCACAATATCGGATTTCTCGTCTACTTGCGCGTATATATACAGTCATAAAAAAGTAACTATACAGGTAACAGATTGGCCTTTTAACTCTAAAATATCCTACCTAAAAATATTGAATTATAAAGTTGTTGGGAAATTTGTCTTCTTTAATATGAGATATTGCACGCTAGGATTGAGTGATTATCAAGGGAGTGACACACCAGAATGTAAGGTAAAGTCCGATTTTCATGTTCACATTTTTCTTTTCTACACGCGGACCCAGCTACGGGTACATGTATCGATTACCGGTAGTGCAATTGGGGATGCATGCGCAGGTTGGATAGTCGGCCGTATTGTTCCGATGGATCAATACGCCACACACACGCTACCTGTCATACTCTCCCCCGTGTTGAAAGTAAAATGTGAAAATGAAATTGTTACTTTACCTTACATTTTGGATTGTCACTTCTTTAATATTCAACTGATCCTAGCGTGCAATATCTCATATTAAAGACGATAAATTTCCCAACAACTTTATCATTTAATATTTTTAGGTAGGATATTATATTGCTAGAGTTAAAAGTCCATTTATGACCTGTATAGTTACTTTTTTTGATGACTGTATCCCGACCGTCGTCCGATAACTTCAAACGGTCTTATGTCCCTCGCATGCCTCTCTGCCCGACTTTTCGAAACACCGACCCCCCTGGATCCGCCACTTGATATTATATATATTGTGCAACGCGCAGCGAGTCATGCGCTGCCATTCATTACATGTTATTTACCAGTATGGTCGATAATAACATAATTAATTAAATATAATTATATGTAGCAATATAAATGCAGTGATATCCTTTCACAGACATTTATATCAAATTTGTATTTACCATTGTATATAAAAGATATTAAATAATAAAAAGTACCGTATTACGCATATCAATTATCGACGACACTATAACACAATAAACTTTAAAAAGATCACACCAGACTCAAAAATTCAATATTATAAACATGTTTGTGTAAATAATGCTTAAAAAGCATATACGGTATTTAGTCTTTAAAATCTGGGTCAAATAACTCTCAAATCATAAGCCTGACTGTACGAGGGCTTGGTAGTGAGTGAACTCTAAGTTTGTTATCGCATTATCTTAAATGTCTTTAACGATAATACAGTGCTTAATTTTTGAGATAGAGGAAAACTCCTATTATTTATGCCACATTCTTAAATTCATTTTTATTATGTTTTCTTATTTTCTTGCATAAATAACTGGGTAAATCTAAAGGATTTCTGTATTTTGTCAATAACCTAACAATGCAATTAGTATAGGCCTAATGACTAAAACAATAATTTCACATAAATTCATGACTCTTGACCAAACATTGTCAAATAACCATAAGCGAATTGGGATAACAGGAAAAATCTATGATACCTATATGAGGATATATCTTAGTTCGTCAAGAGGGACACTCAGCTCCTCGCTGGCGAGTGTCCTTCTTGATAGACGAGGAATTATTGTTATCATAATTTATTATGTATAGGTTGAAATAATTGATATTATGTACTCTCATACACTGTAAAAACAAACGTTTGACTATTGATAAACACTACACCACGTTTATTTGTTGTTGTTTACGTGTAAATGTATAGGAGGTTGTTAAAGATAAACGGGTTGTATAAACACTACAACGCGTTGATACGTTTATTAACTGTTATCAAAAACGTGTTTATACCAGCAATTATAAACCCATGATTGCTGGTATAAACACGTTTTTGATATCGGGTTAATAAACGTATCAACACGTTGTAGCGTTTATGCAACCCGTTTATCGTAAACGACCTCCTATACCTTTACACGTAATCAACAACAAATAAACGTGTTGTAGTGTTTATAAATAGTCAAACGTTTGATTTTACAGTGTACAGATGGTTATCGTTTTGTCATCCCGGTAACCCGACTTCCTCATTTATGTCTTAAAATAAGTCGCAGTACCAAATTGAAAATATACATATTTGGAAAGAGAAAACTTGAAGAATTATTTGGGTCCAAACATGACTCCGTTTTGAGGCCCCTCAATATACGATACACGCTGACAGATTTGGCCACATATTTCGCAATACCATAAAATTGTTCGATTTGCTGAAGGCTGAACGCACTGTACAATTCACTGTAATCACATGCAGTATGTTTCTCTCATTAATCATTCCATTCATGTGGATTTTGCTCAAAACAGTTTTCGCTTATTAAATGTTGTGCACAACATTAATAATGTTTATAGCAAGGAGTATATCAGTCTGAAAATAAATGGAATCATTTAAAGACCTTTTTCTCTTCTATATCTCTCCAGTTGTCGCATCCTTGACTTTATTAAGCTACGTGTGAAAATGAAGTTTTATAGTTCCGGATACTTCCGGGTACCACAATAATTCTACAAGTCTTCCCTATCCAAATATACTTTTATTATATATTATACTGCGAATTACTTAACCGGGGATATAAAGGTTTTAAAAGGTTTCGAAACCTTTGGGACACCCTGTACATACTAATTATAATGTTGCTAGTTCTGCTGATTCAAATGTGTTCTTGTATATAAATAAATTATTAAAGGATTCTTGGTCAATATCCCCTTACTGCTTATTATAATGCTATAGTTATTGTAACTTATGCAAATATAAGAAGAAAAAAGAAGTTACAAATTGAAAGAATATATTGTTATGTTATAATATGTGATGTAAACAGTGAAAATAAAGCAGAAAGTAGAAGAAGAAAAAAAATCTGAACTTATTTTGTTTTTGTGCGGTCAGTGTTATACAAGAGTGTCCATCGGAAAAGCACCACCAGTGAACACATCTCCTTTGTTAGACGGCGCGAAGCTCTCTGTGACATACGTTATAGTTAATCATCTACACTACCATAGATAACTGATCGTTATTTTAATTCATTATTTAGGAAAAACAAATGTAATACTTTGACTCAGCAGCCCGCACGCATTGCTTTTGGTCACAGGTCACTAATAGGTATATCAAATAAAGTGGGATCGTTTCAAAAAATCCTTAAAATCGTGATACGTGTCTCTATTTTAAATAGAAGTTGTCAAAAAAACATAACATTTTTGGTATCATATTAAAGACAATTTATCCAGCTACCGAATAAAAAATAAATTAAAGCCACATGTTTAGCAACAATGAAGTTATCAATCTAAACGTCGAGTGAGTCAAGGGTGGGACCGGTGGATGAGGCGCCGGTGGATGAGGCGCCCATAGGTTTCTACACAAAATAGCGGAAAACTAGAACTTTTGAAATTGATGCTATTTTAAAAGTATACATAGGAAAGTTTCCAAACTTCTCATATGTGTTAATAACATGTGCCTGCTACTGTGAATACTAATATTGAATTGTTATCTAGACATTCTCTACTAGAATATGATGTTCAATTCAGGGAGTGTTTTAATGTAAAGAATACAAAGTTTTATTCATTTTATTGATTAAACAATGGCCAAATCGCCGTCTCTCTATTTCATTTGTGTGACTCTTCGGTGCTTTTCTACCCTGGGTAGTAAAACATTTAACTAAAAAATCCAGAAGTGTTTCTTCACAGAATTTTTCATATATTTATGAAAAATTTGCTATTTAGACCTATTTTGGACCACCCTGTATTCAAAATAAAAGGAACTTTAACGATATTCATATAGTTCATTTTGATTAAATAGTCCATGCTAACTAAATTTCATAGAATATTATATACAAACCTTCATTTTATGCATTATTTCATCATAATTTTAGACACCCTGTACTTTTCCTGTGTACATTTTGGGCAAATGATTCTTAGCAAATTTGGTAGCACCTTCTGCGGTTGTTCTGATTTTGGTGACTATTTTCAGCTAAACCCTAACTGTACAAACTATCAAAATATTTTGTGAGGAGCAAAAACGATCAACTTTTTTATGTTCCACCCTGTACAAATTGTACACACCCTGTATAATTTGATTCTTTTTTGCAAAAATGAAAAACCTTGAATCATAAGCTTTCCAACAATATATAGTTTGTGGGTCATTAAGTATGTAAAACTTAAGTTTTGTCCCGTTTAATCAGAATTGGTGCATTTCTCAACATTATTAGAAGTGAAACATTTTTTTGGACCAGTTTGTGACTTCTGACCTTTTAAAATGAGATTTCGCGCGATTTTAAAAACAACAACTTTGTAACTGAGAACACACATTCAACTAACTTTGTGAAGTTAAGAGATAAAGATAACACATGCATACAATGTGCATTGATCATGTCTGATTACTCTTATTAAAAAGACAAACGTAAAATGATCGACTATATTTTTATTTTATTAAAAAATAAATTAAAAAACGCATTGGACATAGCTCTTTTTGTAGAAAAAAGAAGAAGAAAAGCATAGCACATAGATTTTAGCTAAAAGTTGCTGAGACAAAGTATTTAATTTTGTTGGCCTTGATTGATTTATTGATTGATTGAGAAACCTTAACCATAACTTATCTCGTTTAAGGGTATCCTAACTTGTTAAAGAGTGACTATACAGGGTGTATCAAAAAAAACGCAACACTTTTTGTCGCGAGCTCTCCGATTACGGCAAATCACAAATCGCTCTGAAATTTATATATTCTGTTAAGTGTACTTATTGGCTATCACATAGTCAAATTACAGCGATATCGATTATGGATTCGCTGAGATATCAACGATACACGTAGACGAGTGCAAAACACGTTTTACATCGTTTATTCTGTATGCCTGATTTTCTTGTCAGGTGAATATTAGCAAGACACTTTAATAACGCATTGTACTTAAATGATTGGAATCAAACTCATCATTCTGAGAAGAAAATGTCATGTTAAAGGTATCAAATGTCTGGCTATTACAGTATCATATAAATATTGATAAAATCTGGCAATACATTAGTTTATAGTTAATGACACAACTTGAAAATCCAGATTACAAAGTCTGCTCGCAAATCCTCTCTCTTTTTCTTTCATAAATAAAACAGTATGGCACATTATTCAAAAGATAAACAAATGGAATAGTCCAGTGAAGGTAGTGAAGGTAGTAATTGTCTTGTATGAATCAGTCATTGTTAGTATGTTGCCAATGGGAATGGGACATTGTGGTGCTGCTCGACCCTCAAGATGCTGTCCTTGTTTTAAGATGCATCGATTATGAACTTTAATTTATGAAAGAACGTACCATAGACATTATGTGGCGATCATAGCAATCGGTGGTTCAGAACTTAAACGGTTGATTGACGTATTCAAATGGTCGAATGATTATCAGATTACACGATTCAATGATTTTATGTACCACCTTACTCAAACAAAGGAAATTAAGATAAACTATTCTAGACATTAATGTTACATAGTTATAAAAACTGTTAACCCATATCACTAATCGGACAGGAAAATCCAAGTTTTTAGAACGGACGATGTAAAACGTGTTTTGCACTTCTCTACTTATACCTTTAATATCTCAGCGAATAAATAATCGATATCGTTGTAATTTGACTATGTGATAGCCAATAAATAGACCTAACAGAATATATAAGTTTAAGAGTGATTTGACTTATACTGTGACCGTTCAGCTCTCGACAAAAAGTGTTGCGTTCTTTTTGATACACGCTGTACGCTCCTGTCTTGTAGCGATTTTCTATAGACTATATTCACGACGGCTGATAAATCCTCGTAAATTCTCAGAGGGTTTGCGACTGCGGAAAAGACAGTTAGACCGTCGTGTACGAGATAGACTGGGGACCAGGCCGCCTAGTCTTGTGTGACTTCTTGTTGTCCGTTTCGGGAGAGGCGGTGGGTGCCGGGTTGGTGGGTGTTTCGAAAATGAAGCTAACATTATTTTCCTATAGTGTTAGATAAACTAATTCAATTATAGGTGCGCGGTTTAGAGCAGCCGTGGTTTGTTTAAGACTAAAATAAAAGGTGGGGTACTTTAGTTAAGGAGTTATTATAGTTAATATAATAACTCCTTGCTTTAGTCTTAAACTGTGGCTCACACTTGACATATAGTCGTGACAACATTGAACACTTATCACGCAGTAGTTATTGAAGTGACGATATCGATTTCCTTTGTGTTCAACGGAAATGATGTTGAAGTTTATTGAAGTAATTGTTTAACAATCGATTATTTTGCTTAGAGCTTTATAAGGCCAAATAAATATATACATGTTTAGCATTTTTAAATGCCTCCTTCTAAATTTTTGAGAAAGTCGCTATACGCTTAAACATGTTCTAATATTTGTACTTTGCCTAATCTTATTGACACTCGGTACTTGAGCTTTGATTTCGCAGTACGCTGCACGACGACTTTCTGTTGTCATATGTCACTCGATTTGTATTCAGGTTGAAGACCGCCGTGTACATAGTCTGTGCAATTTCGCTAAACGACAGTATATAAATACTACATGGTTAGAGGGGAAATAGTGCAAACTATTTTCCCCGAGGTACTGGCTACAGGCCTACCACCCCGAACCCGGAGGGTGAGGGGTGGTAGGCCTGTAGCCAGTACCGAGGGGGAAACAGTTGCACTATTTCCCCGATGTACCATGTAGTATTTGTTTTATTACACCTCATAAATATTCATCCTCTTCCATGGGCTCTTCCAACCTGGTAGTCCCTGCTGAAAGTCTGCTTGTGCCTTCTTTTGAACCATCCACAAGCACCGTCACGTTCCCTCCAGTCAGTCTTCCATCATTCGGTGTGGACTTTGAAGGCAACTAAATGTTGACATCATCCCAGGAGGTACCAGGTTAAAAGTGTGTGAGAACGCTATTCCGTAGAGAACTTTTGTCTCTGGGAACGATGATAAAGGGAAAAAGTCAAAACTACCACACGGGAAATAGCTCAATTTCGTCAATAGCTCAATTTATTATCACTGTGTCCAGCTCAATTGACCAATGAAATGGCAGGATATGTGCCTATTATCTCATGAATATTTATGAGGTGTAATAATCTTTTATACTCAATTTGCTTCTGCAATGCGTTAACGACTGTTTTGTATATAGTCTGCGTAATTACGCTACACGACAGTCTTGTAAATAGTTTCGGCCTAAGAATATAATTACGATTAGGGTTGTTCAAGTTCTGGACGGATTGTGTTATAGGCTACCTACCTCATCTAAGGGCGTGTTCACACTATAGCTAGTTTTCTCCACGACCCGGGTCGGACCCGGGTCGAACCCGGGTTGAAGTCTAGTGTGAACAGAAAAATAGGCTCAAAAAACCGACCCGGGTCGAAAATTACAACCCTGCGAAAGTGAAGGGTAGAACCCGGGTTCAACCCGGGTTCAACCCGGGTCGACTGTAGTGTGAACAGAAATCGCTGTTCGACCCGGGTTGCAAACCTGACTGCTAACCTCTGACCGTAGTTGTTTATGCCAGTTTTCAGCTTTGCTTCGCACGCTCTCGTCTGTCTTTGGTTCTGGTTGAAATCTTTATCAAATTTGTCAAAATGGCAAATAAATGGAGTCAAATTGAAACGGAAGCCATGATGGAACTCTGGGCGGATGAGACCGTGTAAACTAGTTTGAACTAAATGATCCACAATAAGGATATTTACGCCAATATCACGCCAGATGGAGGCAATGGGTTTTCACCGTAACATTGAGCAACAAAGCACTCAAGAAAAAATTCACAGATACTGAAACACATAACAACAAGTCTGGAACCCAAATCTTTCTTTGGATTTGCCAGTGTTTTAGAATATAGATTGCATGTTATGTTCTGCACCAGATATTTTGTTTCAGACCGGCGTACAGAATCCCTATGTATTTCATAAACTTTTTAGCTTAAAAACAGTTTGAGATAAAGCTTAAATATCAAGTTAAAAAAACCAACAAAAAAGTGTGAACACGCCCTTAGTGCCGTTACCTCGATCTTAAGTTAACATGTACATGGCGATATTTTTGTTATAAAAAACCCCTTTCCACGCCATGATTAAGCACAATTAACGTTCTTGGCGAACGGATCATGAGCATTATGAATCCGAACATGCGCACCAATAATGGTGTTGCCGTCTGTAGTGCACGTGCTTTACGATATAGGCATTTAGGTATAAACACAAATTGAAAGAGAGATACTCCGTGACTTATTCATGGGGTGTGATACGGTGACATGAAATACCAGTATCCTGTTATTTTAAGACCTAATTGTTTAGGAATCGAGAGTGCTATTCTGTCTTTATGACAATGGCGATTAGGGAGATGAACTAGAGCATATCGAGGGTTGAGCGTCAGAAGGCCGTAACTCAAGAAATGCTATTTTGAGATAATCGACTTTCAAATATTTGGGACTCATTACAATACACTGTAGCACCCGACTTATAACTCTAATTTTAGTCAAATTAATGGCAGGTCTCACTATAGCTAGTTTTCTCCACGACCCGGGTCGGACCTGGGTTGAACCCGGGTTGAAGTCTGGTGTGAACAGAAAAATAGGCTCATAAAACCGACCCGGGTCGAAAATAACAACCCTGCGAAAGTGAAGGGTATAAACCGGGTTCAACCCGGGTTCAACCCGCATCGATTGTAGTGTGAACAGAAATCGTTGTTTCGACCCGGGTTGCAGGAAGTAGATAACCTGACTGCTGACCTAACCTCTGACCGTGGTTTGGCATGGTAGTTGTTTACTTCGAGCTTTGCTTCGCACGTTCTCTTCTGCCTCTGGTTCTCGTTGAAATCTTTATCAAAATGACAAATAAATGGAGTCAAATTAAAACGGAAGCCATTATGGAAATCTGGGCAGATGAGACCGTGCAAACTAGTTTAAACTCAATGATCCACAATAAGGATATTTTCGCCAAAATATCATATAACATAATATATATCAATAAACCCATTTGCCAATGCGGATACAACTTCAACACATACATAGCGCTAGTGTGAACAGAAAATGAAATATCGATCAATCCGGGTTTGACCCGGGTCCGACCCGGGTTGAGGAAAAAGCTATAGTGTGAACACGCCCTAAGAGTGTATATGAGTTATCTCTTTATGGTTCTGATAATCTAGGTTCTGGAAGATGCTTTGATTGAAGAACGACAGTGTACTAACACCGTATCCTTCGTGAACTGCACACAGAGATTGCCCTTATTTATTTTCTACTGATTTTTATTTTTAAAGAGATTGCACTTGTTGCAAAATGAGACATTCGTTAGATTCATCTGGGTGGACCGAGGCCATAGGCACATTGTTGTTTTTGTTTTTTGGGGTGTGCTTTTTAATTCTTTTTTACAATCCCATTGATGTATCCATTTATTTGTTCCTTGAAAATCTGGTTATGTCACTTAACATTGCTTAAGCAATCCCAGATAGAGATTACAGTTAGGCACAACTTATGGTAAAGCTTATTCTTACCATACCTTCCATGATACAACAGATATGGATAGCGTTCGGTAAGGGTAATTGAAGTCCAAAGTCGGTCCAAAGGTAAGGGCAAAATGATGCGCTTGGAAAGCATACGACGAAGTGATGGCTACCTTCTTAGAAGCCAGTTACAATTACGAGATTACTATCTCATTGTATTAAAATAGGCAGAAATTTCTTAGAGATGATGACTGCCAGTTTAATGATAACTATTCGCATTTATTTTACGAAGGGGATGAACCACAAATATCTCCAGAAATATCGGCACAAAATAATTCGCCTTTTATAGCATGTTTTACATCACCGACCAGTTATGTCTTCTTTGGCGGCCATATTGGATAATTACCATCATCACATATCTTCTATTAATTAAAACACATCTGGCTACAACATTCATTTGTCAAGTGTTACTCTTTATACAAAATGTATGATTGAAATATACAATAGGTGTTAAGCGGCCCCCATTTTGAATTTTGCCGACCATATTGTAATTTTGATAAATATAGTGCATTCATATTATATTTGTATCACACTAGTACACTATTGACACTAATCAAATATTGTTTAATGCATTTCAACATTTAAGTTGTAATAAATGGACACCATTTTAAATATAAGCCACCATCTTAGGATCCAATCATCTGCCAAATGAGCACCCCTTCCAAAAATCAATTGTTTTGACCTAATGAAGATTCATGCTTTGGTTCTTTTATCCATCCGGGCTGTAAACGTAATTTTTGATGAGCGACTTCACTTTTAGCCACATCCATTATTCAAGATAAGTGACATCCAATTAACTAATGTACTGAAATGGAACCACTCTGCATGTTATCTACTGAAGATAATAATCAATTGTTTGAAAAAATATGGAAATATCCTCAAAAAATAGTTATTTTACCATATTTCAAAAACATCAAAGTGTCCCATACTTCCTTCTGTCATGGGCCGTAGTTCAGCTATCCGAGAGTTATAAATTTGTATTTGTATAGATGGCGCTATTAATCAAATAAACAAGAAACGAGGATGATTAGGGGACGATTACATTTTGCACGCAAATACTGTGCGCGCTCGTTAGGGACTTGTGAGGTTTAGGGTAGGGGTGAATATGTTTCACTTGGAAAAGTAGATTTTTGGATCTAATTCTACTGATGTCCAAAGATTGCAAAGATTTCAAAACTGGGCCGCCAAACTGATTTGCCTTGCCGTAAAGAGAGATAATGCTACGCCTTATCTTAAAGAGCTGCATTGGCTGCCAGTTAGGGAGAGAATAACTTTCAAGATTCTTGTGTTTGTGTACAAATGTTTGAATGGCACCGCACCTGGTTATTTAACATCATGCCTCTCTCCCTACCAACCTGGACGTGCAAGTCTTCGCTCGGCATCTGACATTACACGTCTATTTGAGCCCAACTCCAACAAATTGCTTCAGTCTGCCTCTAGTCGCACTTTTTCCATTTCTGCTCCTCACATCTGGAACACTCTCAATGTCACCATCAGGGAATCGAACTCTTTAGGTATTTTCAAGAAGGCTTTAAAGAATCATTTATATCCAATCTAATTTGTCATTCTGCCATTGGTTTTCAGGTTTTTGTGTTACTGCTTACACTGTATTTTACATTGTTTGCTTTTTCTGTTTGTTTTTTCCCACACGCGCTGCGTTCTTGATGTATATGGGCAGCGATTACCGCCAAAAGGGTCTCAAATTAGAGAAAGGTCTCAAAATCACGGAAAGGTCTCAAAAGCATTACAAAGGTCTAAAATAACAGAAAGGTCAAATAAGTTGTGTGTCGAATAAGATCAAAAAGCAAAGTAAGATCAAATGCGGGCGTGCGTCTCATACGTTCATGTTGGTGTGTGTCGAATAAGATCAAAAAGCAAAGTAAGATCAATGCGGGCGTGCGTCTCATACGGTCATGCTGGTGTGTGTCGAATAAGGTCAAAAAGCAAAGTAAGATCAAATGCGGGCTTGCGTCTCATACGGTCATACTGGTGTGTGTCGAATAAGATCAAAATGTTGAGAAAGGTGTCATGAGTGAGTGTATACCGTAAGGTCAGATGTGTGTATACCGTAAAGGTCAAATGTGTGTATACCGTAAGATCAAATACGCGTGTCGTTATTGTCGCTGGTGTGTGTTGATCAGAATTTTGGGAGAAAGATCAAATACGCGTGTCGTTATCAGAATTTTGGGAGAAAGATCTCAGCCCTCGTTACGGGTTTGTATCTCTCATGTTGTACGTAAAGGGACGATAGGGCCGATAGAACGCTAGTATGATTTGACAGATTCCATCTAATAATGTAAAAGAGATTGAGGCTACAGGCTGTTTATAAAGGCACACCACTAAATAAATGTCCATTGATTGATTGATTGATTGATTGATTGATTGATTGATTGATTGATTGATTGATTGATTGATTGATTGATTGATTGTCAATCAATCGTAAGTACCATACCAAAGGAAAGGAGTTTGTAATTATTTTGATTTTTTTGTTAGATATTTAGACTCGCTTGCTTGCTTGCTTGCTTGCGTGCGCATAGTAGCCTGCGCCTAAATACCATCATATTCGATCGACCCTTTGAACGTGCAGCATGAGGCTAAAACTTCGTAACGAGAGCTCAGACCTTACTTTGCGTTTTGACCTTACTTTGCTTTTTGATCTTACTCGACACACACGCCAGAGATGCACGCACCCCCCCCCCCCCCCCCAACATGACCGTATGTGACGCACGCCCGCATTTGATCTTATACTTTGCTTTTTGTCTTATTCGACATGCGACACACACTGACCGTATGAGACGCCCGCATTTGATCTTACTTTACTTTTTGATCTTATTCGACACACACCAGTATGACCGTATGAGACGCACGCCCGCATTTGATCTTACTTTGCTTTTTGATCTCATTCGACACACACCAGCATGACCGTATGAGAAGCACGCCCGCATTTGATCTTACTTTGCTTTTTGATCTTATTCGACACACACCAACATGACCGTATGAGACGCACGCCCGCATTTGATATTAATTTGCTTTTTGATCTTATTCGACACACACCAGCATGACCGTATGAGACGGACGCCCACATTTGATCTTACTTTGCTTTTTGATCTTATTCGACACACACATTAGTGACCTTTCTGTTATTTCAGACCTTTTTAATGCTTTTGAGACCTTTCCGTGACTTTGAGACCTTTCTCTGATTTGAGACCCTTTTGGCGGTAATCGCTGCCCATAGATGTAGTGGCGCTATACAAATGCATTTATGTTATGTTATGTTATGTTTTGGGTAAACTCCGGTTGGCAAAGGGTTGATTTAACCCAATCAGAGGGTAGTAATGTACATATTTAAGGTTTATCATGCAACTGTATAATTATCCCCTTTTATCTGCACGCGTCGCCCTCAACAGTCCAGAATATGAACTTTAGCAATAATGCAATTGTTCATTGTGGTTGGTGAAAAAGGCAACACATCTGTACAGACTTGGTTCAGTGATCAAACAATTAATTATTCCAATCACATTCCTGACAACCCGTTTGTTAACGAAAATAAGTGGACGGTTATAATTAACAATCAGCTCACTCCAGAGGGCGCACTCATTTGGTATAGTTACAGTCAGGTGATGATGGACACCATATACCCAAATCTGTATATCGTATTGGTTTAAATATTAAGTTATTTGGGTATACATCAACAAATGGTACAATTGAAGTAATAACAAGAGCGTTTCCTCCCGAATCCGTTGGCAATATCCAGGGATGTGTTACATTTTTATTATAACGATTAGGCCACTTAAAACTATTTAATAGATTCCCGTAACACTGGCTTTCGAAAAGTGAAGATGGAGGGCGGGTTTTTTGTGTGTGACTAAATTAACACATGCATAAACACTGTTTTCATGCAATGCAGCATCAGGAAAACGATGAGGCCCTTATGCATTTGGCTGCAGAGCAGGCGACCACAAGTTCTTTTCATGCACGGCGGTCCTTAGCGAGAGTGACTTTTCTGTAAAATATGGACAATAATGTTTGCCGGAAACTCTATGGTCCTGTTTTGCGATAGATAAGTACGAAAAAATCTATTTCACATTAGCCGTTCTAGAGTTAGAACATCCCTACATATTGGATAGGGGTCCAAATCGTAACACTTGCGAGTACCGCCTCGAGCTATCGTAAATATTATATCGCGTGTAATCGACCGTGGCGGCGGCCACGCGCTATAACGAAGGGCGTAATGAAGGGGGAAATACGCAATAAATCTGACACTTGCACTGTTGCTTGCCCATGTATTATTTAATTCACAGATAATTTAAGTAACACTAACTTAAACTTGATAAAAAGCCAGTCTCCCAATCTTTGCGTACAATGTACTATCAACGGTTTTCCTAACATGAAGAATGGATGTCTTACCTTCTCTAGAACACAGAATTATACCTCGTGTCGAGTCAAATTAATGAAAGCAAATTTATTGGCACCCGTTTGGAAATAAATGTTCTCTATATTACCGCGGATTTACCCCTTAGTGTTATATATTATATAGGCCTATTAAATTAAAGGTTAGGTCGAGACGTTTCAGAAAATGTGTCTTATTTTGATATGGTTGTCATGGCAACCATGCAAGGCCTGATTGGATAAACACGGAAACGAATGTAACTAGAAAACGAAAAGTTGCATGTACACCGAAAAGTTGCATGTACACATTTAAGATGGCTTAAATATAGCCGGGTGAGGAAAATAAAGAAATACACAAGAAATGCTAAAAATTGCATGGTGAGCATTTTCTACATACAAAATGTATACGAAACCCTAAGTTTAAAATATGGCCATAAAATCAGAATCGAAAATTCGATTTAACTAAAACAAAAAGCATTTTAAAGCTGAGACTTCGCAGTTTCCCACTGTGCTAATATCAACTAAAACTGTATATCTGAACAACCTACCCCCTCCCCCCCCCCCCCCCCCCCCCAGCCCTCCCTCAAGAGGTCAACTGGCGCCCGATTTGCATTTGGCTGTATCCCGGAGTATAGCCTACATACGGTATTTGTCCTTTTCCTCAATACCCTGAAGCACCAAAATCCAAACTCTAATTTGATAGGCGTTTGGGTTTCATTGAATTCAACCAAGAGACAAACAACAAAGTCCATCTGTACTTTCGTAATGCATCTAAACACCGCACAGAAGTGAACAAAATCCATGATGATTCAGGTCTTGAACCGAGAGTCTCCGAAATTCTAGAGTGGTGTTCCGATCAACTGAGCTAATAAAAACGTCATATAGAGATAAGAACAAGACACTAATTATCCGTAGATCATCAGTTCAATCCTGTCCTCTTACATCTTCTACTCTAAGAAGCTTGTAGGTATAGCTTTTTTTTATATTACTCAACGATCATAATCTGAACACTTTATCATGTTGGTAATGGATATTAACAAATGAATTATTCAAAACGCCACATTTATCATCAACTGAATAATTTGGTTGTTATATGAAACAACAGTTTGTGTGTACGTTTCTTGGCAACGTTTCATTAACTTAAATGGGCACCAAAAATACCAGCGAACACAATTGAGTGGATGCATATTATATGATGAGAAGAAATTAACTATCGTTTAAATATTCATTACACGTCAACGCCGACTCCACTTAAGACCGTATTTACCCCCCCCCCCCCCCCCAAAAAAAAAATGACAGATGAAAAAAAAGAAGAAAAAAAGAAAGAAGATAAATAAATAAATAAAATGATAAACAGTCACACCACGGCCCGGGGGAGGATGGTTGGAGAAATCATTTCGAATTCAGCTGAAAGTGATATTAGATGACCTTCAAGTGGTAATAATGACCATCCGAAATGAATTGCACGTAAATACCGATTGAAGATTCAAATCTCATGCTACACTTATTCAAAACATGGCTTACAGCTGTTGCTAACAATTGATCCCAGACGATCATTAAATGATCAGAAATATAACAACTAAACAGCAATCAGTGACTCTCCAACATGTTCTGTGCTGCGCTTTAACCACTTCAACGAACTCTCAGAAAAAGATATACGAAACCTTGTTATGGACATGCCCACTACAGTCATCAAAAAAAGTAACTATACAGGTAATAAATGGGCTTCTAACTCTTAAAATATATATTCTACTTAAAAAATTATAAAGCTGTTGAATAATTTGTCTTCTTTAATATGAGATATTGCACGCTAGGATCGGGTGATTATTGAGGAAGTGGCACTCAAAAATGTAAGGAGAAGTCCGATTTTCATTTTCACATTTTTATTTTCTACACGCGGACCAATCTACGGGTATCTTATTGATTATCGGTAGTGCAATTGGGGGATGCATGCGCAGGTTGGACAGTCGGCCGCATTGTTCCGATGGATCAATACGCCACACACACGCTACCTGTCATTCTCTCCCCCGTGTTGAAATGTAAAATGTGAATTTGAAATTGTGACTTTACCTTACATTTTGGATTGTCGCTTCTTAAATTTTCAACCGATCCTAGCGTGCAATATCTCATATTAAAGAAGATAAATTTCTTAACAACTTTATAATTTAATATTTCTAGGTAGGATATATATTTTTAGAGTTAAAAGTACATTTATTACCTGTATAGTTACTTTTTTTGATGACTGTATATGACTTAATCATAATGCCTTGGACCCCATCCCATATTGGCTACTTAAACGGTGCCGTGGACTATCTCATGCCTGTTCTTAAGACGATTATTAACGACTCCTTGAAAACTGGGCGTGTAAAAGCACTGGTAAAAGACTGTTTTTAAAGTCTACTCGTAGATATCCTATCATAAAGAAAGCTAGCCTCAACCCTGAAATACTTTCGAATTATAGACTCAATCTAATCTCAACTTCATATCAAACAATGGAGGAGCACGCAGTTTGTAATAATCAGCTCCACTAGCATTTGGCATCTAACGATCATTACGGACCCTACCAATAAATCGTTATGTCTTTATTTCTTGGACTGCAGACGAGAAGTGGTTCTTGTTCTGCTGCATTTGACACAATCGATCACAATTTTTTCCTAAACCGAATGCATTCCAGATATGATATTACTGACACTGCTCTAAATATGCTTAAATCACACCTGTACACGATCAATCAGGCCCCTTATTCACCTGTTTTGTAAAATATCCTGGTGATTGATTTTTTTCTGTTTCGTCATTCGCTGTAGAACTAGTATAGTTTTCATCATTACTTGAATAAAGCTACCTCTCCAAAGGACTCTTTTTTTGTTACCCCAACAGATAGCGATGAAATTATATCTTTATGTAAAACTCTTAAATCAGGAACAAGCTGTGGTTGTGATGATATTAAACCCGATGTTATAAAAGCTGTCAGTGATCTTATTGCTAACCCTCTTGTCCATATATTTAATTTATCATTGAGCTCGGGTGTTGTACCAACAAAGCTTAAAATTGCCAAAGTTGTTCCTATCTTTAAAAAAGGTGATCGTCAAGATTTGCACAATTATAGGCCCATCTCTGTCCTCCCTGCTTTCTCTAAAATCTTGGAACGTATTATGCACAAAAGACTATTTAGCTATGTTAATCGCTTTCATCTTTTACAGGACTGTCAGTTTGGTTTTCGATCCAATCATTCATCATATATGGCTATACTTGAGGCATACAATAAAATTATTACTGATCTCGATAACAAAAAATTCTCATTAGGTATCTTCTTGGACCTCTCCAAGGCATTTGACACAATAAATCATGATATTCTATTATCGAAACTTAACCACTATGGTGTCCGTGGGAAGGCCTTGGACTGGTTCAGAAGTTACCTAACCAACAGATCTCAATTTACTATCTTCGACCATTTTTCGTCTAATTTAGATTTATCCTGCGGAGTTCCACAAGGCTCGATCTTAGGTCCCCTCCTGTTTATTATTTGCATAAATGATATTGTTTTTTTCAAGTAATTTCTTTAAATTTGTAATCTTTGCCGATGATACAAACTTACTTGCCTCTCACAGCAACATGACCGATCTTATCAACACTGAAAATGTTGAGCTCACCAAAATATCTACCTGGCTAGATGCTAATAAATTATCTTTAAATGTTGATAAAACTACATTTATGCATTTTAAAAACAGGTATGATACACGAATTCATAATTATAATGGCATAACAATAAATAATATTCCAATTGTTAAAGTTTCGAGCACAACATTTCTAGGTGTTATTCTTGACGAATCACTAAATTGGCAACGTCATAATACTCATATTACAAATATGGTCTCAAAATACGTGGGAATCCTTTTCCGCTTAAAACACACATTGTCACCTCACATCTTATTTTCGCTCTATACAAGCCTCGTCCTTCCTCACCTTCATTATTGCAACATCATATGGGCTGATTCTAACAACTGCAACCTCAATTCAATTCATGTGAAACAAAAGAAAATTATTCGTCTTTGTTCAACTTCACATTACTTAGCTCATTCTACCCCTTTGTTTGCAAAATTGAAAACCCTCACTATTTATGACATTCATAGGCTACAGAAGGCTATTTTTATGTATAAATTTGCAAATAACATGTTACCTGATTTATTTTCTCATTACTTTAATAAATCAGATGTCTTCCACTCCTATGGAACAAGGTTTTCACATCTTTATAGACCCCAAAAATTTAGAACTGATCTTGCTAGACATACTATTAGAAGACAGGGACCATTGGAGTGGAATGACATTAATGATGATATTCGACACTGTAAATCAGTCAGAAGTTTTAACAATAGATATAAAAAATATTTACTATCGTTTTATTTATGAGGTCATAACTAAGGAACTTCATTCCTAATATACACCCATCAAAATATGTAAGTTCCCCCCTAGCATATACTAGAATATTTCCAAAAATATTTGATGAATTTAAATAATTGTCAGCTAGAAAGATGCACCCAATTGTTAGGCACATTTTGATACCAAATTTGTTGGCCTTGTGACAATGCAACGATAAGAAATTGTGCCATTTACCCATTTTTATACAGAAAAAAAAGTGGCACTAAATCGCACCGGCTATGGCTAGATTGTCCATACATCAATAAGCAGATCATAATCAATAAGCAGATCATAATCTTGTTTGTTAAATTTATGGACAAAACCAGCCATAGCCGGTGAGATTTAGTGCCACTTTTTTTCTGTATAAAAATTGGTAAATGGCACAATTTCTCATCGTTGCATTGTCTCAAGGCCAACAAATTTGGTATCAAAATGTGCCTAACAATTGGGTGCATCTTTCTAGCAGACAATTATTTAAATCCATCAAATAATTTTGGAAATATTCTAGTATATGCTAGGGGGGAACTTATATATTTTGATGGGTGTATGTATAATTATACCGGTATAAATCCGTATTCTATCGCCTTGATGTCTTACATAATCATTATTCACAGATGTACATTATAACCGTTACTGATCTGTTATTGTAATTTTGTTCATGCCGTTGCCAACATACACCCGAGTTCTTTGCATTATAGCTAATGATTTTATTTAGGTGGCCAGTACTTCCCGAGCTCTGCTCTGATTTGGTCAACCTACCATAGTATATTAATTGTATTGTCATTATTATGTATCTCATTTGTGGAAAATAAACTGATCTGAACTGAACTGTATAATAATCTATAAAGTTAATTCCGTTATTCAAACGCTAATGAATTACTAAGTCATTTTTAATAATATTGAAATAGTGATAGTGTGGTAGTATTACTGATAGTATATATATCGTGTTTCCGACCGTTAAATGTATTCTTCTTATAATGTATTTTACTATGTTCTATTTTGTACTGACTACTGTATCTGGTTTTGATTTATTTTTTAGTATGTACACGGGTATAGTTATATTGATTATATTGATTGTATATTTGTAGCATATGTCTTGTTGTAGTTTTAAAGATTTTCTGTAATATTATTATTATTATACATTGTGTAAACGGAAAACGGTAAATGTTTATGAAGGGAACAAAAAAGTGTATAATATAGGAATCGTAAGTGAAGGGAAAGAAGAAAAGTGAAGAGGGAAGAAAGGAAGAGAAAATGGGAAAGGAAAGGGAAAAAGAGAAGGCGAGGGAAAGAAAGGAAGAATAGGAAGAGAAAAGACGGAAGAAAAAGGAATGGATAGGAAAAAATGGAAACCAGGAAGATAAAAAGGGAAGGAAAGCGAAAAGAAAATAATATAAGAAAAAACTAAGGGTAGGACGGAAAAAGAGGAAGGAAAAGAATTACGTAGATAGGAAAAAGAAAGGAAAATCGAAAGGAAAATTGGAGAAGAGAAAACATTTAACCATCTAAACCCTTGATGATTTATGTAAGAACGTGCATTACGTAACTTCAGTGACTTTCATCAAGGTTAAATATTTGATCTGGAAAGAGATCCCTTCCAGGACAAGGCACAAGATCCTAGTCAAAAGGGCGAGAAGCGATAACTTATAATAGCGGCCGCAATTTTTAGAACACGTCAGAATTTGTATATGAAATCAATGGTGGCATTTTCCGCCCCTGGTATATTGTGCCCATTATTGGACCAATATTGGTTGCCAACACGATGCCAATTGAAGAGCGCCAATGTAAAACCAATATTGGTCCAATATTGGTGTAAGTCCTGGTATTAACAGGTTGTTGCTTTTATGAGAAGACATAGGCCTACTATATAATTCATTGAACCAGTGAAGGTTAAAAATACGTTAACCATAATTGATTGAACCAATCCATTATAGTTTTTGCGAGCATTTGTCCACAAATGAATAAGATACTACAAAAGGGATAATATTTTATTTATATCTAATTTTCTGTCTCAAGACTGACTGTGGAAAAGTCAAATTGCCTCAATCTAGTCGCAACTCATTACACATTTTTCTCTGACAAGGAAAGACATTCCGCGTTACGCTATCATACATTAGTTGTAGAAGACCTAACAGTTTGAAGGAATTATGTGGATGCTATAAGGAAATGTCAAGATGAAAGGACTCCAAATCATGTTACTGATGTCTGTAATTGGTAAGTTACTAAGTTCTGATTCAACAGTAGCATATTAACCTAGGTGAATTGCACCGGGGATCTCTAACCGCCGACGATAAGTTTTGGGTGCGAAACTGCTACTGCTATGCCATTTGCTCTGTGAGAGTAGGAAAACCAGTGGCGTAGCTCAGGGGGGGGGGGGGGGGGGGGGCAGGGGGCAGTTTCCCCCCCCCCTGACAGAATTGTTTGTGCCCCCGCCCCCTTTGTGCCCCCGCCCCTCTCTTTGGATATAGTGCTTATATGTGGGGTAACCATTTAAAAATGACCATTTTCGCCTTGTTTGTAAAAATAAATGACCATTTTTTTGGAAAAACTGCTTAAAACCTTTCAGGATTGGCCAATATTTGTTGACTACAGTGCTTTTTGGACTGCAAATTTTTGTGTCCGTGCAAATTTTTTTGACCGTGCGAAATTTTGTGATCCCCCCCCCCCACACTGACTTGGAAAATTTTTTGGGCAACCTTTTACGAAAAATTTAGAAATCTTGCCCCCCTGAAAAAAAACCTAGCTACGCCACTGAGGAAAACAATGTGTGGGTGGTAGAGAACATATCTCTCTATGCACACTTGAAGTGTCAGGAAACCAGTCTTTATGAACCATGAAGAAAAAAAATGAGTGTATAATGTGCTATTGTTTTCAGGCCATGCTATTTATTGAAAATCATGCTTTTTGATTGAAGATTACGAATGTTGATCTGTTACGGACACTGTTTAAAACGTTTAACAATCCATTTTGAACTTAAGTGGGGTGGGGGGGGGGGGGGGGGACTCAAAGAAGTCACTTTCTGAATATTGCGAGTGCTGTAATTATTGAACTATGACTAAAATGTATATAAAAAGTATACATATTTGGAAAGGAAATGGGTCATAGAATTCCAATTCTGCATCAATTTTGACCAAAATTGTTGATTTTTTGAGAGAATCGCCAATAATTACTTTTTTGAGCCACATTTTTTAACAAAGGTAACAACAATATTTTTGAGTAAAAAAAAACAAATCGCTAGATTATGATGTAAAGACTTTAACTTAGGGAACATTCTTTTATTTTTTAACCTACTCTTATATTTTTGAAATATTGACAAAAAAAGGGCTAACAAATTGAAGAAAAAAAAAGAAAAATTCACTTTCTCTTCTCCAATTTTCCTTTCGATTTTCCTTTCTTTTTCCTTTTCAACTATCTACGTAATTATTTTCCTTCCTCTTTTCCCTTCCTACCGTTCGTTTTTCTCTTATATTATTTTCTTTTCGCTTTCCTTCCCTTTTTATCTTCCTGGTTTCTTTTTTTTAAATTATTTTCATCACCGAAATCAATGGAACCAGGTCCGTTGTTTTCCATCATCTTTGACATACTGTACCCTTTTATTAGAATTTTAGATCATGAATAGCGGATGTATCAAACTCAAGATACACACCATTATGTAAGACGTGGTGATTTCACCTTTTCGACAAAGTGCAAAAATGTATATGATAACAGCTTGTTTGAAAGAAACAAATAATATTCTCTTAATCTCTCGTCTACTTATATAATCTTTTGTTCCTTTCTATTTTAACTCTTTTTGGTTATGGTCAAATCATTAATAATTCTTCGTTTTAATTCAATTTTTAAGTGTAAAAGAAGTTCGTCACACTTGAGTGACCCCATGTAGTGTTTTATTTGACAAGTGCTTATATTAGGGACTTTTGAATAGCGAATGAAGTGCTATTGGGTGAATTAGCAGTGGCTTATATTTGATTTTTACATTGGAGGATGATGTTAATGAGTAAAAAAAAAGTAAGAGTCAAATTTTACCAATTTTGTAAGAACCCCCCCCCAATATGTTTTTAGCCTCAAAACTAGCTCATATATAAACAAGACTTGTGATCCCAACACGTGTGACGATCCGTTTTTACTCTTCAAATTGAATCAAAATGAACAATATTGATGATTTGAACAACAGTAACAAAAACAGTTTAAAAAAGAAAGGAACAATAGCAGACAAGAGATTGAGAGAATATTGTTGTTTCTAAAACACACTATTTGCCAAAAAGGTGGTCTCACTATGTTTTACACAATGGAGTGTAACCTCAGTTAAATAAGTCCGATATTCATGATCTAAAAGTTTAATGCTTCGCCATTGTTGAAAATCATATTAACTTAATCATGCTTCACCAATTACTATTTTGAAATTGACGGTTTGCCTATTTAACATCTGCAGAAACTGTATTAGCTCACGACGTGGGATCCACAAACTGCGCGAAAAGTCGAGGCTCGAAACTAACAAACAGTGCTATGAAACCCCACTCAACTCAAATTACTGTATAATCAATTTATGGCGCGGGAGAGTGTATATGCTTGGCAAGAGCGGGAAAAAGATTGTCCTAGGCGAGAGTCGACAACCCTGTCTGTCTTAGAGTCGTCAAGGCTGACGACGCTTGTATAAAAAATGTAGCAATGAACTTCCTTTTTTGCATGAAGCACTCATTTATGTAAAACTAAAACGCTGTTCCGGGATGAAGCCATTTCACACTGACCCGATGATCGATCGATCATTTTTTTTTAAATGATCAGATTAAAGGCACGTAGTCACTGCGCATCGATAGACGTCGGCCGATACACATTTGATATTGTTTCAACTGGCGAACCGATTTTCGCCGACGTCGGCCGATGCCGATGGGCAACGACTTACGAACGCGCCATAATACATTCGATCGAACACCTCGTCGGTAATTATATTTAGACAGGACATTGGTCAATCATCACAGGGACTAATGATTATTCGAAATATCGATTGACGGACCAGTGTGAAAAGGCTTATTTGGTCATTTTATTTGCCTTTCTAATGTGAAGTTGGAGCACTATGATAAGTGTGGGAACGTTAAGGAGAAAGTTCCTGTTACGCAACCCTAATCATGCAATTGTCCCATCTTCTTTGAGACGATGATAATCACCGCCAAAGTTGCCAGCCAATTTAATTAGATTTCAATCCAGTAAATTCGTGATAATATTAAGTGACCTTTTTTAAACATTATCATAATAATTGGTTTATTTAAGGATCGGAATGTAGGTTCAAACATTGCTTTCTCTCCCCTATACACATTCCGGTGGCAAGAACAACGTATTCTAAATAGTGTGAAAAATAACAGAATATTGTCAAATTTACTAAAAAATTGATTTAACATTGAATTATATGATTTATTTAATTTTTCTGGTGTATCAAGACAGATATGGTTTATAAATTATTGTATTAATGCTTTTTAAGAGTGCCCGGATAAACTGTTCAACATTTTGAATATCAGCTTAATTTTATTTACATTTTGATCCACATCTTATAATATAATTCAACTGCCTGTACATAGTTTCATTAGCATTTGTACAGTATTTTGCCTTTTTTTATACTGCTTTGTCAATCTAGATTGATTTTTCCGCGGTAACTTTGATTGTCAGTTTAATACACGTTGTATCAATGGTTTAGCCTATGTTGTGTAGTACCACGGCGATCATCATCGTCCCATTGATGCTGGCAAGAAGTAACTCCTTTCGTATAGATTCATATTTGGATGAAGCAAAGGCTATTGTCAGATATGTTTCCAGATGTTTATGACAAGTGAATGATAGGTTTGCATATTTTAGATTTTTAGCCAAATTAATATGCTAATATAGGAAATGTATGTATATTTCTTTTATACACACTGTAGCTTGTTGGCCACATACTGCAGACGCATACATATGCATACTGAAGCTACGTTATGACCCGGCGACTAGAAGAGACAGGTGGGCTATGCCCAAACATAAAATATGTGTGTGTCAAGTAGTAATCGCCCCTGAAAATAGAGGTCACGCTAGCTGCCCAATAGCTACACAAGACGAATCTAACCTGTGGTATACTGACGATCCGAATCCTCTCACCTTAAGGAAAAATTGGACCCCAGAAAGGCTCAACCAACTTCTGGATAGAGTCGATTTCTGCAGTAAGTTATTTTTGTAATCAATTAACGACCCAGCATTATTTGGGGGCATCTACTCATGTGGTTTAATTAAACCAGTGACTTTCTGACCAAGTTTTAACATTATTATGTTTTGAGGTGTCCAAGTGTGGTATAAAATTGGATAGATAGAGCCCAAATGTATTGGTCGAGCTATGAGTTTTTAAACATATTGGGCGAGACGCAATCGAGCCCAATATTTTAAACTCATAGCGAGACCAATTATACATATTGGGTGAAAATCATCAAATGTTATCATTATTATGTTTTGAATCCAATATTATCCCACACTTGGACACATAAAAACATAATAATGATATAAAATCGGATGGATTGAGCGTGATACACAAAGCTATTGGTCGAGCTATGAGTTTTAAAAAATATTGTGCGAGACGCAGTCGAGCACAATATTTTTAAAACTCATAGCGAGACCAATATATTTGTGTATCATGCGAAAAAATCCATCCAATTTTATCATTATTATGCAGTGAGAATCTGACTTAACAAAAAAAATCAACAACAAAATTCTCGCCAATCACCGAATGAAGATATAAGCTAACACTTTAACCGACTTTAAAGTTGGTATTGATTCACGGGAGTTATGCCATAAGTATCACTGAATTTATAACGCTAGCTTAAACTGTAATTTAATTAGGCTATATCATGGCAAAATGGTATTGATGCAGGATGCTATGCCGAAAACCAAACTCTATTTATTATCATACTATAGAATAGATTATCTATATCTATAGTCAGCGTCATACTGCTATTGGCAACATTATATCAATGCGTCTGTATGTGCGTACTCGCGATCGTGCGTAAACCCGGAAGTGCTTACCTAGCGCTTTCGAACAATGACTGCGCATCCTGATTGGTCAATCGTGAAATCAGCGTAGAGATATCAATCGTAAATTTCTCGCCAATTTGAAACTAACTTAACTTTAGTAAAGATTCTAATACATTTTATGTATTGATGTACAGCTACTCTTTATTTTTGTCAATCGTTAATTAACGTGATTAATGCTAAAACATCTTTTTGGGGTATTTTTTTTTAAAAACTTGTTATCGTGTATCTGACAACTTTTATAAAATCCTTTTCCAAATGGAAAGTTAGGTCAGAGATGAATTAGAATAAATAATTGAAAAATAATGATAATAATGAATGGTATAGTGTCATTTCCAATGTGTGCTTGATATAATTTCAAATCATTATGATAACAATGATTTTGTATTTGTATATTTATGATATGTTCATTCCCTGATAAAACCTGTACTGTCTTACTTTTTATATCTATCACTTAAAAGCGTTGACAATACAAAATTTGCTTACGGCATGGTCAATAGAAGCATGATGCAAATCACAATGACAATCAATGCTTCGATTTCATACGTTTTATGTTGGTGGCGGTTTATAAATATATTAGGGCGTAAAAAGCAATATGTGTATAACAATACTCCATAGAATTTTTTACAATTAACCATGTCAACCCATCCTCTCAATTACTAGCGTATCAGAAGAAGAAACAGATGCCTATGTTTGATTAATTGAAGCGTAACTGAAAATAAAAGAGGAAATATTATTATGTTATACATAACCTATAAATGTGTGATAAATTACGACCATCAGTAGGTCTTAATGCATAGTGATGACAATTACCAATGATCAAATAAATTCAATGGGTCGAGTATTTTTGGTCAACCTGTTAGAGGAAATCTTCCTACTCATTCTTCAATGCACGTTTCCGCGTTCAAGCACTTTTGATAATGTGGTCTCCCGTTTCTCTCTACATAACTAAATAACGTATGTTTCCCCATTCTAGCTCCCCCTTTAAAGATCACAAAATCACGCATGCTACCCTATTAACTAACTAACGACCAAAAATAAAGGCTTCCGTGAGAAAGAATGCCTCCATACGGTGGTGTTTGGATGAAACAATTCCACAATCTAAGTTGACAGATTGCCCAATAAGGTAGGGTTTTTTTTGCGAATGTCCAAAATATTTATGGGATTTTTGAATGTTTTATTGTTTTCTTTGAGTGATAGCACAAGTGGTTTTATTTGTCAATAGGCTTTAAATTCAGTGGGGGTGTGTATTTTGGGTCAAAAAGTTTCGCTGTTCCAGCCCTTCCTTTAAGTGATCATGGTTGGGGTCTTCGGGCGACATCATTCTTCTTCAAAAATATCAGGCGTTTGGTGACAGCTACTAGGAGTTTTAAGAAATTTGCACCATGATATATTTTCTCGATAAAATCCTGTTAAATTCACTAGGAACAAAGTTTGAACGATTACAAAAACAAAACAAATCCTTTTAATTTACAGGAGAGAGGCTGGCACCTTCGTTCCTTGGGGTATTTGGTCATAGCGATCGTGTAAAATGTGAGTAGGCAAAATAATTCACCAAAAAACCAAAGTGGGTGTCTTGCCGGCCTTGTCAGCAAAATCATACAGAAAGCATTTCACGATGCTTTTTATTTCATTCTGCTTATACCAGTCTTTCTATTTCATTCTATTTCTTAGAGGAATCAACTAGCAAGCGTGAAGAGACCACTCTCTCGGATGGGCAGACAACACGAAGTGAAGGTAAGCTGTGAGTTTTAGAAATGGTTCTACAAGCAGAATTAATATTTGCCCATCACATAATAACAATTCTTATATTATACAGGGTGTTGATACCTTTTCAGGAGAAACATGGTGCTAATCTCTACCTAACTAAATAACGTATGTTTCCCCGTTTCAGCTCTCTCTTTAAAGATCACAAATCCACGCATGCTACCCTATTAAATAACTAACGTCCAAAATAAAGGCTTCATTGCGAAAGAATGCCTCCATACGGGGTGTTTTGATGAAACAATTTCACAATCTACAAAAAAGGAATGTGACGTTTAAAAGTTTGACAGATTACCCAATAAGGTAGGCTTTTTGGCGAATATGTCCAAAATATTGATGGGATTTTTGAATGTTTTTGTTTTCTTTGAGTGATAAGCACAAACAGTTTTATTTTTAATGGGTTTCAAATTCAGTTGGGGGAGTGTATTTTGGGTCAACATTATAAAGATAACCCGATAGCGTTGGTTTCGCTGTTCCAGCCGTCCCTTTAAGTGGATATGGTTAGTGTCTTTGGGTGACTTTTTTTTCCTTCAAAAATATCGGGCATTTTGGTGGCAGCTACTAGGGTCTTACGAAGTTTGCACCATGATATAGTTTCTCGATAAAATCCTGTTAAATTCACTAGGAACAAAGTTTGAACTATTACAAACAAATAGTGTTATTCTGAGTTACAGGGGAGAGGCTGACACTTTCGTTCCTTGTGGATATTTGGTCATAGCGATTGTAAGAACTTGCAGAACGAGAGAAGCCAAAATAATTTCCCCCAAAACCACCAAAATCCAACTAAGTGGGTGTCTTACCAGCCATATCAGCAAAATCATACAGAACGCATTTCACGATGCTCTTATTTCATTCTGCTTATACCAGTCTTTCTATTTCATTCTATTTCTTAGAGGAATCAACTAGCAAGCGTTATGAGACCACAGTCTCGGATGGGCAGACAACACGTAGTGAAGGTAAGCTATGAGTTTTAGAAATGGTTTACAAGCAAAATTAATATTTGCCCATCACATAATAACAATTCTTATATTATACAGGGTGTCCTGAAAGTGTTGATACCTTTCAGGAGAAACATGGTGCTAGTCTTTACTTTACTAAATAACGTATGTTGCCCCGTTCCAGCTCTCCCTGTAAAGATCACAACATCACGCATGCCACCCTTTTAACTAACTAACGTCCAAAATAAAGGCTTCCGTGCGAAAGAATGTCTCTATACGGTGGTGTTTGGATGCAACAATTTCACAATCTACAAAAAAGGAATGTGACGTTTAGTACAAAGTTTGACAGATTGCCCAATAAGGTAGGCTTTTTGGTGAATATGTCCTAAATATTGATGGGATTTTTGAATGTTTTTTGTTTTCTTTGAGTGATAGCACAAGTAGTTTATTTTTCAATAGGTATTAAATTCAATGGGAGTGTATTTTAGGTCAACATTTATGAGGATATCTTCCCCTGCTCATTCGTCAATGCATGTTTCCGTATCCAGCACTCTCGTTGAATATATGATTTAATGTAGGTTTCCCGTTCAAGCTCTTGCTATAAAGATAACCTTATTTATGTGATTATGATTGGGGTATTTTCTTCAAAAATATCAGACGTTTAGGTGACAGCTACTAGGGGTCTGAAGAAGATTGCACTATGACAGAGTTTCCAAATAAAACCCTATTAAATTCACTAGGAACAAAGTTTGAACGATAATAAAAAAAAAATTAAAAAATTAAAATTTACAGGGGAGAGGCTGGCACCTTCGTTCCTTGGGGGTATTTGGTCATAGCGACCGTGTAAAATGAGAGAAAGCGAAAGAAGTACCCCAAAACCACCACAACCCAACTAAGTGGGTGTCTTACCGGCCTTATCTGCAAAATCATACAGAACGCATTTCACGATGCTTTTATTTCATTCTGCTTATACCAGTCTTTCCTTTTCATTCTATTTCTTAGAGGAATCAACTAGCAAGCGTGAAGAGACCACTCTCTCGGATGGGCAGACAACACGAAGTGAAGGTAAGCTGTGAGTTTTAGAAATGGTTTTACAAGCAAAATTAATATTTGCCCATCACATAATAACAATTATTATATTATACAGGGTGTCCTGAAAGTGTTGATACCTTTTCAGGAGAAACATGGTGCTAATGTTGACAAAAAATAGAAATTATAGACTAAAATGTGGTGAATTACTGCCAAAGGTAGTTAATCACCCGCCAGTTTGTGTACTACTCAATGAGCAAATTTCCTGTGACCTTGGAGCTTCTACAATATGAATCATTGGAGTTATGCAACTCAAACTTTGGAATATATGACAATTTTAAGGATGATCTTTTGTAAAAGAGAAAACATCAAGTTGAAAATCAGAACATCCTTTAATTTCCCAAATATATGTGGTCTTTGCGTGAAATTTTCCAAAAATATAAAGGCGTTTTGGGTGACAGCGATATACAAGGGTCCTCACGAGTTTGATCCATGAGTTAATCGAAGAATAGTTTAAACGCTTGTTTAAATTTATTTGCTTCTTGTTTATTAAAAAAATAAATCCAAAACGGGGTTGTACATATGTATGGAATAGGATGTAGTAAACGGATAACAAGCAGCATTTCATGAATCATGCAATAGTATTAAACCTTGTTTCCTATTTCATTCTAATTACACGAGTTTACTATTTTTACACGAGTTGTTTCTGTTTCATTTCTCAAGATTCAACATCAACTAAGGGATCTACTGGATCTCAAACTAGCGATAAGCTTGAAGAAACCACTGCAGAAGATGCGACAGAGCAGCATACAACATATAGTGAAGGTAAATACGAGCCTTGATGGGGGAACACAATTGTGAAATAATCATAGGGACGAGGCTGGCAATCGTTAGGGTATTCGGTGACAGGGAACGTACATACAAATACCGCACATTATTCAGTGTTAAAATCGTACTCTTATATCTAACCACTGTTTATCTAATCATACAATACAGAGAATAAAACGAAAAATATGTATTTATTGTTAGGGGAATTTTCATTTTCCATTGTACAAAATCTCTCTGGATTTGACCACATCAGCGGAAAAGTAGAACAGATACCAATTACAAAGGCTGACATTCTTATTTGGGATTTTGTTTACACCGATATTTTTTTCATCTCACATTGACTGTTGTTTGAATTAGTATTTACCATTTTCAGTGTTAAAATCGTGCTGTTATATCTAACCTTACGATACAGCGAATAAAACAAAAATATGTATTTACCAATTACCAATGACTATTATAACTATAACCATGTTCCAGAGCCTATAATCATGACAATTGTCATAAGGCTAACATTCATAATTGGGATGTTTATGAGGTAGGAGGTAGAACTTATTGAATGACCCTCGTAAGTAATGTAAAGGCGTTTTTGGTGACTGCGACGGGCATACACGGGGTCTTTACGAGTTTGATCCATGAGTTAATCGACGGATAGTGTAAACGATTATCAAACATAATATTATTAATTATTCTGTTTTAATATAATTTATAGTTACATTTTTATTTGCTTCGTGTTTATAAAAAAAACTCAAAAAATGGGGTTGTACATGGAATAGGAATAGGATGTAGTAAACGGATAAGAAACAGCATTTCATGAATCATGCAATAATATTAAATCTTGTTTACTATTCCATTCTAATTAGTCGTTTATGTTTTATTTCTAAAGATTCAACTTCAATCAAGGGATCGACTGGATCTCAAACTAGCGACAAGCCTGAAGAAACCACTGTAATAGATTCAACAGAACAGCACACAGGTAAATAATAAGGTAAATACGAGCGTGGGTGAGGGAACACAATTGTGAAATAATTACAGGCACTTTTGTTTGTTAGGGTATTCGGTGATAGGGAACGTACATACAAATATCGTCTGGGTTCGACTGGATCTCAAACTAGCGATAAGCTTGAAGGAACTACTTCAGCTGATGCAACAGATGCGGCAGACAACGCACAATACATACAGGCCTGGGTGGGGAACACCATTGTCGTGATTGTAAAATCCGTACAGGCGCGAGGCTGGCACTTTTGTTCGTTAGAGTATCCTCCCACCCCTCCCCCCATCAACACCAAAACCCCACCAAGTAGGTATCTTTAAATACCAGCCTTAAATACGCATGCTCGAAACATACCTAAATTTCATTCAGCTTATATACCAGACTTTTTATGTCCTTCTATTTCTCAGAGCAAACCTCAATTGCTGGTGGCTTAACTACCGAGTATGATGAGACAACTGTCACGAATGAGCGTACAACACGCATTAAAGGTAAGCTACGAGTTATGCACCGTTTACGAAGCGGTTAATAAACAAATAGTATTAACCCATCATATATTTATCTTACTATAATTCACCGTATGTTGTATGTATGTAGGGGTGTGTGTATGTGTGTATGTTTCAAGATGGCGATGCGAGTAGACGTGTTTTCTCGTCGCTCCAACGCAATTCACTTTTCCCAGCTTTGGGTGTGTATCTGCATCGTTTTTCTTGGAATATCATCCGTCGTAACCGCCGTCGACAACGCTGTTACTAAGAGAGACGAGATGAGGGTGATCAGAGAAATGAAATCAGCACTGAAAGAAGCAATGCGGACGGGCCGTATTAAAGCTAAGGAACATGGATCACACAACGCAATTTATACCGGAATACACAACAGTGATGAGATTCCTACACTGGACAGGTTTGTGCAATTCGATTCTCAAACTCAACTAAGTGCCGATGAATGGACTCAATTTGAAGGCCTGCAATATCAATTCAGACTAAACTTGGCAAATGAACGATACGGCACGAAATACTGTTACACCCACGATAACCCAACACATTGGTGGACACTGATTAAACTGCTGACTTCGATTTTCATTAGGGGTGGTGAATTTCAACAACAAAAACCCAACGGCGGTGAATTCAACACATCTTTCCTGAAATATGCTTATCGTATTCTATCTAAATTCCCCATTCCTGACATGACCACCGATCGCCCGGCACCAAACAATGCTAATAAGAACTGGTACCTGAGTAAAATCAAATTCGGGATGGATTTTGTACGAAAGGATATTTAGCCATTTTTCAGGTCAAAGCACAACAACGGTAACAAGGATCAGGGATCCATATCTAAGGCTAAGCTCATGGAACTGTGTATTTCCAATAAAAAACGCGCAATCGAGATAATCAAGAACGATTGTGTAGATATTTTGCAACACCACTGCCCGGTCTCTAAGCAACTTGTTACTGATTTCTATGCTCAAAAGGGGAAACGCGTGATAAACGACTGGAATCCTGACATTACTCCGTGGATGGACCAAGTACATCTTCCACCTCCAGATCAAGACACTTCGTGTTTAGTTGAACGCATAACAGAAACGGAGGTTAAACGAGCACTGCGAACCACATCTAACAGAAGCGCACCAGGGCACGACCGCTTAACTTACGTCGACTACAAACTGTCTAATATGGTACGATTTCTTACATCGATTTTCAATACATGTCTTGCAAACTGTAAAATCCCATCAGACTGGAAACATGCTTTAATCAAGTTAATACCTAAATCGAGTACGGAATCAATAGATCTGTCTGAATGGAGACCAATCTCAAAACTTGTCACTATATATAAACTGTTTATGATGATTATCGGCAAAAGGGTAATACCATGGATTGTTGACTCACAAAGACTATCATGTAAACAGAAAGGTTCATTACCGCGCAATGGCCTTCAAGAACACGTTTTTTGTCTAAACTCCACAATTACTGATCTCAAGCATCAATCAGGGAATATGTACTTTATGTTTCTGGATCTAGCTGATGCTTTTGGGAGTATTGATCATCAAATGATGATTCAGTCTCTCAGAACATATGGTTACCCAGATACACTTGTAGAATTAACTAAGAACATTTACACAAATTCTACATATCAAGTTGAAACAAAATCAGGCATGACCATACCCATTACAAGACAAAGAGGCATTATCCAAGGTTGTCCATATTCTGTAATAGCGTTTGAACAAGGTATTGACATATGGCTGTACTGGTTATATGATAATGTCGACGAGCCATCCACACCAAACAAGGTCCAAGGTTACGTTGACGATATCGTGCTGGCAACCACTGATGAAGCCTCAATGCTTGAAATGGGTATCAAAACAGAAGCATTCTTAAATATATCTGGTATGAGGATTAAACATCGTAAATGTGCAATTTTGCATGGCCGGAGAACCGGTAATAACTGGAACAAAAGGGACGACACAAATAAAATCAAGCTAAAAATCCAAGAAATGGAAATTCCCAAAGTTGGCAAATCTGGTAAATACACATATTTAGGGTATGATTTTAGTCTTGATGGCAAATCGAATCAAACGCAAGTGAAATCGGTTTTTGACGATCTTTCGAAAACAATGTCGCAAATAGCAAATTCTGTTTTACCTATAGTCGCCAAACTTGAAGCCATTAACGTTATGGTGATGTCCAAACTAAATTTTTATCTGTATAACCTCTCAATACCGCTTGTCCAGTTGTCTGGGTTTGAGGACCGTATTGTTCATCATATCAGGACATGGTTTGGGCTCAATAAATCCAGCAATAGAGATTTTATGTTCATGCCAAGAAAATCAGGTGGCCTTGGCATTTCAAATCCTACAACTATCTATATAGCCAAAAAGATTTCATTTCTATTAAGTGTCCTTAACTCCGATGACCCACAAACTAGATACAGCGCACGCTCATCATTAGAACTACACATGGCAAAACGAAAAGCAACTAAAACAAATGATCATGCTCGTACTTTCGCTGGTTATAAGGTTGACGAACATGGAAGAGTGACAAAGGGAAGCAAAGTTAACTGGCCAAAATCAATGTGGATTGAATTAAATGAACTATGTATGCGCGAATGCTTGAGTTTAGAGATAAACGGTGACGATTACGTGATTACGAACACAATCGATGATGAAGTCTCCATCGTACTTAGAACCCACTCTGCCGTGTCCAATCACATCAAAACAAATCATTATAATAAACGCGTTGCAAGATTCAAATCAAAGCTTTCACAAGGTAGAATATTAAACACCACAGATATAGATTTCCAAATGTCAAACAACTACTTATCTAACATGGTCATTCAAGACAATCTCGTCAAATTCATCCTTAAAACCCGTTTACAATTACTTGAATGTAATTCATTATTACATCGCTATTACCCAAACTCATACCCTAAATCATGCAATCTCTGTAATAATCAATTTGACACAGCTTCACACATTCTGAATGGATGCATGCGTTTTCATGGCATGTATATAAAAAGACATGATAGAATAGTCAACCATATCAATCAAGAACTCAAGAAAATCCGTACAGATGTATATACCCACGTCAACAAACTTATCACTGGTACTATGGTCCATACATGTAGTAATAATCATGATTTGTACACAAGCATTGAACATCGTAAACCTGACATTCTCATACTTGACGACCGAAACAAAAAGGCTTTTATTGTTGAAATTTCCACGCCATTTGATGCTTTCCTGGACCAATGTTACCATACCAAATTTGAATATTACCAACCACTTTCCGAACTCATCACAGTTGATACAAACTATACTTGTAAAATAATAGTCATAATTATTGGTTCAACAGGGTGCGTCCACAATAAAGTGGTTCCCGGGCTCAAAATGCTTGGGATTAGCTCCCGCAAGAGCAAAGCCATCGCCAAATACCTGAGCATAAGTGCTGCCATAGGCTCCAAATTAGTTTGGCAACAGCGTCAACGAGCACGTGAGGATGCTACTGCGCGATGGCTTTGCTCCCACAACATTCCTTGTATCCATGTAGTTTATATATTATTTTGATTGATTATATTGCTCTTCATGAGTGTTTCTCTTAGTGTAAAATTAATATTGTTTGGTTTACCGCCTGCTCCGTGAGCAATTTGTGGTGACCACTGTTTTTGCAGAAATATTAATAAAATACTCGTATATGTATGTGTGTATCCTGAAAAGGCTTTCTCATTTTGCATCTTAAAGCCGTGAATATTGCACTGATAATAGATGATGTCTTGAGACAGGTTATAAGCTATAAATGGCCGAAAACCGTACAGAATTGACCGAGATATGAGCAAAATGATGTCCAATTTAGGCCTTTTCAGCCCGGCTTTTGAGACTAATTTCTACGGGCCATGTTTGTTTTTCTCTGCGTACACTGTAACCATGCAGTCGGCGCGCGTTACACATAGCGCGCAGCACTGCGCCATGCAAAATAAACGCGCACGCGCACTACACCCACGCACCCCTACACACGCGGGCGGGCAAATATTGGAGAAATACGCTGCGCCACGGGAGTTGGTTTCGGTTTAGGCCTTGGGGTTGCATAAGCCACGGGGCGGGGGCGGGGCGGTTAGGGGTTGTGTGTAATGATCCCTTTAGGGCCTAGGTTATGTTATGGTATGTAGTTTGGGATGGGGTTAATAAAGAAATGTATTATTAAATTGCGTAACGATGGTGTCAGATGTGGGATTTGATACTGTATGTGACGCGGGCGGACAAATATTGGAGAAGTATACGCCGCGCTACGGGAGATATTTAAGGTTAGGCCTTGGCGTTGAGATAAATTGCGGGCGGGGAACTTTGGGCTTTGGGGTTGAGGTATGCCACGGGGAGGGGCGGGCGGGGCGGTGACGAATGGGGGTTGTGTGTAATGATGTAATGTGGTTTGGGAGACAGGGGGTTAATGAAAAAGACAGGGAGGGGGAGGGACGGGTGGGGTACGGGAGATGGTTAAGGTTTAGGCCTTGGTGTTGAAATATGCCACTGTAACCATGCAGTCGGCGCGCGTAATACATAACGCGTCGCAGTGCGCAATGCAAAATAAACGCGCACACGCGATACACCCACGCACCCCTACACACGCGGGCAGGCAAATATTAGAGAAATACGCTGAGCCACACGGGAGTTGGTTACGGTTTAGGCCTTGGGGTTGACTCCAAGCCACGGGGCGGGGGAGGAGACGGGGACGGGGAGGAGACGGGGAGAGGACGGCAGGGCGGGCGGGGGCGGGAACGGCGGCTGGTCATAAGGTAACGAAATATTGTGGTTTCTGATAGAACAAAACATGATATGGTAAATCTAAATTACGTAACATGGTGTCAGATGTGGGATTTGATACTGTATGTGACACGCGGGCCCGCATTATTATTGGAGAAATACGCCGCGCTACGGGAGATAGTTAAGGTGAGGCCTTGGCGTTGAGATAAGCCGTGGGGCGGGGAACTTTAGGTCTTTGGGGTTGAGATATGCCACGGGCGGGGCGGGGGCGGTGATGAATGGGGTTGTGTGTAATATGATGTAATGTGGTTTGGGAGGCAGGGGGTTAATGAAGAAATGTGATGCTAAATTGCGTAACGGATATGCCACGGATGCGGGGCGGGATGGTGACGGTTGGGGTACGGGAGATGATTAAGGTTTAGGCCTTAGAGTTAAAATATGCCACGGGGCGTGGGCGGGCGGGGGTCTTTTAATTGAAATTTGAAAACTTTTGAACTAAAAAAAAGTTTTAAATATTGTTCTATTCCTATGTGTTTCGTTATACATTTTCCAACACTTATGTGTTGTTTCATTTGTAGGTGTTCTATCTGGTAGGCCCTACTCCCTAGCGGGAGAGCCCGTCCGAAGGATGGGCGTCCCGCTAGTCATACTATAATTTGCCGTATGTTGTATGGGTGTATGTGTGTATGTATGTATCCTGAAAAGGCTTTCTCATTTTGCATCGAAAAGCCGTGAACGTTGCACTGATACTAGATGATTACTTGAGACAGGTTATAAGCTATAAATGGCTGAAAACCGTACAGAATTGACCGAGATATGAGCAAAAGCGGGAAACCCAGGGCCTTTTCAGCCCGGCTTTTAAAACTATTTCTACGGGCCATGTTTTTTCTCTCTCTATGCGTACACTGTAACCATGCAGTCGGCGCGCGTAACACCAAACGCGTCGCAGTGCGCCATTGCAAAATAAACGCGCACACGCACTACACCCACTCACCCCTACACACGCGGGCGGGCAAATATTGGAGCTGCGCCACGTTTTAGGCCTTGGGGTTGAGATAAGCCACGGGGCGGGCGGAGACGGGGAACAGGGCGGGCGGGGACGGCTGGGGGCGGGGCGAGGGGATCTAATGAAGAATGTGGTTTGGGAGGCACGGCCTTGGGGGTTGTGTGTAATGATGTAATGTGGTTTGAGAGGCAGGGGGTTAATGAAGAATTGTGATGCTAAATTGCGTAATGGATATGCCACGGAGCGGGGTGGGGGCGGGGGAAGGGCGGGGGAGTTACTGGCGGGGTACGGGATATGATTAAGATTAAGACCTTGGAGTTGAAATACGCCACGGGGAGTGGGCGGGCGGTGGTCTTTTTTAATTTTATTAATTGAAATTTGAAAACTTTTAAATTATACAAAACCTTTTGATTTAAAACAAAAAATGTTTTAAATATTTTTCTATTTTTATGTGTTTCGTTATACATTTTCCAACACTTATGTGTTGTTTCATTTTGTAGGTGTTCTATCTGGTAGGCCCTACTCCCTAGCGGGAGAGCCCGTCCGAAGGACGGGCGTCCCGCTAGTTATAAACAATTTTGTGACCATTTTAATGATATTTCCATGTTGTTCTAATTATTTTTGAGTGGAAATTGTTATGTATGGATACTTGCTATCTACTGAAGATAGCAAAATTAACATAGCAATATTAAATTTTGTGAGGATAACTACCATCCTTTTTAAAAGAAATACTTGTCAGGACTTCATGTTGAAATTGAAGGCATATAGCTTGATTATCTGCTCACTTTTAACCAATCAAATGACAGGAATCTATGTATATGCGGTATATAAAAGATTATATCTTATGAGATTATTTTATTTCTATCTTTTTACATTTTTTTCTAGTATGTTTTGATCCACTTGGTATGGAAGATGGATCGATACCCGATGGTAACATTCAAGCATCAGCTTGGTTTGGTAATGACCCACCATACGAGGCAAGACTTAATGGAGGCAACAAGTGGAAAGTCGACGGCGGCTTATCAGAGCCGTGGATTCAGGCAGATATCGGGTATCAAACCACGGTGACTGGTGTGGTATCACAAGGCAGTGGAGGAGTTGGCTGGGTGAAAACACTGAAAGTGTCTACCTTCTTATCCAGCACATCAGACCCAGAAACCTTTATTCAAGATGTTGTAGCCGGGGTGGATAAGGTGTGCTATTTAGAGAATAAAGGTATTGTTTTTAGACCGTACCCGTGTTATATTGTATTATATACGGGTACGGTCTAAAAACAATACCTTTATTCTCATTCTTAAACAATCATACTTTAGACATTTATCAAAGAAATAAGTACATTTTATTGTCCACATTTGACAACTTTTACCCCTGCTAGGATCGAATAACCCACAAACATTCCATCCAATCACATGCGATGAGTAAACCATGCGTAAGCGTCGCGGCGCCGGCATAAACGCAGGAAAAGCGCTAAAGACGCACTGCAGAAGTGCGCGTTATGGAGCAAACCACGCATTGTGACGGTCGGACGCACTGTGAAAACGTAGGCCCCACCTCCCCGTGTTATGTTGTCTCATAGAGATGTCGCCGATTTCTCTGAGAACCAATGAGATTGCTTAAAATTTCTTAGCTGCGGCGTCGTTGTTCTACTTAAAATAATACTATCGTCCGCATTTATGTCAGACAATATAACACGGGTACGGTCTAAAAACAATACCTTTATTCTCTAATTACAATATCAAAACATAAAAATACTTAATATTAATTACAAATATTTGTCAACCGTGGTATGAGCCCGGGTATGAGAATGGAGTAACATGAGTAGGCCCTATGGAGTAACATGTTGTTATAAGTGGAGCTTTATGGAAATGATTACGGGTATCAAGGCATGACTACATGAGTATTGATAACGTAAAGCAAGTCACGAGTGGTATATGCGCGGGGGTATGCGTGCAGGAACAAAGTCGCGGGTATGGATACAAAATGAATACAAAATTCATGCCCAACCACACGACAGCTCTAGCTCCCTATCTAGCTCACCCATATCCTCCTGTTCAAACTTGTAAAGAGGATTCATTTTCCTGAGTTGCAATATAGTGATACCATGGGCTTCCATATTCACCAGGTCCCCCCCCCCCCCCCCCCCCCCCATACCTCAAGGCGAAAGGGTCAACTTATTAATTTTATTTTTTATATTTTATCCCTAGGTATTTATCGCCAACACTAACAGCCGCTCAGAGGTTACTATACTCTTCGACAAACCTGGCACTGCTCAAATCGTGCGCATCTATCCACTGACTAAAAGTGCCAGCCACTTTGGTATGAGATTTGAATTGTTGGGTTGCAAAGATTAATAATTCGATAACAAAGTACCGAACATTGGATTGATATGCGACCTGCATACATGAGTCAATTCGTTGTCGAACATTATTTCACGTTGGCAACTAGTGTTTACTGGTTATAATCTGAGCAAATACATGTACATCTGTTCCGAATTGTGATATGCCAAATACTTGCGTTATGATCAATGTGATCAGTGGTTCGGAACAAATTTAGCGTGAGTCAGTCGAACTGGTAACGCCACAGTTATGCCTATATTCTAACGTGCACTATATAATAATAATAATAATAATAATAATAATAATAATCTGTATTTTATAAAGCGCCTTATCCAAATTGCTCATTTGCTCAAAGCGCTGTAATTTTTGCTGCTGGTGAATCATCAGAATCAGGTCGCACCAACTAGGGTGCAGCCAATTTCTAGCGCAAACCTATCCGCACTTAGATTGTAACATCCACCATTTTTCAATGCAGCTCCCCAAATACCATTGGGTCATGGAAGTTTTTGATAACCGAAACAACTGATCACTGATTTTGAAAGCAGGAGGAAACCGGAGAACCCGGAGAAAACCTGCGAGAGCGTGCTTGGATCGTGATAACCAAATACACATAAAGCCCGCGGTACGCTGACGAATCCAGGGCGCTGCTATTTATTACACACTATTGACCATAGGTGGCCACTATGTTCATAGCTTAGATGAATTATATCCAATTGCAACTATGTAAAAAAAAGTAGCAATGTAAATGCAGCGATGTCATTTTTACATTTATAGTATTAATTTCAATGTTTTACATTTTTATTTATGTTGTATTTCCCATTGTGTATAGTGGATAATCAATGATAACTTGAAAAGGTACCCTGGAATTCAAAATGTAAATTATTTTGGACATTGTGACACATCAAATCAGACTTCAAAACTCAATTTGATTATAATATTTATGTACAAACCAGAACAATACTTTCGAGAAAAACCCATACACTTAGATATTAAGGTTTGTGACAGGCCTAATTTCATCAACCAAATTATTTACAGGGGGCAGATACCCTGTGGGCTTTTCGTTTTGCATAGCGCGTCTGCGCATCTTGGTTACCACCCACCCATACTTTATTTATAGGTCAATAAATGTGTATGTGTTGTTTCGAGAGAAATTGGACAAATCAATGCACGCGCGCTGATGTTGATGTGTGAATAATGGCACGACCCCGAAGGGGGAGTGCTATTATGAGCATATCAACATTTGCGCAAGTGCATTGATTTTTCTAATTTTTCGAAAAACAAAACATACGCATGCATTGACCTAATTCATACACGACACTATACAAATAAAAATTCACAATTTAAGCATAATTTTGATCTATGTAAAACGACTAAAAACACTTTAACAAGTTTGCTAACACCCGCAGTGAAAATCGGCGATCCGCGAATCTTGAACAACGAATCAAAACAAAACGCGCACTGCGTGATGTGAACGGCGCACACGCGGAGTGCAGTGAACACTTTCAATGCACTCCGCGTATTTTTAATTCTTGCTTCCTGACTGGTTTAACACTACATAGAGTGTATGAATAGTGTACATACACTCTATGTCGTGCCATTATTCACACATCAACATCAGCGCGCGTGCATTGATTTGTCTAATTTCTCTCGAAACAACACATACGCATTTATTGACCTATAAATTTAGGTGAAACTTTGGAATGTCGTCTGCAGACGCATACCGCGTGGAAAGTGTTAAGGTGTTATGGTTTAGGTTGTTTACTTTTCCAAAAAATTGATGATCATACGTTTTGGAAGCGAATCACTTTTATTATCAATTGATCAAATATATTGTCATGGCTTATTAATATTGTATCATACAAATGAACATCACAAAACGGTTGATGAGCATATCGTTCGGAAGCGAACACGTTTATTATACCAATTTGAAAAATTATATTTCCACGACTTATTAATATTTTATTATTCAAATAATTATCGTCACAAATGGACGATCAGTTTAATCTAACTATGATAACATTCACTATATAATGTTTTATTAAGGTACTTCTACATGTAGTGACATATTGTGAATAAATTAAAACTATGTTAAATTGAATTCTACAAATGAATTATGTAATCAGAATTACCACAGTATAAATGGTAGATGATTATGTGGTGACATAGTTGGACATGGACAAGAAAAAAAGAGTGCCAATTTGGTGCACAGAAAAGTTAATAAAACTCGATGAAGCCGAAGAGCACTACCTCCTGTGTCTGTTATCTGTAAATAATTACAAGGAATGTCTTTATTACCTGGGTCAAGTGTCTCTCAGTCTTACCTTGGTAAGGCCAGGTATTCAATTATGGTATCGCATTAATGTACAGGTCGTTCTATAGGCTATGCTTAATTTGAAGGTAAAGTAAAGTAAAACTTATTATTTATGCAATAATTTCCAAAGTTTGACATGGGTCCTATTTCATGAAGATTGAATTAGGAATTGTTTTAACAATCCCCTTAAGAAGAGTCACAAACTAAGAATCACTTTTCTTAATTTGAATCTTAACGTATATGCAATAGGACCTTGCTGGTCTTCTTACTCCCTCTTTTATGGTTTGATCCACTTGAAACTTTTGGGACACCCTGTACATACTAGTTTAGTTAAAGGCATATTATGTGATCTTTTCCAGAGAGCGCCCTCTATTCATTATTTTTTTTAAAAAGTAGATTTTCTTGCAGATTTACATTTCTGATCATAAATCATACATACATTCCAAGTTACAGAGCGATACGATTCCTAATTACTAAAAATCATGGTTTTAGAGTGAATTTAGAGTGAAAAATATAAACTGTTTATTTTCACTCTAAAATCATGATTTTGAAGTAACTAAGAATCGTATCGCCCTGTAACTTGGAATGTATGTACGATTTATGATCAGAAATGTAAATTTGCAAGAAAATCTACTCTTTTTTCGATGTTGAGGGCGTTCCCTGGAAAGATCACATAATATACCTTTAATGTTGCTAGTTCTGCTGATGCAAATGTGTACATCATTAATAAATTATTAATGAATTTTTGGTCAATATCACTTAAAGGCATATTATGCGACGCCCTATATCCTTGATTTTTTTCATTAAAGCAGATTTTCTTGCAGATTTACATTTCTGATCATAAATCATCAATATTATTTGGAGTTACAGAGCGATACAATTCCCATTACTTCAAAATTATGGTTTAAAGAGTGAAAATGTTTATTTTCATTCTAAATTCACTCTAAAACCATGATTTTGAAGTAATTAGGAATCGAATCACCTGTAACTCAGAATATTTTTTATGATTTATGATCAAAAATGTAAATATGCAAGAAAATCTGCTTTCCAAACAAAATCAAGGACAGAGGGCGTCCCATGGAAAAGATCGCATAATACAGACGACGCTGGACACGGCTTATTCACCAGTATTCAGGTTAAAATATGCGAACGAGGGTACGTGATCAAGTGAATGGGACGAACGCTTAACAACGGTTTAAATTCAAAAAATGATACTGACACTGCGGGTGGTTAGCCACCCACAACGGTTTTGGATTGGAAAATTTTTCTTCTAACCTATGATGAATTTTTCAAAATGATTAGATAAACATTCGCGATTACGTGTTATTCCAATACGAATTCAAAATTTAGGTTTTCGCGTGTCCATCGTCGTCTGGCATAATATGCCTTCAACATAATAATTACTGCTTACTGGTAATTATAATGCTAATTATTGTAAAAAGTAATAAAACTTGAAGAAGAAAAAGAAGTTACAAAGTGAAAGAATATATTGTTATGTTATAATAATGTGATGTAAACAGTGAAAATAAAGCAGAAGTAGAAACCAAAAATATCTGAACTTATTTGTTTTCTGTGCGGTCTGTGTTATGCTTAAACATTAAACAAGAGCGTTGATTGATTGATTGATTGATTGATTGATTGATTGATTGATTGATTGATTGATTGATTGATTGATTGATTGATTGATTGATTGATTGATTGATTGATTGATTGATTGATTGATTGATTGATTGATTGATTGATTGATTGATTGATTGATTGATTGATTGATTGATGATTGATTGATTGATTGATTTGATTGATTGATTGATTGATTGATTATTTCAAGATGACGGTAATAAATGACTAGATAATTGCGAGATAATTTACAGATGACGTGATAATTGACGAAATGACGAGATAATTTACAGATGACGTGATTATTGACTAGAAAATTGCGACATAATTTACAGATGACGTGATTATTGACTAGATAATTGCGACATAATTTACAGATGACGTGATTATTGACGAGTTGATGACTTTTTTGCGAGTTATTCCGGCTGTCTGTATCATGATATTGATAGGCCTAATGCAGCTTGTATGCTACGTTGCCACGCCATCTTGATTAGCACTCATGTACGGTAACACATGAACTCCGAGTAGTCAGTGGTATTGAAAGTTCTGTACGTTCTATGCTTAGCATGCAAGTCTATCAGAGTAAATTGCTATCTTAATTCAATAGACACCAAGTCTATCAGAGAAAGTTGCTATCTTCAGTAGATAGCAAGTCTATCAAAGTAAGTTGCTATCTTCAGTAGATAGCAAGTATATATATCAGAGTAAGTTGCCAAGTCTATCATAATAAGTTGCTATAGGCTACTGAAGATAGCAACTTACTCTGGTAGATTTAGTGTCTACTGCAACAGATAGCAATTTACTCTGATATTCTTGCTATCACTGAAGATAGCAATTTACTCCGATAGACTTGCTATCTACTGAATATAGCAACTTACTCTGACAGACTGGCTATCTACTAAATATAGCAATTTACTCTGATAGACTTGCTATTACTAAATATAGCAATTTATATTCTGACAGACTTGCTATCTACTGAAGAAAGCAAGTTACTCTGATAGCCCAGCGGGCAAAATGACGTTGTAACAACGTTGTATCAACGTTGATTATCAACGTTGAAAAATCGTTGAATTAACAGTTGGATTTGAAAGTTTGTACCAACCATAGATTTCAACGTTGATTCAACGTCATATGTCAACGTTGATTCAATGTTGAATTTTGGTCACATAGTTGAAATTTGGTTGATATCCCAACCAAATTTCAACTACTTAACCCGAATTCAACATTGAATCAACGTTGAAATACGATGTTGAATCAACAGAAAATGTGTTGATTTCTTCTTAAAAATGTACTTAATGAAGCTTTTATATCGCTTGGCAACCAAGAGAATGGGGGGGGGGGGGGGGGGGGGGGGGGGTGGGGGGGGGGGGCTGGGGGCTGCAAGGGCATTGACTCATGGATGTTTATGTTCTTGCACAATGTGTATGCATTTATTTAGTGAGCAATCACCTATCTTAAAAAATAGTGCGAAAATATGCATATACAAGTGTATATCAATATACATTCCATAGTGTTAAATTAATGCATCGGCTTAATTCAAATAAAATAATAGGTTTAAATGAATAAAAGCTGCAAATTAACTCATTAGCATAATTGGGATGGTACAAACGAGCACCAGTGCTAATTTTTGTACCATTGCAGTTATGCTAATGAGCGATTTGCGTAATTTACTCGCTAATATAAGGCCAAGTAAATATGCAAATTAGCTCCAGACTGATTTTTGGAAATATGATTTTTACAAGTCTATTCAACAACGTTGTATCAACGTCAATATTCAACGTTTATTCAACAAAGCACAAAATGTAGTTGAAAAGATGTTGAAATCATGTTGTTCAACAACGCAATCATATTTCAACGTTGATTCAACGTTGAAATATGGTTGAGTGCCCGCTGGGAGACTTGTTATCTACTGTAAAAAGCAACTTTTTTTGAGTGGATTCCACTCCTTTTAAAAATGGTCCCTGAACTCACTCTTTTAAGAAAGAGTGGGTTGAGGGACCACTCTTCAAAAGAGTGAAAATCGAGTGACCTTCCTTTTCACTTTCACTCTGGCTTTTGAAATTTCGACAAGCAATTTTGTGTGTAATTTGTTGTCATCGGACCTTTTCCTAGTGAACTAAAACAGTAAGCAGATTGCTCAACGTCATTTTAGGATCTAAACAATAAAATCGTTAAAAAAAACATAATATTTTCAAGATGTTTTTAAGTTAAATGTAAAAATGAAAGTATTTGTTTGCGTTTTGAGATTTTATTGTACTACACACACATACACAAATAATTGTAGCAACAATTGGGTGATGGAAACCTATTTTTGTCATATATTTTGAGGATATTGAATTTTCTTTGTATAATGATTATTTATCAAAATAAACGTTTTCTATATCGCTCCAAAACGCACATAACCAAATTAGAAATTCGTTGATATTTTCTGAAATCCTTATTACAAATAACGTCTGTAAGAAAAATCTGGCGTAAAAATGTTTTTAGTAATGATGAAAATCACCACAAAAAGGGAAATATTGTTTTAGACCATGTAGAGAGTGCATTAGATTGGTTGGAGAGTGACAAAATCGGGTGCATTAGGTTGGGTTGGAGAGTGTCAAAATCGGGTTTAGTCACACAATGTCGGTCTACATCTTTAGTGTCATCACCGAACATTTTTTGCGGGGTTTGAGACTATATCTGGAATGTCGATGTCGTTTGACGAAGAGTATGATACAAAGGATGAGTCCAAGGATAGATCATTGGAACTCCACTTACACGGTGGCGTTCGAGGCTCCACTAAACACCGTTTCTTATAATTAGGCCTAAACTACTCCGACCTCTCAGGAAACCCTCAATCCATGCCAATAAGGTGACCCCGAATTCCGAGATGATAGACCTTGTATAGAGGGCGCTTATGGGCCACGGTGTCGAACACTCCAAGTCTTTTAAAGTCTAAATAAATTAAATACTAATGCCCACTTCCTTTTTAAGGTTGCACACCACCAAATACCTCTCCCATAGGGTTACACGTGAAATGCACAATTTTAAAATGGATATTTCTCGACGTTATAAGAAACTGGTAACTTGAAATTTGGTTTCAACTTGAAGATGAAAGCCATGACTACTAACTCAACAACTCATATATGGGGGGTAACCGGCATATTTTTGAGTTAGAGCCTTTTCAAAAAGTACGAGTTGAGTTTTCCTGGTCACACGCAATTGTTGATTAAGATTATTGCGTCAGATACCGGAAATGACCTGAACACAAATGTCTCTGTTAAAATATTAAAAAAATCATCATTGCATCAATTTGTTTGGACCTGAAGAACGCTGATGTGTCTGTCAAAATTCACACTATATTAATTTCGCCGTAACATGTAGTAAATACCCTAATTTTAAACAGTAATTTACAATAGGTCTCCCGTTTCGGCATAGAAACGGGCCGGTTTTGGACTATTGCCTCAAAGGGGGTAGGGCCAGACATTATTTAGTGGTGTGAAACCTATAGGGGACACTTTTTCATTATTGCCTCATTTTCTTAATCTTTTGCACTTTACATAATGCGTAGTTATGATTTTTGATCAAATATACGACTTCAAAGTGGTAAAAAACAGTGAATGACATTGTGCGCCATATTGGCTATGTCAGTAGAAAAGTAGATTTGGTTACCATGATCCTCGTCAAAAAGGCATACGGCACTATGCTAATCACTTGTTGTAAAACATTTTGCATGGAAGTATTGAAATTACAAGGACATTCTGTGAGGTTGACCTATTCAGTAGACACAGCTTAATCAATTTACCCCCCATGTCCTACCCCCCCCCCCATATGCCCTATGCCCCCCCCCCCCCCCCCCCCCCCCACACCGCTTACGTTCAACTCTTGCTTCAAATATGTCTTTTTAAATACAATTTAGATCATGTTAGACCCCGCGCCGTTCTGAGAGGGGAGTTTACGGAAGTATGCAAAACTTGTATTCAAATCTTTTTTTTCTTCTCACTAAAGCGTAATTCGTTTAAAATTATATTTTTGATATTTAAGAAAAAAAGTTTTTCTCCGAATTTTGTTCCTATTAGCGAAAATTAGACCCTCATATTTTGGCCATTTCGATAAATAAACATGTTAAACTTTAAATCGTTTAAAGCAATCATTTATGTCTATGGCACGTGTCCGAGAAGCGCCAATGTCGCATGATCTTGCATTAAAAGACAGTGGGGTGGAGAAGATGTGCTTTTATACAGAGCTCTATAGAACAAAATTTACATAATCGTCGATATCTCGACAAGAAAATCATTAATCAAACATAATATTTTTTCAAATTAACTTTTTTGGGCAGGGAATATACGGTTTTTTTCTTTAAAAAAATAAAAATAAAAAAATAAAAAAACTAGATAATGACTTTAATTAGTCAGATTGTAGCTTATTTAACCAAACGGACGGATCTTACATGATGAAACAGATGTGTATACTAAGAGAACGAAGTGTACGGGCCGTAATAATATGTGTTAGAACCGATTTTAACTAGAAGTCTAGTTATCATTGCCGGCAAGTCAGTTTAGACAGCAATGCAGGGGTGAAGGTCAAAGCGCCTTGACCCTCTGTATAGGTTGCACGCGCACACCACCAAATACATCTCCCATAGGGTTACACGTGAAATGCACAATTTTAAAATGGATATTTCTCGACGTTATGAGAAACTGGTAACTTGACATTTTGTTTCAACTTGAAGATGAAAGCCATGACTACTAACTCAACAACTCATATAGCCTATGGGGGGTAACCGGCATATTTTTGAGCTAGAGCCTTTTCAAAAAGTACGAGTTGAGTTTTCCTGGTCACACGCAATTGTTGATTAAGATTATTGCGTCAGATACCGGAAATGACCTGAACACACATGTCTCTGTTAAAATATTAAAAAATCATCATTGCATCAATTTTTTTGGACCTGAAGAACGCTGATGTGTCTGTCAAAATTCACACTATATTAATTTCGCCATAACATGTAGTAAATACCCTAATTTTAAACAGTAATTTACTAGGACTATTGCCTCAAAGGGGTAGGGCCAGACGTTATTTACATACCAGTACCACTGCACCTTATGTTGGGTCATTTGGTGTATTTACTTTTCGCCCGTTGGTTTTATTGACATAACAATTTACAGAGGAAGTGGGCGGAGTAGTTTTTTTTGATATGTGTCACCTTAACCGATCCATTAGGGTGAGAATCAATTACTTCAATATAGGTGGCCTGGTTTCGACATGGGAGGAGTATGGAGGTACGCAGACTTGAATTAAGTCGGCGGCGGCGAATAGAGCGGGAGGTGGGGGGGGGGGGGGGGGTGGTGGAATTAATCAGAACTTGAATTACGGGAGGGGTATGGAAGTAAACAGAACTTGAATTAAAAATCTTTTGAACATATTATTTATGTTAATTACACGCGGCGGCGAATAGAGCGGGGAGGGGGAGGGGGAGGGTGGAGGTAATCAGAACTTGAATTACGGGAGGGGTATGGAAGTAAACAGAACTTGAATTAAAAATCTTTTGAACATATTATTTATGTTAATTACACGCGGCGGCGAATAGAGCGGGGAGGGGGAGGGTGGAAGTAATCAGAACTTGAATTACGGGAGGGGTATGGAAGTAAGCAGAACTTGAATTAAAAATCTTTTGAACAGATTATTTATGTCAATTACACGCCGCGGCAACGGCGGCGGCGACGAATAGAGAAGGGAGGAGAGGGTGGAAGTAATCAGAACTTGAATTACGGGAGGGGTATGGAAGTAAGCAGAACTTGAATTACGGGGGGGGGGGGGGAGAGGGGTGGTGTGGAAGTAAACAGAACTTAAATTACGGGGGGGGGGGGGTGGAAGTAAGCATATCTTTAATTACCGGGAGGGGAGGAATTCAAAATTCAAAATTCAAAAACTTGAATTCAAAATTCAAAATTCAAAAACTTGAATTCAAAATTCAAAATTCAAAAACTTGAATTCAAAATCTTTTTTTTCTTCTCATTGGCTCGTAATGCTTTTAAAATTATATTTTTGATATTTAAAAAAATTGTTTTCTCCGAATTTTGTTCCTACAAGCGAAAATGAAACCTTTATATTTCTGCCATTTCGATAAAAAAACATGTTAAACTTTAAATCGTTTAAAACAATCATTGGTGCCTAGGGCACGTGTCCGAGAAGTGACAATGTCGCAGGATCTTGCATTAAAAGACAGTGGGGTGGAGAAAATGAGGTTTTATACACAGCTCTATGGAGAAAATTTTACATAATCGTCCATATCTCGAAAATAAAATAATTAATTACACATTTTCTTTTTTCAAAGTAACTTTTTTGGGCAGCCTATATGCAAATCTTTTCTTTAAAAAAAAAAAAAGTTTTTTATATAATTTTAATCCTCCAATTAGTCCTACTTTGCTGAATGTCAAATTGAATTTATTTATATTTCATGTCACATCACACCTATCTCGATCCTAAAAACCGGAACACACGTCATCACCCCGTGTCACCCCGCCTACCCCACCTCATGTACGTCACTTCCTTAACACTTTCCACGCGGCAGGCGTCTGCAGACGGCATTCAGAAATTTCACAAAATGTTTAAAAAACAAAATATTGTATTGACTTTCAATACCCTATTTAGAATCACTATGAGAAACGCATTGAAAGAATTTTAGTTGAAAGAAGTACAAACATACCTAGTCTTGGTTATGTTATCCTTGAGGTATACTTTGAAAATTGGGAAAGGTTTCTGAAAAATCTGTTTTGTATAATGTCATAACTAATTGCCGTGTGGAAAGTGTTAACCTCAACCCATTTTGGGTGGTTTTCTCAGTTTTTAAACTCACTTAGTAAAAAATATTACCTGTCTGTATCTCCATTCATACCAGTACCACTGCACTGCACCTTATGTTGGGTCATTTGGTGTATTTACTTTTCGCCCGTTGGTTTTATTGACATAACAATTTACAAAGGAAGTGGGCGGAGTAGTTTTTTTGATATGTGTCACCTTAACCGATCCATTAGGGTGAGAATCAATTACTTCAATATAGGTGGCCTGGTTTCGACATGTGGTGTGAAACCTTAACAGATGTGGTCTAGTCGAATATGCATTCTCTAGAGCTCTCTAGGAGTTTGGTGACATTCGTCCCATTCACTTGATCACGTAACCTCGTTCGCATAGGGCCTATTTTAACCTAAATACTCGTGAATACGCCCGTGTCCAGCGTCGTCTGAATACACGCACCAGTGTACGTGGTTTACACCATTTGACTATAAGACTATTCTTATGTCTGAAGGCTGACAGCAAAATTGTTAACTTTATTTGTTGGGAGTGGCTGTTTTTAATAATAATTCAACCAGCAGTGCTTATATAGGCGTTTTAAGCCTGGCCCGAGCAATTTGCTTGAGTCTGGTCCCTTCAGGACCCAAGCGACGTGTCTGTACGGACCGACCGTGTAAACAAACAAACAAACAAACAAACAAACAAACAATTATACACTGCTGATAGGCCTACCCCCAACCCCGCCCCCAAAAATTGACAGATTCTATTGGTATGAGTTATATGAATATGATACTGATGATGGACTTTGACTGGATGTAAATACATAGTGAGTTACATGTATTCCCCTCTGCAGACATTTCACAGCTGGTCTGCGTTTATTTGTATGGATTTAGTATACCAGTTATATTTGCAGCTGTGAGGGTTGTGCGTCGCCCGGTCTCTGAAACAAACTAAATCACTGTTACTTGACGTTTGGCGCCATCGCATCCACACGTAGTTCCAATATGCAAAGTTATGTGAACTTGCTGGCAATAAGTTAGAGTATACATCCATAATCTGTAGAAGGCACCTGCAAATAGGGATTATCAATGAAAAAGTGGTTAAAGTAGGATTATACTCCTCTAACGGGAAATAAATCCACTAAGCACTGATGTCACAATACAGCCCGAAGATGGAACCATCTTGCTCAAGTTCATACTCCTTTACCAGCATAATTTATTATGTAAGCGACTTGTGTTTTAATGTCCTTAGCCCTGCCCCACCCACTTCACATCAGTAGAACTATTATAGCTACTAGATGAGCCTGAGCCTGTCAATGTCCATCAGTGTTGTTTTTAAATCTAAATTGAGTTTCAACGATGCCATTGATGCCAGCACTGCCTGATTATTTTATACTTATACACAGCGCCCTCAATTCTCATGCGTTATTTATTTTTGTCCGTAGTGAATACTGTCATGTCTGTGACTCGCGAGTTTTTGGACAATTATTGAGTATTTGACATCTAGAATTTGTATGCTATTCGCTTTATTGAAAGCCAAAGCCGTTCAATAGACTTACTGAATTATATTCATAACCTAGGTAGGTTGCAGTGATCAAGTAAATGTCAGAATACCAACATCAATTTGTGCACTAAATTATAAAAACATCGAAAAGTACAGAATTCAACAGCCTTACATTACAAATTGCATCTCTAACTAAAGTCTTTTATTAAAAGACTTGGGATTTAGGCGGGGATGTAGGCTTACTTTCTTGTTCCTGCAGAGAGTAGCCACAGGTAAGGTCATGTGTGTGTTTGTATTGTATATGTTCAGTGTTAGCGCATAAGGCGAGAATTATATGGACAATTATTTATTTTCGGCTGAGCGTTTGCGCGAAAGAGAAAATAATTCTGTCATGTCTGTGACTCGCGAGTTTTTGGACAATTTTTGAGTATTTGACATCTAGAATTTGTATGCTATTCGCTTTATTGAAAGCCAAAGCCGTTCAATAGACTTACTGAATTATATTCATAACCTAGGTAGGTTGCAGTGATCAAGTAAATGTCAGAATACCAACATCAATTTGTGCACTAAATTATAAAAACATCGAAAAGTACAGAATTCAACAGCCTTACATTACAAATTGCATCTCTATCTAAAGTCTTTTAAAAGACTTGGGATTTAGGCGGGGATGTAGGCTTACTTTCTTGTTCCTGCAGAGAGTAGCCACAGGGGAAGGGTGGGGGTGGGGGGGGGGGGGGGTGGGGGCTACCCCCGTCAACAGTGTATTAATCTAATTGAGTAGAATTGATCGGCAATATGATATCCTCAAAATAAGTCAAATGACAAATACTTTATTAAGAGCAGTTCCGTAAATCGTCAAAATAACCTAATTTATGTATCATCAAAAAGGTTATTTATGGGTTGTAGTTTCATGATATTTGGAATTCAATCTAACATTCTCGGTTTGGCGGATTTTGAGGTTGTTGCGGATGTATAGCGCATTTTTTAGTAGAAAAAATGTTGATAAAAGTTCAAAAAATGTTGAAAAGGAAAGTAGGATCTCTTTGAAAATAGATAGAATACATGGAAACAAAGTACTTTACAATACAAAATGATGGTTCAAAAGTTCAACCATGTCTGCAGGCTGAATAATAAAAAGTTGTAACCAAAAGTAGTTTGCCTCATATTGCTGAATATTACAGGTACATGTATACTGACAAAATCACTTGCGCTGCGTAGGCCTACGTCTGCAACGGAGGGTTTTCTTATCTCATTAACCGAAAATTGGACAGCAAAGACATTTTCAGGTTTTATACTCCTACTAGAGATACTTGAAACCCAGGTGTTAACTATCAAGCAACTGGTATAGTTTAGATTTTGCAAGCCCTCAAAGTGTCTGAAATGTACGTCCGCAACTACGGAATTGCCCAAATAGGTCTTACATTTATTTACATACGCCTACGGAATAAATCACAGCTCATCATCATCATCAAAACAATTGCTGCCTTTTTAATAGCCTTTTGCTTTACCCTGTGTGAGACATGAGGATATTACCGAATAGATTATTAGCTGATTTGGGTTTCTTGTGACAAAAAAAAAGTTGTGGTATAATTATAAGCCTTTTCATGCTTTTGCACTAGGCCTACATGTAAATTACATGTGGGTGACCCTATTTTACCAAGCTGTTTGGCATGCCGTCAGGGTTGGAGAAAGCACAACTTCGCCTGTTTACTCCAGCCAGTGCAATTTACATGATTTTGGGCTATGCTACGATTTCATGATATATGATTATATGAGTATGACCTAGTCCTTACACTTTTTTTTACAGTACCCATATCATGATGTGGGTACTTGTTCCTCCCATAGTGTAAGGAGGAACTAAGGGTGTGAGGATACGTGTAATTTGTTGAACGTTTAACCTGTTGATTTTACGGTCAGTTAAACGTTTAACCGTCTATTTTGTTCTAATGACCTCATTCTAAATTCAGTTCAATTCTATCACTTTTAAATAATTGTTATTTTATTGTCAGTGTCCAAATTAAGGAAAAAAATCTGGTAATCCGAATGTCATGAAAACTGGTAATCCGCCAACATTTTTGGTAATCCGTAATTTGACCATTAAATTCTCGGCCTCGCCACCGCCATCCCCACCCGCATTTGATCCCCTACCCCCGCCCCTATTGAAGAAAGTTGTCAGCGAAAGTTGCCGCGACATTGTAAACAATGTGTGCAAAGCCAGCCCGTCGGCAAAGTAATTCTAACACCGTGGTAAAGCAAAGGATGATGTAATGATAGAACCACGGTTCTAGAATGCTCAGTTCCAAACACGTGTATTTTGCTATACAGCAACGTTCATCACGCGGTAAGCCATGCGGCCCTTGCCAATATAGCGCAATAAAAAGGCACGATTCTATATGAAACCAATACACTAGTATATTAAACTGAACTAGGTATGTGGGATTGAGGTGGGTCAGCCGGTCAGATGAAATTGATTGAGAAAATACTACGACTCTTTACGAGTGCGACACAACAACATGAATTTACTAGAGATCGTTTTTCGTAAGCTTTTCAAATTTTAATACTTTGTTGAGTAGTTTTATTTTTAAAATTATGGATAAAGTGGTAGGAAACTGTGAATTTATGTGCAGTTTAATCACATTTTGAAGAGGAATTACTGTAAGTAAAGAAGTTGTTTCAAATACAGTACAGGACTTTTAAAAAAACTGGTCGTCCCACGGATTACCATGGCCGAAATTCTTGGTCGTCCGTCCGGCAGCAAATCTGGTCGTCAGGACGACCGGATTACCACTTAATTTGGACACTGTTTATTGTGATGCCAATTTTTCAACATGCTTTCCACGATGTGGGGAAAACTGTAATCAAAATTTTGGAAGGCCTGAAAATTCTCAATTAACCCACAATAATTTAATTTTGAAGTGGTGCTACCCTTTAAAGTATTAATATTGGCAAACTAGCAAATCAGTGAAAATATATAAAATAAAAAAACTATGGGCATAACCTAGTATACTCTGACCCAGATCCCAGAATTGCATCTTTCTAGCCAGCTCTGAACTGCCAAAGGTCATCATGAGGGTAATTGCTTTTCAGTATGTCTTATAAGGGTTTTAGATGTGTAAAATGTGAGGTTTATTGAAAAATCAAACCCATATGCGTGTAACCGTTAACTAGTTTTTGTAAACGGATTTGACCCTTGCGGTCGGTTACACGTGTAAACGTGTAACAGTCACATGCCTAGGAGGAACCATACCAAAAAGACAGAAGCCCTCCAGTTTGTTCAAATTCTGTTTTTCACAGACAATTGATTTTAATATTTAGTAGCCTACTCATCACCCAGTTCTTGAATATATGCCAATATTTGGGTGAAATTCAATCTGGTATCCGTACACAGTCACAGAACAACAATAATCAACCATGCGGTTTACTGTTTTTTCAAGATGGCAAAATTGCGCGATAGTTTTTTTACGAATGCGCCACTTCTGATGATACGGTGTAGCCTAGGGATAACAGGGAGATTCGATGTTTACGTAACACAAATATCACAAACCGCTCATTCTTTACTGGATGGATGACTCACAAAATAGCCGACACAGATAATTTGTTTGTGTTTCGCTCGCTTGTCGTATACAAGATTCTAATGTGACTTTTCTGAACACTTATTGTTAGCTCTTAATTTGTTTGCAATAACACGAATAGATTAGAGAATATTTAAGGACAACTTATTTAGGGTCTCCAAATAGGTGGTGAGTGGGACTTAAAACGGATGATTTTTCAGGTGACTAAAATAGTTCACTTCTTCTTTGGGTCTATACCCGATACTGTCCCTAGGATCTATCAAGACTACATTGTAGATATGACCTGATTTTGTAATCAGTCCATTCTACGAACTTCATACTATCACACAAAGTAATGACATGTGACCTTTTTAGTGATGGGGGAATACTGTACCTCACAAAATTAACTTCTTATGATCTTGTTCAATTCATTTGTGATTTATAGTTTACTATTTAAAATGGCCGTAATGTTGCACAATTACACATTGCAAATTTTTGCTGACAGAAAAAAATGGTAAATTGTGTATCATGTATCTACTGTGTACGTTAACATGGATGACATGCTGTTTACTAAATTCAGATTTTACATGAAGACACATTTATACAGTCATATTCCAAACTTAGAATTGGAATGTGTAAGTTTTTATAGTTGTTTTGCAAACAGATAATGGTACTAAATCTTGTTTAAATTTTCATTATATTCCAGGTGTCGATATTGGCTCAATCTTTCGTAAATAACTGCTCATCACAATGACCGATGCTACTGCCACCACAGCACAGGTGGGCACCGCCCATCACCCTCTGGAGCAATTTTTGCTGCTAGCCAAGTCAACAAAGGGAGCTGCTATGGTTGCACTCATAACACAGGTAGGTCAACCCTCATTTATTGGTTTTTGCTGTCAAACCTGGACCTTAAACTGGGTGTATAGACTACTATCTATGTGGAGTGTAGACACACCCCATCCTTTTAGACGTTTTACGGGAGATTCAGGACCTAACCTCTCACCACCCAAATGTGGACGTCTTAAATGAAGTCTTACATTATTTGAAATTGTTTGTGGACCATGGCTCAAATAATCTAAGGCATCAAAAGACATCAATTTCTGGCTATTTTCACTCCATTCAAAAGTACATAATTGCATGCCCTCTTCATTTCTTATTGTGAGGCCTGTTGTGGATGGTCCACGGTTGGTGTGTGTCCACGTTTGCTAGAGGTGTTATCTTAGTTGCAGTCCACGGTTGTAGGGAAAAACACACGCCATTGCCCAACCATCAGTGTATGATATCCACATAAGATGTAATGCTGCAGGCCTATTTGTGTCTTTGTGAACTTACTATCAAGTTGTTTGTAATATGGACAAAAAGGCTGGCTAAGCATCTATTCCTGACTTTTATTTTTTGGGTGTCAGATGGAAATCACGTCCATGGGTAAGTCTATAAAATGGGTTCGTCCTAATTTCATGAGCGTCCCATAAATTGTAGGCCTACTCCTATCCAGGTCTTCGAGTTACCTTGGGTGTATGTGTTAGAGATGCCTATAACATACAAGAGTCAATGCTCTCTACTTATCCCACATTATTTGGTTATGTTACATGTGTTATGTGTTTCTCATATACAGGTCTTGGAGGCACCAGGGGTTTATGTGTTTGGTGAACTACTAGAGATGCCCAATGTACAAGAGTTAGCCAACGGACCCAATGCACCACATCTCAACGCTCTCAACCTGTTTGCCTATGGGATATATCAAGATTACCAAGGTGAGTGGCTTATAATATGTTTTCCTCGTTTTGTGCTCATGTCAGTTGGCACTGGTGTTATCCTGTACCTGCTCCAGCCACTCAGCTGAAAACGGGTATGAATTAGCGAAGCACTTGAGCTTAGCGTAGCAAGTCCAAGATACGCTCGCTTCTAGTTTCACAGATTGCAGTGTAAAACTAGTGCTAACAGCTAAGGCAACGGAAAAAAGAAACCCTGTACTACAGGCCCGACCGACCCATCTTTTAGAAATTGGTGGGAAAAAAATTCATGTGCAAATAAACACAGACCCCATTTTTTTTAAAACGCTTTTTCACTTATAGCATCTAAAGGAAACATTTTGCTGGGGAAATGAGAACAATATGAGCCTTCCTCTGATACCAATGCCTCAAATGTGATGCGATCTGTGAAAACCCGCCACATGGTGGCATTTTTCATATTGGAGATATTTATATCATAAGAAAGCTAAAACTGTGCTGATTACAGAACTGTTTGGATCATTTTTCTACGATCACTACAAAAAAAGTTATGAGTGAATGATGATTGTGATGTCATCAAAAGCTACAAAACAAGAAATCATGTAAACAGGCCAAAAAAGATACATAATTCAATATAATAACATTATAAGGTCAATAATAAAAGTGACTTAAGTAAGTTTTTGAAGGTGAAATTTCATAAAAGATGATGACACAAAGTATTGGAAACTAAATTTCTTTAAAAAAATCCGACGGGTTTTCACAGATCGCATCACAAATTTGATGGGAAAGCGAATTTGATCGGGTCACCCAATGGGCCAACTTTAAGTTTGGTTGTTGAGAACCAGGAGTGTTTCCACAGGAACATAGTTATTTTAGTCAACAAGTTCAAATGCCATGAATTATCAGAAGCAACAGTTTGTTTGAAAGTGTATTATTGAAACCTATTATTGGATTGATTTGTTTTGTTTTTCCCTCTTAGCTAACCCGTCACATTTTTCCGATCTGTCTGAAGTTGCGTTAACTAAACTGAGGCATCTGACAATGGTCTCGTTAGCAGATAAGAATAAGCGTATCTCGTATTCGGTGTTACAAAAGGAACTAGACATGAAAAACCTGAGGGCTTTAGAGGTGAGTCTGTCCATAACCATCTCAACTTCAGTACTGACTCGGGAATTCTATGAAATAATTTTACTCATGACTGACAGTTTCGTGTGCTATAGACTATAACTTATAGTCCACACACTTCATCAGAATAACCTCTTTTGTCTATTCTCTCTAACCTCAAGAAAAATGACAAAATTACTAGATCTGAATATACAGGGTGAGTCAAAAAGAGTGCAATAGTGGAAAGAAGCCATTTTGTTTTCAAAACCAAAATGAATTTTAAAACTTTTTAAACGTTGCAAGAATGATGTATTTAATCCTAACTTTGTGTGAAAAAATGAAGTCGATCGCATTTTTCGTTTGATTAGATACATCATTCTTGCAACGTTTAAAGAAATTTAAAATTCATTTTGGTTTTGAAAACAAAATGGCTTCTTTCCACTTTTGCAGTCTTTTTGACTCACCCTGTATCGAGTGCTTGGAGCACAGATGTCGTAAGTGCATTTTTGGAGTTTTGAGAAAAACAAAACTTTGACTAAGTGAGACAAATCTGGATTGCACCAATTACTTTACAATTAACTTTTTTGACAATAACTATGGATATATATGGATAGTGTTTCATGTGGATAACATGTGTTAAGTACGGCATTAATAGCATGCACCAAGTGTTTTTCATGATTCACTTAAAACGTGCTCCAAACAATTTGTTAACATGGAAATTTGCAGATTGTGTTCAAGCCGTTTGAACCATTAAAATGTGTTGTAATCAATGTGTGCACTAAATAGAGAATATCACATTCTATCATAATACACAAAAAACTGAAAATCTCAAAAATTGCACTTAAGACATGTGTGCTCCAAGCACTCGATATGACCTCTTACACCCTACTGCGGAGAAAATACCGACAATTGATGGCATTTCTAAAATAGAAAGAATGCAGATGCGTAGGCGTGCTTTATAATTGCTGCGAGTGTAAAGTGATGTCACTGTCCAGAGAAAGTGAAATAGACTATACAGGGTGAGTCAAAAAGACTGCAATAGTGGAAAAAACCCATTTTGTTTTCAAAACCAAAATGAATTTTGAATTTCTTTAAACGTTGCAAGAATGACGTATTTAATCCTAACTTTGTGTGAACAAATGAAGTCGATGGCATTTTTCGTTTGTCTTTGGTGACCCTCTTTTTGCTGCACAACCAAATTTACCTGTTTGTCCACGAGCACATGGATTTTCATTTGAAATGGCACACATTGCATTTTCATATTTGAATATCCCGCCAACAAAATAAATGGAAAATGTCAGTTTTTTATTAACATTTAGAACATTATACGCTTTCATAGCATGGGTATGATTATAATTGATTATGCTAACTTACATGTAAACAAGAAAGGATGCATCACATTCCAATAACATCACAAATGAACTAAAGTTTCCAAATTTGAATGAGAGACACATTTTGCAATCTGATACATATTTTGGGTATCTCGTGGACAAACATGTGAAATGGGTGCACTGGTCAAAAGGTTCACCAAAGACAAACGAAAAATGCGATCGACTTCATTTTTTCACACAAAGTTAGGATTAAATACATCATTCTTGCAACGTTTAAAAAGTTTTATAATTCTTTTTGGTTTTGAAAACAAAATGGCTTCTTTCCACTATTGCAGTCTTTTTGACTCACCCTGTACACTGCAAATTATGAACGTTTACTTTTGGACAAACTAAAAGTAAACTCAAAAGTAAACGCAATACTAAACACTTATGTGAGCCCACCAACTAAGTTGTTTTCCACCCAGCCTTTAATTAATACCATTATATCACAGATGGTGGAAACATCTGTGATATTCACTCACTTGGAGCATGCTTTGAGGTCAATTCGGTACAAAATGCAAGAAAACGTTTAGTTTTGCGTTTACTTTTATGTTTACGTTTCCTTTTGTGTTTAGAATTGCGTTTACTTTTGAGTTTACACTTTAGTTTGTCCAATAGTAAACGCTCATAATTTGCAGTGTATACAGTCCAACCTCGGATATCCGACCCTCTTTTATCCAGATAACTCGGTTATCTGGCTGAATGATCCCAAAAGAAAATAAGTTTTTTACAGCCTAATCACCGTATTTTCACATTCTGAAGCATTTGAAGGCCATTTTTTGATGTTGGTAGTGCTGTGTAGTGCTTAAATATTAAATACATTGTCACTGTAATTACCCATCATTCAGTACCCTTCTATTTAATTGTCCTTATTTGAGCACTTCAGTCAATTCAGAATTACACATAATTCGTGTATCCAGATTGTTCACTAAATCCGGCCATTGCTTGGTCCCATCATGTCTGGATAACAGAGGTTGGACATTACCAAATAGGTTCATAAGGATCGTTGAGTAGAATATTTATGAAAGGTTCATTGTACTGATCCAATAACATGTACTCACGTGTACGTTTCGGATACGTCTGTATCCTTTGTCAACACTTGTGGTAGTGACGATCTTGACGACTCTTGGAGGAGTTGCCAGTTGATTTATCATCAGGAGATTTTTTTCCCGATGATAAAAGATCATCGAATACGTGCGTGAGAAAGTACTGCCCCTCGTCTCGATTCATTGTTGAGGCCCCTCAATCTGGATACACGAATGATGTGTAATTCTGAATTGACTGAAAGAGAGGTTGACAAAGGATACAGACGTATCCGAAACGTACACGTGAGTACATGTTATTGGATCAGTACAATGAACCTTTCATAAATATAAAAGAGGTTGGACAGTATTTGATTAGAGAAAGCATAATTTGGTTTGGATAAACCTGGTTAACAAATAAAGGCAGTCTAGTTTCAGAGTTTGCCATACCTCAATAAGGCTTATATGTAATGTAAGGCTGTGAATGCACGGGTAGTTTCGTACCTGGGTCGGGACCCGTTTAAGTTTGTCCCCAAAATGACACATAATGGGGTCAATAGTGGTCATTTGGGGGACAAATTTGTACTAAAAAAAAAGAAGAAAAAAAGGGTTTTTTTCTTTTTTTTGTTCCTTTTTACATTTCGGGTATTCGGGTACATAATTTGGTACCCAGGTACCCGGAATAGCGGGCGGGTACTCGTGTATAAGTCACAGCCTTAATGTAATATCATTACAGTAAACACAATTATTTTATCTACCATCATCCCCCAGGATCTGATCATCGAGTGCATATATGCCGATGTAGTTCGTGGCAAACTAGATCAGAAGAACCAACTTCTAGAAATCGACTACACCATAGGGAGGGATATAAGGCCAGAAGCAATATCTGATGTAGTCAATGTATTACAAGATTGGTAAGTATAAGATTAAATGAGCCAGAGGTGGGAATGGGTCAGGGATAGCACTGGATCAAAAATGTGAGAGGTCCCATGACATTTTTTCAGGACCTGTAGGACTTCAAAAAACAAATTTAAGGGGTCCCCCAAGAAATTGAGGGGTCCTGGGTATTTGAAATTTTACTTTTTTATGGAGAGTTTTAATGAATTTATTTTGTGAGCAAAGGATGGATATGTAATTTAATGCTAAGGCTGAAGAACAAGGGGGAAAGCGGCGGATTAGGTAAGAGGAATGCTAATGCTGAAGAACAAGGGGAAAAGTGACGTTCCTTCAATTTTGATCGGGACCCGCAAATCTTTCCAATTTGAAACCTGACGCATCAAACAAGAAAGTGAGAGGTCCAGGACGCGCAGACGTGTCAGAATGTGACCCCTGTTGTACAGGGTGTATCAGAATGAACTATACCGTGTTTCAAAAATACATTAAAAAAAATTTAATTTAAAAAAAATAATTTTTAAACATCTGCAATATAACTTTTTTAGGTGAACATGTATCCTACATTATATGTTAATTTTATTGAGATATATCTTTTTGTGCTCGTGTGGCAAGACTTAATCTGAAATTGATGAAAAATGTGTTTTCAATTTGTTAGCTCAAAGAATTCACAGACCTTGAAAAGCCATCGGCAAATCTGATTAACGCATGGTTTATTCTTATGCATGTTTAATGTCAACTACTTTTATATTTTAAATTGATCATTTTGACCAAAATTGAAATCTTCCATCTTTACCAGAAAGTCTGTATTTTCCATTAGAAATATCCAATTTTCAAAATCTTAAATTCTCATGAAAGCTGGGCATTTGCACAATATATATATATGAAAATGAATTGAACAATATTGATCAAATTCAAACCGTAATATATCATATTGCCTCGATATATATGGGGGTCATTGGTTAGCCAGAATTAACATTTAAAACATCATACAAATAATGTTGATGAAAGTTTCCGTTACACATTTAGAACTGGAACATGTGTTAATACAAGATTATTTCAAGAATAATGTGTAGACCGGCATACTATTTTCTAATTGTAACTGTTTATTTTGTTTGATTTCAGGTGTGATAGTTGTGAAGCAACACTAGGTACTATAGAAGATCAGATCAGAAGAGCTAACAAATATAAAGAAACTCATGTGAAAACTAGGCTACAAGTAGAATCAGAGGTAAGAACAACAAAACCTCTTTCTCATGCCATCGTCGGGGGGGGGGGGGGCATTCAACTTATTTTTGGGTAGGGGGTTGTCACCCAGGGTCTCAAAAACGGGGGCTTTGGAGCAGATTTTTGATGAAAACAGGGCCTTAAGAACTGATTTTCTCCAAAAATTAGGGTCTTAAGAACTGACTTTTCTCCAAATTTGTTTAGGAACAATGCCAATTTTCCAAAAAAATGGGGGTATTAGAACGATTACCTAGACTATATCCTTCATATCTTCACTATTAACACACAGCCCCTACGATGGCGGCCATATAGAGGAATGCAGGGACCTGAACTACTGTTTACCTAATCCAATTCCATAGATCTGTCTGCCGGTAGAACATTTTAGTTTTCCATCAGCTAATGTAAACATATTATTTTGACAGTACATGTTCCTTCTTTTGTGCTTTTTGTTTACTCAGGTAGCGAATCTCAAAAAAGCCATCAAAGCGACGTCGTCACAAGAAGTGGATGATCAGCATATGTCAGACAGCAGAGAAATGGAAGCACAACCTGTTAAACCAGCAAAGAAAACATCTAAGATAAAGGGGTAAGTGGGGGTTATGCATCTATAGTTGGATCAGTTCCAATTTTGCAAAGCCTCCTAACAGCAGCAAATGAATAAAGACTTAAGAAGGACGCGGGGGCGCATGAAGGCAACAAGCGCACTGTTATGTGCGTGCGGCCAAAACCATGTGCGTGTGGAAATAATCCACGTACACTTGGATTACTTTTGCGGGCAGAGACATAAAAAACAAATGTTTCTCGCCAATATGGAACGGATTAAACTGTATCTCCTGCTTGCCTATGAAGACCACTTTATAGTATACAGTCCTCAAAATAAGTAACTGACCAGGTAATAAATATGCTCTCAACTCCAAAACTATAACTCCTACTTAAAAATATTAGACATTAAAGTTGTATGGAAATTTCTTGTTTTTATTATGAGATATTACACGTGAAGATTGAATGAATATTTACTCAGTTATGTGCCCTAAACCAAAACAAAGTCCGTTTTTCATTTTAACATTTCGTTCGTCTACATGCAGCCTCGGACTAGCAACAGGCAGATTAGTGATTAACTGGTAGAGACAACTCACTGCTCGATAGTAAGACGGGGATTGGGGATGCATCAATTGATCAATGCAACCCATACACTACCTGTCGCACTGCCCCGCGTGTTCAAATCCCAAGTGTAAAAATGTAAATTGCACTTTGTTCTATACTTTTCAATGTCGCGTTCTTAATTATTCACCGATCTTAATGAATAATGTATCAAGTTAAAGAAGAGAAATTTCTTTACTTAATATTTTTATGTAGGAGCTATAGTTTTGGAGTTAAAGGTAGATGACCCGATCACATTTTCGTAACACAGAATTATTTCAAACATCCGGAGATTTTCATATCATATGAAAGCTCGTATTTTTCTCATCATCATACTGAAATTTGATGGCCTAAATCGGTATAATTACGGAGAAATCGATGAAATAACGTCGAATTACCGCAAATGGTGGTAACCACCGATATAGTTTGTGTACTACTCAATGGGTACAGTTCACAGCATCTTGTGCGTCTAAAATAAGAACCATTAGAGCTATGCAACTCAAACTTTGGAACACAACTTTTTTAAGGATGACCTTTCATATAGAATAGAAAACTTCAAGTTGAAAATCGGAACATCTACCTTTAAGAGTATATTTATTACCTGGTCAGTTACTTATTTTGAGGACTGTAGTTACATTTCTATTGAAAGGAAGATATCACAATATACACAAGTCATGCAAGTGCATTCAGTAATGTGGTCTTCTCAATAGCGGAACCATTGAGATGGGAGGAGTGAAGGCATTGATGAGGCAATTTGTTGTTGTTGTTATGTTGTCCTCGACCCCCCGCTTGTAAGATAAGGCCGCTCAGTTTTTTTTTTTTTTTTTTTCAGATTGTTTTCAGATTTTCTTTAAACAGTTTAAATGACATTGGATATTAAATTAAGTGTTTATAACATATATGTGCGACTCTTAGAGTGATTTCAACTTCTTGTTGGCTGAACTTTGAGCTTCCGCTGGTAAAAGAAAAATATTAAAAAAAAAAAAAAATGATAAAAAAATCCGCCCGCCCGCCCCTCCTCTCTGAAAGTTATGGAGGACAACATAACAATTTTTTTTGGCCTGAGTAGAGACATGGAAGCCTAAACTGTCAAGCCAGCAAGAAAACATGAAAGATTAAGGGGTGTGTGCAGGGCCAAGTCATCCCTGTGAGCCAATTGAGGCCACTCACTAAAGTGGTTAGGTTACCTACTGTACATTTGTGGGCACTAAAACAAAAAGAATTCCATGTCAATATGGTAGCCGCACAGCACCATGATGATCGCGATTGAGTTGATATGTTGCACGTTATAATTACTAAGATTTGTTTGATTGATAACCAATTATTATTATAAACGTCCTCATAATTAAAAGTCAAGAAAAAAACCCCAATTTTCAATAGTACCGTAACGCTATATTAAAAAAATCATTTGTCTCAAAGCTCCCGCGCGCGTTAGTTAATTGGCGCGCGTTAAAAAAAAGAATTTTCCGATTTTCATTGTCCAAATACCAAAAAATCCCAAAATGTCACAGATTTTTATTGATTTCATCATTTTAAATACAAAAGTTCACTTTTACAAGGATTTCAATATTTTATATTTAAAAAAATAAAAAAAAAATAAAAAAAATAATCGCATTCCGCATTAGGTTTGAAAAACTGAAGAGCTGTGAGACAAAAGATTTTTTTAATATAGCCTAATAGCAAAGTTTTATGAGAATGAGTAGAAATCTTGATTTTAAATTTGATTGGAGTGCTGTTTACCACAATTTCCCCATGGTACGGTACATCATGCAGGATGTACCCCAGATTGCGCTTGGAATAATTAATGCTGAAAAGATCTATTATTTTTCTGAATCTATAGATGAGGTGACCTATGATGTCATGTATTTACAAATGGGACACCCTCTGTTGTTTCCCTCCAGGCAGAATATACAGTAAAGTTAATGAAGACAATATGAAATTTCTTTCTAATGAATTGTAAAACTCATTTAGTTTTAGTTTTGTGTGTGAAATGCGATAGCTTATAGCATTCCTAAGCAAGTTTAAAGACAGTTTTGATAACAATTTGCTGTGACACCACAATCTAGTTAGAAAACCTGATCTGGCCTATGTAAACTATAGGAACTCTTGCCCGGTGTGTTTTGTCTCAAACTAACAGAGGGCGTCCTAAATGTCAACAAATGTCACCTCATCTATAGAAGCAAGATCAGCAGTAACACAGTTGTTGTATTGGCGTACACGCCTGACCCTTTACCCCCGACCCTAATTCGTGTTTTTTTGCAGAAGAATTTTTTTTAAAAGGTAAAGGAATACAGTACACAGTAAATCTGAAGATCGCAAATGGCCTCATGATATTTTGTGATTTATTTGACTCTGTGAGATCAAATTTAGTTTAGAAAAATAAATCCATCCCTGCCCTACCCTAATTTTCAATGGCAAGTTACACCAATACAAAAAAATTGTATTTGGCCGAAGTGTACTGTTGATTTGTTATTAATTTGTTTTCCATCACTCTTTTTTTTCTTCTCTGCAGGTTACGAGGAAGCGGGAAATTCTGGACAAAATCAAATTGAGGGCGCTGTAATTGTAAAACAAACTTTTTGTTATGGTGTACAAATGCATATAGCAAGTTGAGTGTTGAACTCAATACAGGACCTAGAATAAAGAACTGTAAAAGTGGTAATTTAAAAGGACTCAATTTTATAACCACTCTGCCAACTCTTCAATTATTGTGCATGTTCTTTCCATGCGGCAAGCGTCTGCAGACTATATTCCAAAATGTTACAATATGTTTCCAAAATTTCACAATTATTGAATTTCATTGTCATATTTGGAATCACCATGAGAAATGCATAGAAATAAGTACAAGCATGCATAGTATTGGTTCAGTTATGAAAAAGACCTTGAAAATTGGGAAAGGTTTCTAAAAAATCTGTTTTGTACATATGGTAAAACCAATAGCCGCATGGTAAATGTTAAGGGTATAGATGAGGTGACATTTGTTGACATTAGGATGCCCTCTGTTGGTTTGAGACATAACACACCGGGCAAGAGTTCCTATAGTTTACATAGGCCAGATCAGGTTTCTAACTAGATTGTGGTGTCACAGCAAATTGTTATCAAAACTGTCTTTAAACTTGCTTAGGAATGCTATAAGCTATCACATTTCACAAAAAACTAAAACTAAATGAGTTTTACAATTCATTAGAAAGAAATTTCATGTTGTCTTTATTAACTTTACTGTATATTCTGCCTGGAGGGAAACAACAGAGGGTGTCCCATTTGTAAATACATGACATCATAGGTCACCTCATCTATATGGAACATGCGCCCTGAATGGGCATGGAACATTTATAGCTTCAATGTCACCTCTCTTGTTCTACTGACATGGCATGATACATATGTGACCTGATCAAACATCTTGGTCCTTGGAATTAATATACAGGTCCCAAAATTGCCAAGGAAATGTATAACTCCAATATTTGTGTTAGGTATAAGCTTTTTTAAATATGAAAATGGACCCTGAAATTATAACTTTTGTGCAACATATGGGAGTCGCAAATAATTTAAGCAACATGAGAAAGGGTAGACAAGGGAGAAAAGGAGGATTTTGAAGGTGGGACATTCTTATAATCACATTCACGATACTTATCTTTATGAATCCATATCAGTACACACCCACACAGCCTTAAAATTTATTATGCCTCTACTCTTTTGGAAAGGTACACCCTTAATTTTATTTTCAGTACCTTCTAAAAGTTAGGTTATCAAAACTTCTGAACCCCTTTATGACCCATCATATTGAAACAGACCAGTTGTGGGCAGACCACAGAATTATAAAGGAGAATACGGACGAAATGTATTGCTCTTACGTGTAACAGGCGCCATTTTGGATTTCCACCATGGGGGAAATTTGGAGGTATGTTGGTGTATTTTAGAACTGCACGGAAAAGAACGAACGAATGTACGTAGCTGATCAACTATTGTGTAATATGTTATAAGACCAAGGCTCAAGATAAGCGGGCGCTGAGCGATTTTTACCCCTCGGTCTTCCTCCCATAGCGCCCGGTAATGCTGAAAAATAAACAACCGAGCGCTGATATTTTGTCCAAACCAGCGCCCGTTGACGATCGGGAAGCTTTCCCAAGACAATCGAATTTCGATTTGACAATGCTGCCACGCTGGATTTAATAAAAAGTTAGCTCCCGGTAGACTGAAAGTAGCTCCCCGTTCTCAAAAAATCCATTGATCCGGGCGCTACTTTTGACAAAAGTATCTCCCAGTAATAAAACTGTTATCTTGAGCCTTGTATAAGACTGGCTTATATAATAGCAATGGTATGAGGTAGGAGGTAAAACTTTTTGAATGACCCTTGCATATAATGGTTGACTTACTTTTTGTCTGGTGTTTGTTACGTGCATGACATGTAGACCTTACAAAAAGAAGTTCCTGACCTTCTGCATTTATGTTCGATAATTCAAAATCAGTAATCTGTACCAAAAATGGAAGATTTGTAGTAAACAGCACATTTCTTTCCCGTAATTTGACAAAGTTATGTTTGGAATAGTCACACCTAACAAACTAAAAGTTGTAGCTAACCACTTTTTACGGGGAAGAAATCTGCCTGCCTCTCAGAATTCTGGTACCGATTATTTATTTTGAATTAGCCAGCACGAAAGTGCCTGGGCAGGAATCTATGTGTTAGGTGTATATGACTTACTGTGTATCTTGTTGTGAAACTGTAAACGAAGAAAATAAAAACCGGTGTTTTTCACAAAATTATGTGTTGTTGATTTAACATCTGGCGATCACTAGAAACGATCTGGCGATCACTATTAGGAACGATCTTGTGTATGGTTGAGTAGAGAGCGTACAAACTGATGTGTTAACACATATTGCTTTGTTGTCAAAGGCAAATGACCAGGATGTTAAAAAAAACCCGATGACCGGGCGACCTATAGAGCCTCAAATTTCATTTTGTGATATCAGAAATATTTGTTATCAGGTTAAGTTTGTGTGGAACTCGAAATACAATTTGTGTAATCTCTAAATTTGTTATCGTAGTTTGTGTTGGCGAAGTTCAACGTTAACAGCAAAGACTCTTTACCGAAATTAACAGCAAAGGTACTAATATTAGAAAATGGCAGTTGTGGAATACAAGCTAGGGTGTGTTGCGATCTACTGCAGGGGTGTGAGAGGTCACAAAAAAGAAAGAAAAGGAAATCGGAAAAAATGCCAAATATGGGCTGAAAATAAAATAAAAGGCTGACATTTTGGCACAAGAAAAATAAATAAAAAGAGGAAATCAGCTAAAAAGAGGAACTATCACAACCCATTACACTTTTGCTAACTATGGTACTAAAGAAAGCAGTAAATTAATTAATTTTTATATTCTCAACATTTTAGTAGATAGCAACAGGTGAATTTACTGCTATCTTCAGAGATAGTGTTTGCATTTGTTGCTATCTACTACATTTTTGCTAACTATATGTGATGCAATCTGTGAAAGCCCGCCACATGTCGGGATTTTTCATATTGGAGATATTTATATCATAAGAAAGCTGAATCTGTGCTGATTACAGAACTAATTTGATCATTTTTCTACGATCACTACAAAAAAAAGTTATGAGTGAATGATGGTTGTAATGTCATAAAAAGCTACAAAACAAAGAAATCATGAAAACAGGCCATAAAAGATACATAGTTCAATAGAATAACATTATAAGGCTCATTAGAAAAGCAACTTAAATAAGTTTTTGAAGGTGAAATTTCTTAAAAGGTGATGATACAAAGTATTAGAAATTAATTGTCTAAACAAAATATTAAAAATAAAAAATAAAAAATAAAAGTTTTATTTTTTATTTTAATTTTACCCATAATCCCTATTTCACATTTTGCGACATCCGACGGGTTTTCACAGATCGCATCACATATTTACAGTTTATGCTCTGGGGTCTTTGGGCTTCAGACCAGACATTAGCGGGTTGAACCGGTTTATGGAGCTACGGCACATATTCTCCTGGCCACAGTCCGACATACGTGGGCGCACTTCGATCAGTTCACTGCGCATGCTTGAAAACTAACAAAATGCTGCTAACCAATCAGAACCATGAGGTTGAGCTTACGTATTGCGCACCACAGATGTCAGTTGCATCGTTTTTTAGGGCAAGGTTGACCTCGCATACTTTTACGCAACCTCATGTGAGTGCTCAACTGTGCTCAACCATATACAGGGTGTATGAAAAAAATAGGACTCTCTTTCAGCATGGAATTAATCCTTATTAAAACCACTGAATCATGACAAATTTGATTTCATTGTGAAGTACAACTAATAAACTTAAAATCCCGAAAAGATGAGACAAATCCATCATCAATTGAGGAAAGTGTGACCAACTAGGCAAGTCAACCCATTCTGCAGTACATGTACATGTATGTACAATGGTAATTTACACAGTAATGGTAGAGCATAACATGACAGTGGAAGATTACATTTTTAAATAGGCTAAAAGGGAAATTATTCTTACTCTTATATATCATATTAAATTGTTCTTATTCTTATCATGCTTATGGCAGAAATTGACTTTGAGGTCTAATTCTAAATGTCCTTCTCTGCCAATGATTGGTATACGCACACTTGACATGATTGGTTCTTTAATTCCTACCACAACTTTCCTACATGCTGAGGCTTTCTCATGAGAGCACTGAGCGACATTGAACATTGCACAGAAATAGTCATGCATCCAATTTGTGGATTATGTAGCTATTAATGATTTGTGCCAGAATTAAGAGGAATACCAAACTAATCTTTGCTATTGTTATTGATAAATGATTCGCAACATTTATGAATGCAAAATATTGAAATGTAAACCTTGACATTTTCTGGTTTGTATGTGTAAATCCCATTGTACAGACTATAGTAAATGACATGGTTTACGCAAATTATGCTAGCGGTCTTATTTCTCATTGGATTAATCTCAGATTTTCAGAATTTTGACATTATTAATTGGGCTTTGGACTGACGGTGATTGGTCATGGTCCAGTGGTTTTGAAAAATTAAAAAAACCGCCATGTAACAGAGTCCTAATTATTTTGATACATTCGTAAATGGCATAATTGGAATTGGTAGGAACTCCATCTGTCTGAATGCCTTTGATGATTGACAGTATTTGGAGGCACATGGTATAAGAGTACCAACAGTTCAATTAAAGTATAAAATAGATCATTAAAAGGGGCTACCAGACTCATCCTTATGACCCTTTTTAAATGGAGATTTTTTTCCTTTTGTTGGGTATTGCTCTAAAATTTAAAGCAATATTATTTGATCTTTTTCAATTTTTTACACTTTGATTTTCTCATTAGAAAAACCTGAAACTAAACTTCAGTTCAAAAAGCTGAAAATGCTAAATAAAAGCAGTGTGAAATTTGGGTAAAATAGCTCAAATTGGGTTGAAAACAAAAGAAATGTGTACATTTAAGCAAATCATTTTCAGTAGCAATCTTGAAAAGTTAATTGCGAAATTATTATTTTTTTGCTCAAATTCTTAGTGGAGATTCGATCACTTGAAATGGTTTTATTTAGTCAAATCTTGGCATTTTGTTACTCTAATGCTCGCTAAAATGTGATATTCGCAGCGGATTTGCACTTTCTTGTTTGCCGCATGTGGCCAATCGCCATCTTGAAACATATTGGACACAATGTCGAAAAAAGATGGTGCCCTAACAATATTTTTTCCCATTTTGTCTGTATATTTTTTTAAATGCGCAAGAATCAAGCGTCTCGGTGAAATGTACACGCACTACTAGAACCAAACTTGATTTTTTGTTTGGCCTAATATGCCTTTAAATAACACATAGTAAACTAAGTAAAACAGGAGACACCATTTTGCAATGCTTCTAAATGCTATTTAATCATACTCTTCACATAAAATAAAATTGATTGCTTGCAATTAGACCAAAAAAACAAAACAAGTTTGTCCCAGTAGAAACCTGAAAAAGGCTATGCGAAATGCAGGTTTTTTTAAACATGAGACGGGCTCTGTGAAGCAAGAAAATGAAGCTGATATGGTACTTCACAATGTGAAATTCAAATTTGAAGAAGCATAGTTCAATAAATCACTGGAGTCAGTTGTTTTTCTTGCGTTCAAATACTGTTTCAATATTGGGAAAAAATTCAATACAGTCACAACTTGCCCCACACTATCATTTTCGAAAGTTCAAGAATAAAAGAATAAAAAAAGGGTATGCGGTAAAATGCAAATTTTAAAAGCTATGCACATGGTCTTCTGAGACAAACTTTTTTTTTTATTTGGCCATAATTCAAATTTCAGGAAGACCTTCAGCTACATTATATGTTACCATGTAACTTGTCACATCACATTAAAGATCATGTTTGCAAACAACAGTTTGAAATAATTCCTGATAAACTCAGTATTATTACAAAAATAATATGACAACATATGCTTTTTTCTTACAATAAAATCTCATCAATCCATAGACGTTATTCTTAATTGGAGCATTTACGTCGAAGAGGGTAACGTGAACTGAAAACAAAGCTACATTTTAGCCAAGATGAGAGTGCCTTAGTTTTTCAATGGGGTGAACTTTGCACTAATCATAAAAAAAATCTTCATACTTTCGGAGCTGTTTAATATTTTACCTTATTACATTCATGAAATAAACTTGAACGTATCTACTATTTATTTTTACTATAGTTTGAAATGAATTGTTTGCTGGTAATAACCAACACTATCTAGGAAAATTTAGAAGTTCACAGTTTATTACATTGCAGTCAAAGGACAAGATTGTAATGTTTATTAGAGCACTAATTGCTCTGAGCATGCTCAATTGGATTGCACTCTCTCTTTTGATGTAAATGCGCCAATTAAAGGTAGATGTTCCGATTTTCAACTTGAAGTTTTCTATTCTACAGGGTGTCCCAAAAGTCTATGCACGATTTGGAAGCGTTGTATTTCACAAAATGTAAGTCATATTAAAAATATGAATACATATTTAGAAAGAAGAGATGTGGGAAATAATTTTGATACCAAACATTGGAGTAACATCTGTTTGCAATGCCACCCTAGAGTTAGAATATGTATTACTGCAAAAATGTAATTTTATACTTCAGAGAAATATAGTTCATAGATCCATTGAGATTAACAAAAAGACGGTTAGAGTTGGTTACACGGAAAGTGATCCGTCAATTGTAATTTTTAAAATTTTACATTACAGTGATCCCATCATAATAACAAACTATATATCACACATAATGTTCGTTTTTTATAGTGAAATCTAGTTTAAATGTTTTCCATAATATATAGAGACGTGTGCTAATGCAAAAACACGGACCTAACAAATTGAATAACGTAACCGAAGAAAAGTGAACACACACATCACACAGCTGTGAAACATGTGACTTGTTGATCTACCAGTCTTTTTTTCTACCACATCGAGACAAATCATGCACAGTTCCTGTGTTCAAAAGTGTATCCACCAACTTCAGAATGGATATTCTTCCTGGTGCGCGTTTCACTTTGAAATGTTTTCTGGACTTTTGTTGAGTATGTTTAACAGAATTTGTTTCAGCGTAGAACCATACAATGTGTATGGTTGTATCGCTTATCTATGCTGTAAACCATCTTGAATGAAGACTTTTGCAGTGCATTGTTGTCTACTACGCCTATTTATGTTGTGAGTGACCGAGTTTGGTAATAACATTAATGTTGCAAGGTAAGCAGTGAACTGTGACTTATGCGCAACGTTGCTTTCATACCGTTAATTTATGCGCACCTGTTTTTAGCAACAATGTGTGGTATTTGGTATTGGTGGGTCTCACACGGCCAAAAACTTTCAACCAGTTTTAAAATGTTGTGGGTTCACCAATAGGGTTGTGTTTGGTATCAAAATAATTTCCCAAATCTCGTCTATCAAAATATAGTTAAATTTATACCATATGATTTATATGTTATGAGATATGACTCTTCAAAAACATGCATAGACTTTTGGGACACCCTGTACATAAAAGGTCATCCTTAAAAACGCCGTGTTCCAAAATTTGAGATGCATAGCTATTATGGTTCTTATTTTAGACGCACAAGATGCTGGGAACTGTACCCATTGAGTAGTAACAAACTATATCGGTGGTAACCACCATTCGCAGTAATTCAACGCTATTTCGGCGATTTCTCTGTCATTATACCGAATTAGGTCGTCAAATTTCAGTATGATGATGAGAAAAATACGAGCTTTCATATGATATGAAAATCTCCGTATGTTTGAAATAATTCTGTGTTACGAAAATGTGATCGGGTCATCTACCTTTAAGAATAACGTCTATAGTCTGAAATCAGTTTGTAAGTATTGCTTCATCACTATGTTCCACTGCCTCAGCACTTTCCACATGGCGTTTTGTTTTACCATACAAAACAGATTTTTTTCAGAAACCTTTCCCAACTTTCAAGGTCTTATCTCAAGGATTACTGAAGCAATACTAGGCATGTTTGTACTTATTTAAATCCATTTCTCATGGTGATTCCAAATATGGTAATGAAATTTAATTATTTGACATTTTTGAAACATTTTGTTCAATTTTGGAATGTCGTCTGCAGATGCCTGTCGCGTGGAAAGTGTTAACACTTTAATATTACAAACCAAAGATCCTGAGACCATTTTAAGTGTCTGTATTTCAAGCTGTTTGTCAGTCATTGTTGACTTTAAAGCAAGGCCATGTGTGGGATTTACATAAAAACATGACCACTGGCCTGCCTAGTCTAGGAATTGGAGAATTTATGACTGGCTAATATGCAAATTGCTGGTATGAAAGTGATTAGGCAATGGAACACAATGTTGCTGTATTGAATGTGCTCATTTAAGTGATACTGAAAAAATGCAGTAATTCTTCAGATAGACTTTGAAAGTTCTGAACAATCTGTTTTGTATGGTAAAACTAATAGCCGCGTGGAAGGTGTTAAAATAATATTTGTCACAAAAAGTACACATGTCAGCGTTCAATACTGCATTCAGTTGTTCCCATTGTACAAATTACTTTTCAAATATATTACATTTTAAAGATAAAAGACTTATCGGCAGTGACAATTTCCAATGAGTCGTCAAAATATACTAAAAACTCTCCATTTTATACCAGGTTTATAAATCCATTTCTTCTTAAATAAGGAGTTCAAACCTTTTGTTCATGATCTATGTGGGTGGTGACCTAGTCTAGACTGGATCCCGCATCCCTCTATTTGGCCGCCATCTTTATAAAAATGGCGGACCAAATCGAAGGACTGAAAAAAAAACCCAGCAAAAAAGTGTCATAGAATCGCCGTGGGCGGTAAACCAGCACGCCCTGTCGTCTCATGCGCTGCACAACTCTGCATGAAACCACCGATGCAGTGTAGCGCAATTGTGAGTGAATAAGCTCATGTTTATTCACAATTTTTTCCAGTCTTCACTTTTGAGCACCCTTGCAGGATAAATTGTGAAGACGAGAAGGATTCAGTCTAGTCTACAACTGGTTGGTACATATCCATAGATTCATTTATAAAAAAATAGCTATTTTAAATTAATTAAAAACAAACAATCCTCAAAAGTCATGCCCCTTGGAGCACGATTTTACTTCAGTATTTATACATAATAATAAAATACATTTGTTTGAATGATTCTAATTTGTTATAACACCCTGTATGGAAACAAAATTATATCTGTAATGTCAACTTAAAATATAATATTAGACTGTTTTACCAGTATTAAAACCAGTTGCATAAGGCCAACAAAAAAGTAGGTTTTAAAATGCCAAAAATACCGTCTGAAATGCTGGAAATTGTAAAATCAAATTTATTTTTCCCTACAAATTTTTTTCTTCCGAGTTTTTATTAAAAATATTGGCAGATTTTCCTTTTCTCAAACTTTTACATGACTCATTTCTTCGAAAAACGCTGCACAATTGTTCTTTACACAACTACATCACAATATTCATTTCAAATAGAAAATAAAAACAATATCAGAAAGTTTCAACAGTTGCAAATAGTAAGAGTAAAAATTGACACACACAAAAAAGAAAAAGAAAAAGAAAAAGAAAAAGGAAGACAAAAAACCGCGCGCGTCACCCGATTTTGAAGCCTGCGCAAGCGTTGAGACAAACTTTTTTTTTGCCTAACAAAAACAGTCATAATCCTACTATCCTTCATACATGTACAATCACTCTAACACTTTTGGGATGGATATGTAGATAAAAACTATCCGGGGTGGAAATGGGCGAAATTTAGTGAGGAAAAACCAGACTTGCAGGCGATGGGAGTCCCGGGTCCACCAGCATGGAATTCACTGTATTAGTCCACTCAGCCAGGGGTCACACGCCTGTATTAACAATACCGTCTGCATTTACCAACCGCTGAGAGGCAGCACATGCTACCTGCATCAAATGGGATTTCATGGGGTTCAGGAGTTTATGGGTTAAAATTTCATGTTCTCTTTCATGGGGTTCAGGAGTTTATGGGTTAAAATTTCATGTTCTCTTAACCATAACATTCCTGAACGCTGCAAAGTCACTACAAAGCTAGTTGCTTATAGCGCACTATTTCCTGAGCTATAAAATGGTCTGGAAATTTACCTTTACCTTGTTTTCTCCCAACACTCACCGGGGGAGTTAGGTTTATTAACCAGCTGATCCACACGCCAAAGTGAAGACCAACACTGGGTACAATAACAGCGAGGCAACATGACTACTGCATGTTCCCCAACCCAAACAAACATAACAAGCCTCAACCCATATCCCAACTTAAAAAGTAAGGACATCAGCCGGTGCAGGTGTCCAACCTCTAACCTTCCGAACAATACAACGGACGCTCTAACCGCTGGGTAAATTGATGTCATATAAAATTACACTGATGGTCAAAGTGAATACTGAATATAAGATGCAACCTTGTGTTACAAGCTGTTATGGGATGTTTATAAATTTGTGACACTTGGATGCTGTTGTAAAAGGATGTATACTGTTTGTAAAATGAATACAAGATACAACCTTTTTGGCACAAGATGGTTGTAACAATGTGACGCTGAAATTCTGCAGTAATTACAAGATACAACTTTTTAGCACAAGATGGTTGTAACAATGTCAAACTGAAATACTGCGGTAAAGGGAAGTATGCTGGGTGTAAAATGAATACAAGATACAACTTTTTTTGGCACAAGATGGTTGTCACAATGTGACACCAGAATGCTATGGTAGTTGCAATAACACCATACTGCTATGGTAAAAGGAAGTATACTGGATGTAACATGAATACAAGATACAACTTTTTGTCATGACATGGTTGTAACAACGTGACAAATTTAAATTAAAAATCTATCATTATAAGATGTAAGATTGGTTTAAAAAGAAAAAAGTAAAACTTTTTTTAAAACACAAATCAAGTAAAAACAGTATCATCAAGATGGTTCCTCATTTACAGATTATTATTTATTACCCAGCATATTTGACCATCATTTAAAAAATAAATAGTTTCAATTCCCTGATTCTCCTTCTGAAAGGGATAATGAAAATATTTATTGGCCATGTGTAAATACTGCTATAGTTTATTCAGTTCCAAATTGACGAGAAATATGCAGGTTTTTATCTCTCTGCGCATAAAAGTAATCCAAGAGTACGAGCATGATTTTGGTATACGTACTTGTCAAGTATATACAATGCATGATGCACCCTTGTTGCGTAATGCGAGCCCTGCGCACACCCACGCTCATCTGTATCAACTTGCTACTGTAAGGAGGCTCGCCAATTTGGAACTGACTGAAATTATAATAGTTCTTTGCTATGTGGGTGCTAATGCCAGATCATTAGAATAACACAAACGATAATTAGCTATGGTCATTGTAATATGCTCTTAAATCATTGCAATGAAGTATGGCGATAACAATAGGGTTCTTAACACTTTCCACGTGGCAGGCATCTGCAGACGACATTCCAAAATTTCGCAAAATGTTTTTAATATGTCGAAAGTATTGAATTTCATCACCATAAGAAATGCATTAAAATAAGTACAAATATGCCTAATATTGGTTCAGTAATCCTTGAGATAGACCTTGAAAGTTGAGATAGGTTTTTGAAAAATCTGTTTTGTAAGGTAAAACAAATAGCTGTGTGGAAAGTGCTTATAGACTGGAAGTTATTCAATAGAACTGAAGAGATATCCAAGATGTCTATTCATCATTTGCATACATTCCATCCAGGAGAATCTAGGATAGATTTGAGCAAGTCATGTGGTGATTCCATGAGTGGGGGTTGCTATGGATGCAACAACATGTGCTAGGTAAGGGAAGATCATTAATTTGTACTTTATTCATCTAACTCTGTGCATAGATTTTAGAGCAAATTCCAACCGCACCCTGCGTGTGATTGTAATTCTCTTGTTTATGTGCCCACATGATCAAGGAAGAATCCTAGTAATTACAGATAAATGCTGCGTCAATCACTAGAATACCGTACACTCTGATGTCACTGCACAGAGTTAAGATGAACAAAGTATAGGTTGCTGTGGTCTTCTCCCTTACTTTTCATTTTTAAAATGGGGATTCTATAGCGAATGCTATGGGATGGTATAATTATGTGCGGAGGGAAGATCGCCTAGGCTGCTACGATCTCACCGCAGTTATTACTCATTCAGACTATTGTGCACCATGACCCAAGCCATCCTGCCTGTGCCTGTCCACCATTGCTGGCAGACCATCTCCTTCTCCCATGATGCCTTGCTTCATTATCTGCATCATCCGTGTCAGAGTCATATGAATCACTGTCGATATCAGAGTCCTGGGCTTGAGTTGAGTACTGGCAGACAAATTCAATTGGGACGGCATCTTGTGGACTGTTACAAAATCATAAGTAAAGTACACAAGTCAAAAATATATCAAAATTAAGCAAAAAGAGCCCATTTTCACTGTTGACAAACTGAAATAGTTCGAAACTCAAGGAATTTTCATGGAATGTCAACATCAAGGAATTTTTAAGGCACACAATCCAGTATTCATATTACTAAGTAAACAAAGAGAGAATTAGACATACAAGTGTTTTGTGTTTATTATCCCACACCTTGACCTCTTGACGTCTAGTAACTATTCTAAGAAACACCATGCCAGAAGTGGTACAGTCCAATCTTGCCTATCCTTTATTGAGTATTTTATCCCACACTTTGACCTCTTGACCTCCAGTAACTATTCTAAGATACCACATGCCAGAAGTGGTACAGTCCAATCTTACTTGTATCCTTTCTTGGGTATTTTATCTCTCACTTTGACCTCTTGATCTCCTGTAACTATTCTAGATAACCACATGCCAGAAGTGGTACAGTCCAATCTTACTTGTATCCTTTCTTGGGTATTTTATCTCTCACTTTGACCTCTTGATCTCCTGTAACTATTCTAGATAACCACATGCCAGAAGTGGTACAGTCCAATCTTACCAATATCTTTTCTTGGGTATTCTATCCCACACCTTGACCTCCAGTGACAACTCTAAGATACCCCATGCCAGACGTAGTACAGTCCAATCTTACCTATATCTTTTCTTGGGTATTCTAGTCCACACTTTGACCTCTTGACATTAAGTGTCTATTCTAAGATACCTAAGCCCCGGAGTAAAACGCAATTGCGTTATTCACGCTGTGATTCTCGCTTTTAGGAACATTTCTCTGTTTACTGAAAATTGCCAACGAATTCTCGACATCGTGGGTTTTATCAAAGAAAAATTCTGAAATCACAGGTTTTTCAAAGAAAAATGTCAACCTTTTATTTCTTAATCTGAAACCTTAAAATATCAAATCAACCCGTGTATCAAGCATTTAACAGTCGTCCGGGAAAGAGATTAAATGTCAAGTGCCCAGGAAGTAGCTTTGATTTAATAAACATCAATGCGGCGAATACAAACATCATAGCGTGATGATTAGAAGGGCTTTTATACTGATTAGCATGCCGACCGATCGACTAAAATGAAGATAACTTTCCATCCTCGATTATTTACAATCGATTGCGGCAGCATACAATTAGATCATAGCATGATTCATACCAACAAAATGTGCCTAGCCTGGACGATAAATCGTATTGCAAATACACTTGGATGATGGACGCCATTACATAAACATGGTAAAGAAACTAGAAAGCCTGACCGCAGGAACCATTTTTCAACGCACGACAACAACAAACAATATTCATTGATACAATAAATCATGCGATGATAAATAAATTACAATAATTCACATACAATATGGCCGACTGCCGTGTTGTTCGCCATGATAAAAAATTGCAATTTTATTACGAAAAATGTGCGATTTCGTGAAGAGGACGCAGGAGGTTTTTAATAAACAAAATGCTCCCAGAAATAAATTAACAGTTTTAGTGCGTTTTTCTTGGAATTTGCGTGATCTGATGAAATCACAGTTTATCTCGCTTTTGCTTAAAAGTGTGTGCGTTTTTTACCAAAACCAATTGCGTTTTATTCCGGGGCTTAAAGATACCCCATGCCATACGTAGTACAGTCCAATCTTACCTATATCTTTTCTTGGGTATTCTATCCCACACTTTGACCTCTTGGCCTCCAGTAACTATTCTAAGATACCCCATATCCGTAGTGGTACAGTCCATTGTAATAACTCTGCTAGTGTCCTGGTCATTCAGGGTCGCCAGATAAACCTCTTCTGGAAGATTCCAAACTGTCGGGGGAAACAAATCAATAGTCATGAAAGTCGAGAGATGTTACAATGTGCATAGAAATCAACTCCTTCAGTGATAGGACCATTAAATTGCTTTGTAAAAAGTAAAATATGAAAACCTATATTAGGATAGAGAATGCTTGCAGAATCATTTGAGTGCCAAATTTGACTTACTAACATTTACCAAACTAAATAACACAATAATGGGGGATGTGCATGGTCCCATACCATATAGGACATTTAAAGTTCCACATATTTCCTCAAATTTTAAAGTGTTTCTGATAATTAATAATGTGCTGTATTCTTCCGATGGAGATGGTTTAAAAAGGTAAAGCTGCAACTCAACAATGTATTCACAGGATCATATTAAGTGTTATATCTCAGAGAAAACGGGTTATTAATATGCTCATTTAGGTATGTGAGTTAGAAAATGTTTACCCGCCAGTTGGGCATGTACTTTTTGTATCTTCACCTGCCCGACTCAAAAGTTATCCGCTATTTGAAGGCGGGCGGGCGGGCGGGTGCTATTTCCAGGCCTAATGTTACGTCATCTAGGAAAACAGAGACCCAAAGTTGCATTTTCAATGACATCCAGTATATGAAAACTCTTTTCTACTTACAATTGATATAGGCCTGTCCATTATCCAAGTCATAACCAGCGCATGCTAATAGATCTCCTGTACTGCACATAGCACCTGTACTACCAAAGTCCCCTAAGTGATGCTTTAACTTATGGACGACACCTGTTACAGTGAGAGAAATACAAAGACATTAAAAACTCTGTAAGTTTTGAATACAATCTCTTTAACAAAGCGAAATACTTCATTAGCTTGAAACTGGTCAGGAAAGAGCTAGTCACAAAATACAAAAACAAATTCTTACCCTATATGTAGCAAATCTTTACATTTATCATTCCTGATCCCTACAGATCACTACACTACTAGGTGACGACGCAATCATATGAGTAGGAATACTTTCAGATTTTCAGTAGCTCAATTGGATAGGGGCAGGCTGCAATGCAGACGACCCAGGTTCAATTCCCGGCGTCGTCACTTCCAGTATATTCTAATTTGACTTGCTTTTCTCCCCTGTTATATCGCATTTCTCACCTTTCTTCCACTCTAGTGCCTTGATATTCAACCCATCATCCCCATAGTATATACACTGTTTGTACGCAAGGGATTTGATCTCTCTACTGGCAATAGGCTTAGACGAAGACCGACTAGTGACATTTTCCGACGCAAAAAGTGTATGAAGAGATTTGTCCCGTAACTCCCATAGTTTTATGATACCGTCGGCTGATGTGGTTACGACACGCTTCCCCTCAACCTAGAAACCAAAAATATCATAACATTATTTAGGGATACATAAATAGCACACTGATTGCAGGGTCAATTGTTATCTTGTGGGCACAGCAGCAATCATAATAACAATAGGGTTGGTAAAAAGGTTTTACAGATTTCTGTATGAAAACAACAGTTGAACCTGACCCTTTCTGAAACGGCTTCAATTAGATTACATTTTAAGCGGCAAAAGATTATCAATTCTGTTGTTATTGTTAACTTGATGTGAAAAGGTTTAACATGGATGACCCTGATCTGGTCCCGTTTTTCATTCTACACGGAGTGCGCCATATATAGGGGAGATGCGGGAGAGTTGAGCCATTTTTTATATTTTGTGTCACCATATGCGGAAGAAAAGTATAAACCTGTAAAAAATTAGTGTAAGATAAACTTTAGAGTGTTGTTTTCGTTGTGAAACAATAACAGCTGGGATAGAATTTTAAGGCTTATTTATACAAAAGGTTTGAAAAAAATTGGTAAAGTGGCTCAACTCTCCATTAGTTACCACCATTACAGGAGAGTTGAGCCACCATGATAAGTCAATGGCTGGTGAAAAAATCAAAATCACATTTTTTCAACTTTTGATTTATTAATCTTTAAAGTAAATATGGTGCTCAATTGTTATTATCATGGCACAAAATAACATTTTCTCTCATTTATTATACATTTTTCACCTTTAGTCCAAAAATCAAAATGTTACTACATGTTTTCCCTATGCTCAACTCTCCCCATGACCAATGGCTCAACTCTCCTCATGGTGACCATTTTGTAAATAACCCAATCCTGTCTGGTGTAGAACTTTTGATAGTTTACAATAGTTCTCTAAAAAAATGGTCATTAGATACTTCCTTCAATAAACAAATTACCGCTATTATATTCTAAGTCTCTCTATGGGAAAAAAGACAAAACATTTATTTTTCTATTTTTCACTCAAAAGTGAAAAAAAATGATTTTGTTTAGGTAGCTTTGATACTGAGCACACATGACAGTAGAGTTTAACACTAAGAATGTCGTATTGATGCTATATAACAATGCCAATATAAATTTTAGTAAGTTACTACTTTTCGAGTTATAGGGGGTGGTTCAACTCTCCCGCATCTCCCCCCTACACTTTTATTCCAAAAGTTGAGTTAATTTACAGGGTGAGTCCAAAAAGAATGGTCACTTCTTCGCAAGGGTGTCATTAGGCATGGACATTCAAAACCAATGGTAGTGATCAAAAGAGCTATAATGTGGCTTTCAATCAAAAAAATATTTCTAAAAATGTAACACTGCGTTATCATATGTTACACTAATTTTAGTAAAGCCCCACATTTATAGTCAATCCACAGGATGGTCAAGCAATTATCAAGCAATTCTGCAAGGTTTTCTAATCAGGCTCACTATCTAAATCAGTTGAGATGCCTCTTTTCAGGGTTTTTCTTGCATTCAGGTTTTTTCTTGCATTCAGGCTTTTTCTTACTCTGTAATTCCACAGTTCTATTTATTTTCAGTCATTTTAAGATTTTGTATCCAACAATCATGGGCCTTTTCAGGATTTTCACCATGCAGTTTCATTGATTGGCATCTCTGAATCGGCCAGCCAGCCAACAATAATGTGTTAGTGTCATCCCATGGATTGGCTTTAAAATACTGGGTTCTACTATTGATGTAACATGAGCATTCGAATTAGGCAGTTGTCCGGTTGCCTGAGATAACCAAATACAGCCACGAACAACCAAAATTGACTTTAATGCTTTCCATGCAGCAAGCGGCTGCAGACGACACACCAAATTTTCACATAATGTTTCAAAAATGTCAAAATTATTAAATGTCATTACCATATTTGGAATCACCATAAGAAATGCATTGAAATAAGTACAAACATGCCTATTGGTTCAGTAATCCATGAGGTAGACCTTGAAAGTCGGGAAAGATTCATTTTGTATGGTAAAACCAACAGCCGCGTGGAAATTGTTACGTTCAATTTCCAGCATTTTTTTTGTGTAGCAAAAAGTGCGATGCACTATTAGTTTTGTGTAGCAATTCACAAATTTTGTATAGCACTTTTTTTTCTAGTAATAAAATTAATATTTCATAAACTTTGCACATTCTACATAATCTGGCATGCGCACGTAACACGGTTCAAAAACGCATGTATAACCCGTGTCCCGTAAGCAAAATACAGCATACGTAGCGTGTACACGATCTAGATTTTACAATTTGAACTAACACATTTTAGAAATAAAACACAAGGAAATACAGGCATTATTTCGCTCACGAGTCACGATGGATTTCATAATTGTTTACATCATCTTCTTTTTATATGCGCCATTTTGCATGATTCCTTCTAGGAATTTCCTTGTGATCGTGGTGCACCACTAGTTTTATTCCAAGTCATTTTTGTTGGCGCCTTTTTAATTCGCCTTTTCGTAACACTCGGCGGCTTGGGAACAAGACTAGCATCAAAAGAGACGTCTGATATAATGTTGCTCCGATGTGCGCAGAAACCGCCATTTTTAAAATTTTAAACCGACAGAAAAACTTCTGCGCACGTGCGTGTCAAGCAATGGGGATTTTGACTCTGACAAAAACGAAATATGAACTGCCGATTCTTGAGGATTTATCATACTTTTTTTTGGTTATTTGAAGATGAAACTCAATCTTTTTAGGTTTGGCTTTGATGGAACGTGATCAAATATCAAGTAGGGAATCTTCTTGCATCGCAATTTTAGCTACACATTTGTGAAATTGAATCGCAATACTTCAAAAGTGTGGCGCATTTCGCGATGCGACACCGGTTATCACGAACGCTGGTGGACAACCAAAAATCTTACTATTTTTGAGCAGTTTATAATAAAATCTACCTTGATACAAGTAACCCCATCATCATGACCTAATGTTGTGAATATATTGTCGCCAGTTGCTGCATCCCACAGTTCAACTTTACCGCCATCTGAAAGGACAATACAAAAAAAATTAAAAGGGTTTGTATTACACCAAGTTAAGTACCTTGCAAACTCTTTTTTTTCCTTCAGTTCTTACGATCCATTTTTTTCTTGAAAACCAAACATTTTGTTAAAAAGTTAATTTGTTTGAAAAATGATAACAGTTGAATTTCCAAATTAAGTTTCCCAGAATTTGAATGAATACAATTCTTTATCTTTTTAGACCTACTGTTTTGGGACACACAGTTCCCTTACCCTCAGCACTGGTAACGGAATCGCAATTTTTCTCATTTACTGATATTCCAGTTAAAATTAGAGCTCGCTTGCAATAAATACCCAACAATTTCCCCCGTGCTAGGCCTACATGTGGTTTCCACCGTGTCCCCAACACTGACAATACAGTCACGCCAAAGGTGAGACAGAGCCGCGAAGTGGCAAGCCCTGGAAACTTGTTAAACATTTCCGATGCGGTGGTGCATACAGATCATAGAACTCCCACATGTAAATCGGCGGGGACTTTTTGCAGGTTCTTTACACCGTGTGGACAGAGTCGGAGATGGAGGGTGGCCTGCGGGTTGAGACAGCTTGGTAACATATTTCGGGGATTATGAGCTGCTGATTATAGAACAGCTTGGATGGGCCTATTACACTAGCAATCAAAAGTATTAGGACACTTGGTTATGGTGTCAAAATCATCCGATATATTCAATTTGGAGTGTAATATTTCACTACGAGTTGAACAAATGTTTTGTTGAATCTCTTCTCATTAATAAATTAATGTTTCCTACAACATCTGCTAATTCAATTCCATGAAATTGAAGTAAACATGTTACTTCTTGAAATCCCCATACAAATTTCCCATTGGAAACAGCTCATGAATAATTCATCAACCTCATCTTATAACCATAGAATACCAAAAAGCTAACACAGTATTTTAGTTCAATAGATTCCCAATGTTTTCTTTCAATTTACAGCTTGTAAGGTGTCCTAATACTTTTGGTTGCTAGTGTATTAGATCAGCTTGGTTGATACTAATAGAACCGTGCAAGGGCGTATATAAAGTCTAACCCTACATCCTACCTGATCCAGATACAATAAAGCCACTATCGTGTATTAATCCCATACATTCTACAGAGTTGTATGTGTACATAGAGCGTAACATTTCCCCGGTAGACAGACGCCACAATCTTATTGTACAATCCGTTGAACCTGTCAGAGCTAGCTTATTGTCACCATCTGGCGGTAAATCATATGCTGAATCTGCAACACAAAAACAAATTGTAATCAAAAGGTTTAAATCTTTGTACCGTAAAACGGGGTGAATAGGGACATGGGGTGAATAGGGACAAAATTGGGAAAAGTGTGTTAAATGTCACCCGGCCAGTTTGTGTATCGAAAACGGGGTGATAGGGACATGGGGCATATTCACATTTTACGGTTTCCCATTTTTGTCACTATTCACCCCGTTTTACGACAGGGGTAGAATTTTGGCGCAAATCCGTGAATCGATTCGCGTAAAATCACTTCCGCATGAATCCAGCTGCGCGCAAAAAAATATTTTTTTTAATTTATTTTAAACTTCTTTTTTTTGGTTTTTTGTAAGTCCAAAACAGGACCTTTATAGATGACTGGTATTTGACCCTTAGTCAACAAACATGCCGAATTTGGAAGATGTGCAAGCTTTTAGCCTTATTCTTGATATTATTTTCATTAATTTCGCAATAATCCATGGATTCTCAGAATTGGCGAGATCCATGGATTCTCGCAAAATCCTTCCATGAGAATCTTAACGGATTCGCGCGGTTGGTTTACGAAATTATACCCCTGTACGGTATATGTCATTTTGACGGTGCTGCTATCTTTTTGGTACCAAGATGAAGTCCCAAGATAACTCCAAACTCCCGGGGCGTGTTTTTGACAATTAAACTATCAGGGAAGAAAAACGGTTGACATTTGTTGGCGCCAGCACCGGGGATCCCGGGCCGTTGGGGTGGAAGTCGGACATCTAATTGATTGTGCTAATAATGGGTCAGCTCCAAAAAGTTAAATTTTTCGAGACCATTTGTGATGCGACCTATGAAAACCCGTCGGATGTCGCAAAATGTGAACTAGGGATTATGGGTAAAATAATTTTTTCAATTTTTTTATAATTTTTTTTTTTTTTTTGATTTGTTTAAAGAAAATTAATTTCCAATATTTTGTGTCATCATCTTTCATGAAATTTCACTTTCAAAAACCTTACTTAAGTCACTTTTATAATTAACCTTATAATGTTATTCTAATTTCTATTGAATTATGTATCTTTTTGGCCTGTTTTTATGATTTCTTGTTTTGTAGATTTTTATAACATCATAACCATCATTAACTCATAACTTTTTTTGTAGTGATCGTAGAAAAATGACCGAAACAGTTCTGTAAACAGCACAGTCTTAGCTTTCTTATGGTGGCGGGTTTTCACAGATCGCATCACATTTGATAACCCGCCAGATCGTACCACAAATAAGCCCCGTCAAGCACATGGGACCAGCAGCTTGCAGTTATAGCGATTTGTGGCCTTAATGAAGGTAGGGTTAATAAAGGTGAGAGTTTTTAGATATCAGGGCGTGACTAAGTGGCCTTAAACCCTGAGGTCCTCTCTTACCAGCCAGATACTTTAGGAATATCTCAAGGTTGAGATTTCTCCATCTTAAAGACATATTATGCGATCTTTTCCAGGGAGTGCCCTCTATCCTTGATTTTTTTTTTAAAGTAGATTTTCTTGCAGATTTATTCTGATCATAAATCATGAATATATTTTGAGTTACAGAGCAATATGATTCCTAATTACTTCAAAATCATGGTTTTTAGAGTGAAAATAGAGTGAAAATAAACTGTCCGCTAGCGGACAATCTATTTTCAACCCTTACAAACTATGATTTTGAAGTAATTAGGAATTGTATCGCTCTGTAACTCAGAAATGTAAATCTGCAGAAAATCTACTTTCTAAAAAAATCGTTGATAGATGTATGGTCAGGGGCGTCATATAATATGCCTTTAACTCTATTTCATCTGTCACCAAATGAACGGGTGTAAGCAGTCTTAAAACATTAACCTAAACAATGACTCAACTTGTCTTGAATTGGGTCATTGGCGGCATTAGGCTCATGAAAGTCAATTGCGAGTTTCCCGTTACTTTATTTTTCCAAAGTGATGAGGCAACTTTTTCATTATTCATTATTAATTATTTGATCAGATTTCATTATTGACTGGTAGCCAGCGAGTCGGGGGAAACCCCGATGTTTTTTTGCAGAAACGAATAAATGCATCAAAATAATGTTCACGGAAGGTAGGTTTACAATTAAAAAAGCCTTGCTTATGAGCCTAGTTCTCAAAATTCATATTTTAAGAAAGTGAAAAATGTGTTCGAAATGATAACACTGGCAACAATTGTGTTTAAAAATAAATATTTATTTTTTGTGTGCGAAATCTTGAAATTTTGACGCGGGTGAAAAAAGGTGATGCGGGCGGGTAACGGGAAACTCGGTATCGACTTTCATGCGCCTTAAATGACTTGAGACACTTTGTGATGCTCCAGAAAAGCTGAAACAGTGACTCCCGCCAATCAAGTCAAGACACCAAATCATGACTCAAATCAAGTTAATAACTCACAACATATGTTTATACTTACTTAATCTTTGACACACTGATGGTGGTATAATCATTAGTGATGTGATGGTTCCTGTATGGCCCCCAAGACTTCTTATTTCTGCTCCAGTATCTGAATCCCACACTTTTACCATAGTGTCTCGACTGTAAGCAACAAATAAAAGGCATATTTGAAGAATTTGATTGACAATTTAAAATGATGTATTGATTTTCTTGGAAACTGGGGTTTGCACTTTAGAAAGTTTTTCATACCAGTGTGTTGAAATAAAATAAGTTTCTTATGACTGGTATTAGGCCAAAAAAAAAAGAAGGTTTGTCTCAGATGACATGAGAGACTGAAAATCTAATGCGGTCTGCGGATTTTTTTTTTTTTTTTTTTTCAATTTAGTCCTGATCGTCATTTGTTTGGTCAAAAAGTTGGATTTTGCAAGATTATTTTGAGAAAATTGAAAAAGAAAAAGAAATTGGAAAAAAAATTGAAAAAAATTGGAAAAAAAAAAAAAAAATTGAAAAAAAATTGAAAAAAAAAAAAAAAAATCCACTAAAAAAAAAGCTTACGCGGGCGGTTTCGGGAATGCGCGCGGGTCATCTGAGACAAACTTTTTTTTTTTTGGCCTTATCCGGAAACACAATAGTTTTCCTGAAACTCTTGTGGATATTTATCAAATCTCTTGCCTATTTTTTAACCCCCACTTATGACATTGCAATTGTGAACTTTAAACTATTACTCACTCTTTACACACAGTATCATCGTGACTTGTAACTCGCCCACAAATTACTCATGATCCCTAACAGGCCAATACAAGTTATAGTGACCTTCCAGACAGTCTTCCTAGAACTCATCCCTATACTTATGAACATGAGCACCAAATTGCACAATAACTAAAGACACTTCTCTAGGAGTGGTTGTTTTTTAACAAACGTTTTCAGTTTTTAAAATTTTGACCAAAAAGTCATTTTTTTACCTCAAAATGTTTTTTTCTTCTTCAAAATTAAAATTTTAAAAAATGATTGTGTTAAAAAATAAAAAATAAACATTTGTGGGTTACAGCCCCCTTAACCCTTTGAACCAGAAAGGCCGGTTTACCAGTTGCATAGAGTAGCGGCCTTTAAACAGTCATATGACTTCGAGTATGATTTTCAAGCAGGGTTCACGCTACACTGCGTTATGGCGTTATAGACGCCATTTTATTTATTTGGACGCCATAAAATTTAAATGTCCTGTGTTATTGCATCTGGCTTGGACGCCCTAGCTTGAGGCTATCAATTTACTATACGATCACAAATTCATGATGCATCGCAGTTACAAAGATCTGAAATTGCATCAAGATTTGCTAAGCTTAATCGTCGAAAATGTCCCCAACATGCTCAAATACCTCTCATGTGCGCAGTGTTCTAGTATCAAAACAAATCAGTGCATATACATAGACACACAGCGAAGTTTACATGGGTTGTGTACAACCAAACTTGCTTTTTTCACCAGCATTTTTATTTCTCAGGGAAGAAAAATAGCGGCATAAATTTGCCAGGAAAACATAGAAGTTGACTTCAGTTTTTCGCATCAATAAATCATCACTCCCATCATCCATGTTTTCCATAACTCACCCTCCGCTTATGACCATTGATCCCTGGCAAGCCACTGCACACACCAGGTCATTGTGACCTTCTAATTCTCGCACAAGGAACTTCACACTGGCCCAACCTGCATCCAGAGGTGGTGATCCTTCCTTTTTCTTCTTTGGAGATTTCTTTTTGCTCTTTGATGTGCTAGCACCTGGGGAAAAATAATTGTAGACAATTGTTTCTTCGTTACCAAAACATGAAGAATTTCTTTATACTATATGTTTTTCTCACCATTTCCATCTTGTTTTCACACCCTTAAGACTTCATAAAGTCAATGGATCTATTTGAGGGTAAAGCCCAAATGCTTCATGTATAGTGGAGAACAATAAAAATTTATTTGCATTATGTTGAAATATTTATGAATATGACATCATCATTACAACCTTGGGGGTTTCTTTAAATTCCACCTGAAAATTGTCAATGTGCTGAAAATCATCTAATTTAAAATATCTCTCTTTTTTAACATATATATCATAGGATTGTCAGATTCTAGATTTGCTATTTAAACTGTCAGTGTTAAACTCAAAGTGTCTATAATTGAACAACACATACTATTGCAGGCTGTATCAAACTATCAATGGGGATTTATTAAGCCTTTAACGTAATACAAGACTGATTGATAGAAGCAATTATAGACACAATATTGGAAAGTCACTAGACAGGTACCCCAATACAATTTTCCGGGTCACTCTGAACAGTGAAAAGGACACGCTGAACACTTAAAAGATTTACAGTATCACACCAATTGGGCAACACATCTATTTTTAGTGCAACATTGAAGCACAATACCTTGTCTAACAAGATATATATAGTGTAATACAAAAGCTTGTTTCCCATTCACTAATCACCACATGTTTTGTCACATTAGGCCTTGAAAAAAAGAAACCCTGTTCTATGGGCCCGACTGACCCATGTTTTAGAAATCGGTGACAAAAATGTTCACATGCTAATTGAAAAAGAGGGGAAAAGTAAAAAACCAAACGAGAACCCACCAAACTATCCTGAGAGGGCCGTTTGCCTGTTGAACAGGGTTTCTTTTTTTCATCGCCTTGTATCGCTACTTTGAGTTGAACATATATGTGTACTTACTGCTACTCTGTGATGACCCTTCAGCTCCTGACACTTTTCCTCCCATCTCACCCTTCCTTCCCTGATTTCTGTCCTCTTTTTCATTAGTCTTTTCCTCATACTTGACCCTTTTATCATCACCCTCGCTTCCATGCACAAACGTATCATCCTCTCCCTCTCTCCCTGCTTCCTCCTCAACATAATCCTCCGGATCATCTTCTGATTTTCGTTTCATCTCTTCGTGGATCTCTTCAACCACTGCATTGTCTTCGTTGTCGTCGTCAGGATCCTCACTGCTGTTAAGGCTAGTGTTTTGGGCGCTGCGGGGAGTCTGTTGGAAGGGAGGCGCCGATGGGATGATACGATATGTTGCCGTGGTTACTTGTTGTTCGATCAACTCTAGCAGCTCGTAGCGTATACCGCTCTTCTTCTTTACCTATTTAGGGCATAGGGGATAATTCAGATTGAAATGAAATATAGATCTTAGAATTAAAGTGAGGTAACAAGCAGATCAAAGAATTGGAATTTTCTTTTTAACAAATCCATATGTACTCACTATTATCGACGTTTCACAACCTACTTCTCTGGTTGTTTCCTGAAGAAACAACCAGAGAAGTAGGTTGTGAAACGTCGATAATAGTGAGTACATATGGATTTGTTAAAAAGACAATTATAATTCTTTCATCGTAAATTTCAATCCTGATGAACTTCTTCAAACAACAGGCAGATCACTTTAATGCTTTTGGGCATAACTCTTGAAAAAGTTCATCAGGACTGATGACTGATGAGATTCATTATATAAAGAAAAAACACTGACATATATTATATAAGCCTATGTAAGAGAATGTTCATTATTTACGCCAGGGGGGAAGGGGGTGGAGGAATTAAGGGGGAACACGAAAAAAAATCTGTACGAAGAAACGACATGGTACATGTGGTAGTACTCTTTAAAATACAGCTTTCCTAGAAAAATGGACAGGGTTCCGACGTCCGATAGCCCCCAAGGTAGGGGCTATCGGTAGAGGTTAAGTCTGGTTTTATTTCAATTGCACAGAACAAAATTGAAAAATACCTAAATTCAGTAAATTATCATTTAATATGGGAACAGAAGTGTTGCCTGTCAAATGACATAACAATAAAATAATAATAAAAATATATTTGCAAATTCAAGTCAGAAAAATTATTTTTGGCAACAGAACAGATTTTAACTCCATTGGAACAATTATTTGGGGTTTCAAACATGAAAAATAGTGAATTTATTACGCATTTTGTCTTGGTGGGCAAATTTGGCCACGAAATTGGTGGGCAAATTTGTCCACCGACAGGGACTGAAATGAAGCAATCTGTCTGAGATGATTGATCATACTCATAGAGTGATGACTTGTTGAGTAAGCTTTCTCTTTGATTTCCAAAAAATCGCCAACTATATTACCTTTTCTTGTTCTTCTGCCGTCAAAGGACGATCTAGAAACTCTAAATTTTCAATTTGACGCAATTTCTTCCGTAATTTTCTTATTTGCAACGCAAGATCTCGCTCATCTTTCTCTTCGGAGTTGGCCATAACTTTTTCTACAACCGTGTGAGAAGCGAGAACTGAAAAGTTGGAAACGTAAACAAGGTTCCTGTAAGTTTCTTTCGTAGATGTCAGCGTATGATTCGTATTCAAGCCAGCGAAATATCGCTTTCAGAAAAACCAATTATATATACCGCTCAGTCAATGAATATAATTTCTAAAGATAATTGAGTCAAATATATATATTTTTATTGAAATAAATTATAAATGTAACAAATTTCATACTATTCATTATCAATAATTTTTGGTTTATATTTTGGCAATTATATTTGAACAATAACAATGAAAATAATCGAAGAATTAAAATTTGATGAACGAATGTAAAATAAAGTAAAACATCAACTCTACGTTTATTTTAGACACCTGTTCATGACTAATTATCGCAAATTCGTCGATATTTATTTTAGGCATCTCTATATCACACGGAACTTGTGCTATTTTGTCTGTAAACTCTTTAATTTCTATGGTTATTGTTAGCATTATGGGATCATAACGTTTGTACTAGGGAACGCCGTGAGGCTTTCTTAATCACACTTTGTAAGTAGTATTAAAATTAAGCTTTTTATTTTTTTATTTATTTTTAATACTAATAAAATCTAAATTTAATTAGGCTGCCGCCTAGCGCCTAGCCCTAGGCCTTTTCAAAAAAAAAAAAAATTATACACAATAAGCAAATCATGAATGTCATGAATTATTATAGGCTTAGGCCTATCTGATATAGTAATTTTAAATATACATATTTTTTGTTGACATTAATTTCAATTCCAATTCATTAATTTGTGTTAAATTATTGGTTGGATCATGATTGAAAAAATTCAATTCCTCCCTTGAAAATCAGAATAGCCTACATGATTGTAGGCCTATAGGTCACTACAGAGTGACGTCACATGCCGTTAACCACAAACCAAAAAGGTAAATAAAGGCCTCTTCGGGGGACTCTTACACAGCGTCACCCGATCCCTTGGGTATGGGCGGGTAGAGCGTAAAACTGATGGCAGAATATACAGCCGATGATCGGGTAGCTATTTCGGGAAAAACTATACAGCCGATGATGTGTTCTTCTAATACGGAATAAACCCTAACCTCGTTGTAGCATCATCCAAGCGGCACAGTTCTTTCCCATAGCCCTGCGGGGCCAATCTAAATTGGACCCACTATACCAGAGGAATTCTGTTAAGTCGGCCCTATGCACCAGGCACCTTGTCCCTCCGGCGCCTGCGGTTCTGTTTCTTAGCGCTACCGCGGGTGCCCGGGATGTTTGGGAATTTGCTATAAATTTTGATATAATTGCCCGATTTGAAAATTTGAAGGCCCAATTTGAAAGGTAGAAGGTACCAGATGCTAGTAAAAACTCTCTACTTTTGGCTGAGCCTGATATGCTTAGTTTGTATCCATTGAATGCATCACACCAGAAAAAGACCCCAAAACACAGATTAAGCTTATTAATATTATGGTAGCTTACTGCAGACCTCTCCACAGCAATTGCACTGATCGATAGCAACATACTGGAAATGGCTAGAGAATATGTTCAGGAATAAACTTATGTAAACATCCTTTATGGAGGCTTTTTGGGCTATCCTTGGTACTCTCCTGGTATTTTATACATTTTCCCAAACCTGCCGTACTCTATAGCAAGCATCTTGCTTTTATGTCTTTTATGTGTGCTTATACATGTATATATATATACATGGGTCATTCCATGAAGTTGGGTACACTTTGTAAATGGTGCAATTTCCAGTGATGAAATTATATTTTTTAGTTAAACCAGTATAGGTTTTTGAATTATTATGATTTGTAATTGTAGAGTATTGAGATAGCTTTCAAATGATACCAAACTTAAATGAATTGGATAAAGTGTTCACAGTCATTTTGAGCAAAAACAAGCAAAAATTATCACGTTTTTGGGTAAAATTGTGTGACATTTTGAAGGAGGTCATGGAAAGTGCTGTGGACATTTTCTGAACACTTAATCTGGCCTTTTAGTTGGTCAGACTAATTGTTTAGAGCCTAATCATGAATATTTTAAATACATTTTGTATATTTTTTGGTCTTGGCACATCGTGAACTGAATGCCAAAAAAAGGTTTCACATGTAACATTTGGTGTCCGCAAAATTGCGTTACTATGAAACCCCAAGAACTGATGATAAAACCCATAATAGATGTTACCTGGTTTTGGTTCAAATTATTTTTGCAAGACTTCTTGACATAAAAAAGAATTAAAGTCCAAGTTGAATTGAAATTCCAAAATTCAAATTTTTATAATAATTTCAAAGTATGGGACAAAATTTGGTGTCCGCCAAATATGTTACAGTGTGATATTTTTATAGTTGAATCCTTGCTATATTTGAAACACCATCTTCACCAAATCACTATTACTTAATGCTTTTCATGGGTAGATAACATCCATAACAAAAAGTTTTGAATCCCACTTTCAATTTTGGAAATATGGAGCAAATTATGTTTTGGTGTCCGAGGGACATCGTTACACGTGAAACCTTAATTTTACCCCAAAATAGCATGAGAATTTTCAAATAAAGGATAGGTGGTAGTGTTTTAAACAAAAATAGAAAGTTAATACCATGTTGGTTAGATTAAAGAGCATTTGAGGATACACACAATTAAATATAACCAAATATATTGGAATTTAATATTTTGGTGTCCGTGTACATTTGTTACACATGAGACCTTAGTTCATGTATAATCACATTTTACATCTTACAACCATATTTTGCCTAGAGAATAACAATTTAAGTTGTGCATTGTCAATAAAATCATTATTAGATTAACATCTGACTAAAACATCTATTTTCATTGTCCATAAATATGTTACTGAACATATTTATGTTTCACACTGTAACTGGACACCAAAGAATTTGGTGTCCAGTTACATGTGAAACTTGGGCAAATATAGGCCATTAACACTATCTCATATACAAACCACCATATATTTTTATATCAACTTGACCCAAGGTGTGGGATATAACAATTGAAGACTGTTTTCTTTAAATTGGATTAAAATTCAGCCTAATTAACAATGTTTTTGTTATACAAAGGGTTCATCATAAAAAAGACATCATTTAGACAGTATTGGTTACAAAGTATGTTATGATTTAACAAAAATTGTCCACAGGTTTCATTTTGAATTTTCAATAGTAGTTTATGGATACAAATTACCTGTTTAATAAGATATGTAAGTGAACCATATCATCTTTTTACTGCATAACTGGGTGAATTACAGTTTTGAGTTTGGTGTCCATGTTACATGTGAAACGAAATAGACATTCTAACGGAAAATGTACTGTGGCATTAAAAATGGTCAACATTCATGAATTTCTTTTACTATTTGGGGAATGGGACATATTATAGCACTTGAAAATGTTACTTGAATTCTAATAAAATGAATTTCAAATGTTGACCCCCATGTCACACTTTGTGTACCCAACTTCATGGAATGACCCACATGTGTATTTTGATATTGTGCAATTGTAATTTGATGAGTACTGAATAAATATGAATGAATGAATGAATGAATGAAACAAAATGCGAGTCAAACTGACATAATTTGCATATGCAAAATTTGAATATATAATGAACTCATTTGCATATTTAATGAGATAATTAACTAAATTTTACATTTTAATATACGTCTTGTCACAGGTAAACAGTATACCAAAGCTCATCTCTCTACTGCTTGTAGAACTTCAGATATTCACATTACGCATATTAATTAGCTGGACTTAGTTATTTTTTGATGATTTTCAGAGTTGCGATTATGAATTTTGAATAAAATGGCATATTCTGGAGTCTGCTGTACAAATATGAAATAAATATCATGTCTGATTTTAATAGAAATGGATAAACCTATGGCAAGTATCTTGCATCTGTGTTTTGTAGCTACTGTAATGTACATCGTTTTATAATTAGAAGGGTGTAAACTTGCTAAAATGTCAGCTTTGACCATTAATGGCACTTTTTGGCAGATTTCCGGTCATATTTTCCAATAATCAATGGACAACATCTTGAGAACCGTACAACCTTTTTGCATGATTTTTTTACCAAATTTCTTCTTTTGCAATTATCTACAACATGAGACTTTTTTATACTTTTGTACACTTTCAGTGCATTTGAATTTTTTGGGTGCTATACCTACTATAGTCCCTGTCATAATTTCTTGGACATAATTCGCGCTATTTCACGCGAGCGTATTTTGTTGTTGTTCGCGGAGCTGCATCCAAATACATGAAAAGCGCGTACAAGTTTGCATGCATGCGAGTGTTGACTTCGCGATTGACCAATGAGGACGCGCGATCATTTTAAAATCGCCCGGTACGCACTACCGGGTTTACGCATGTACGCTAATACGAATGTACGCAAGCACGCACGTATTAGTTGAATTTTGTCCAAGGTATTATGACAGCGACTATAGTAGTAAAAGTGCATTGTAAATTCAGGGCTGGAATTTCAAAAAATATTCAACCAGCCAGCCAGTAGGGCAGGTAAAACAAAAATGCCTGCCCAACAGAGATTCCACCAGCCAGTGTGAGTTCGAAAAACGTTACCCGCCAGTTGGGCAGGTACTTTTGTATCTTCACCCGTCCTACGCAAAAGTAATCCGCTATGGGGCAGGCGGGCGGGTGTTATTTCCAGGCCTGAATTCAATGCTTCTTCATTTTTGTGACATCAGCATCTGTAATTGTAAGTTAAGGATCCTTTGCTGGTATTAACCCTACATGCAGGCATATTGAAAATATGAGGAGATAAAGTTAGCTCCGATGGAATTAACCATCCTAGACTAAAGTCTTATATTAATACATTTATTAATTGAACTGTGAACGAACAACACACACGCAATAACAAAGTTGATCATGCTCTAAATTGTCACGCTTTACGGTTGTGTGCGCTTCACGTAATGTACGCAATACGCTTCAATCAATGTGTTTGTTCAATTATAAATCCGACTATATAATCAAAACAAAAAATTGTCGATCACAGCGTATACGATTCCCCAGTGTCCCATGCGACTGATGCGTAACCGCGATGGCAATGGCACAGTAAAAACCGGAAGATGTGACGTAATTGTAAACAAATAGGTAATTGACCAATCGCGGCTCTAATCAACAAGACCCCACGCCGCGTTGTGACTGTTTTGGAATGCATTGCATGTATCATGCAGGAAACCCTCAACCTTTGTAATGATCGCGAGCGCTCAGATCATGATGCTGTGATCGACAATTTTTTGTTTTAACTATAGTATTTATTAGTCTTAGTCAAATGTTAGTCTCGATAGATACCTACCTACATTGTGTATGCCTATGGTAGGGTATCGGGTAGAATGAAATTGAAAGCATGAGTCGGGTGTCGGATATTTTCATCAATATTGTTAAACTTTTCTGAATAAAATTAGTCAAACTTTTGCTTCAGATATTCAATTTATCATGTTTAATGCTCAAGTAATATGTAGGGTATACATGCCTATTCTCGGACACTGCCTATATCTCCGGACGCTGGCTATTATTTCTACATCAAAGGGAGCTGATTTTATTGTGTATATATTTAACTATAGTATTAATATTAATATTAATACTATAAATACTATAGTTAAAACAAAAAATTGTCGATCACAGCATCATGATCTGAGCGCTCGCGATCATTACAACGGTTGAGGGTTTCCTGCATGATATATTGTGAGAAGTAAGATGGTCCATTATCTTGGTGATGAATTTTGACCAATCATCTTGACCAAATGTTGGATCATCCTGGAATAATCGGAGAAAATTGTGATTTTTGACAAAAAGAGCTAATTTTGCAATTTTTGAAACTGGCAGGCGCGAATCAACATCCCTCAAAGAACGAAGCCAGTAAAAATATTTTGGGTGGATCTTTATTAAACTCTTTATTTCCTTTCTAAAGATGTGTCTAAATATGACTATAGTGTAAGTTTAGAAAAAGTCACTTACAATTACAACTAAGGCTGTGAATGCATAGGTAGTTTTGTACCCGGGTACCCGAAAATAGACACTAACATTTTTTTATTTTTTACATTCGGGTATTCGGGTACCCAATTTGGTACCCGGGTACCTGGTATAGCGGGCGGGTACCCGGGTTCCCGGGTATAAGTCACTCACAGCCTTAATTACAACCTATCAAAATAGTCAAAATGAGCCAAAGAACAAAGTGTCTGAGAATAGGCATAAGGCCCTTAAGTTATAACTCAATGTCGAGTTTCCTGTCGCCGGCCCGCTTTATGATTTCAGGGCCGCGTTTGGGGCCGCAAATCGGAAAAGAATTAATTATTTGTAAAAAATAAAAAAAATAAAAAAAACCCTTTTTTTTACAATCATTTTGTTAGACCTGATGGTATAATTATAACACTGGAACATTTCAAGTCAAAAAAATTATACATTTATTTCTTATGCATGTAATCTGGTAAAAAATTATAAATTTATTTCTTATGCATGTAATCTGGTAAAAAAAGATGTTCCAAAAATACCAGTGGAATTGTGGGCATGCAAAACCCTACCAGGTATTTACAAAAATCAAAACATGTTTTTATAAATTATATGAACAATTGGCAAGCAAAAAATATGTTAAAGGGACATTAAGTGGTGTTGAAAATTTTAAATGTTTAAAAATTTACTTCAGAATTCAAGATGAACATTAAAAATTGCCATTATTGTTGTTTCTACTTACAAAAACACAGCAAAACTTGATTAAAACAATATCATCGCTATTTATTGAAAAACGCCCTTATGCAAATATGGTTCGCGTTATGTATCACGCGTACTGCAGGGGGATACTGCCGGACGTAAAATGCTTGTCGCGGCTGTACGAGCATTTTTGAATCGACGTTTTCTTGTACAAAGAGGGCTGATTTTTCTTAATCGTTATAGGTGTAAGTTCATACATGTAATACAATTATAAAAATATACTAATCCCGGTTTTTATCATTGAGGGCGCAGCCTCCAACACATCTCTTAGTGCCCCTTTAACAAATAAAAATTGTAGGTAAATCACTCGTGAATTATTCTCTGCACCTTGAAGGTGAATCTATTGGAATGGATACAATGACATCATAGGGGTATTTACATGTAGTTGTATCCAAAAGTTATAGAGAAGTACTAAGATTATAAGAATGAAGTAAAACATTCAATTTAATAAGAAAGAAATTCACTTAAAATTACAAAACTTAGTCAAAAATAAAAAATAAATTAAATATTTTATTTTCATTTTTAAAAATCAATTGATTTAAATTGTGATTTAAATCAGCCAAGCTTGCCCTACCTACTAAATACTCTGCCTTGTGCATACTGAGTGTTTGTTTAAAATGAATATAAAACTTTGACTAATTGCAATTCTTGTTTTACAGAAGGTTAAAAAAACCTGAAACAGAATGACCCTTGCATGTTTGCGTCACAATGGATAAGCCTGGACCTGACTTTAGTGCCTAATCTGGAGGTCAAATTGTTAACCCTAACCCTACACCACACGGAAACAACACAGTCAGCAGCACTTGGCTTGCACACATGTTCTATCTCATGTAGCACTAAACTATGGCTATATATGGTCTCCAATTTGTTAGCCATCCCCCCGTGGCTCAGTGGTAGTGTATCTCGCCCGTCACTCGGCTGGCCCGTTTTTTGTTATTGAACCCCCTCCCCCTGTTCTTCTTTCCATCCCCACCACAGGTTTCTAGGGTTTGGGTTAATATTAATACGACATCACACAATGAATTTCTATAAATCCCTAACCCTACTACACCACACGGAAGCAACACAGTCAGCAGCACTTGGCTTGCAGGCACACAAGTTTGATCTTATGTAGCTCTAAACCTCGGGAATATATGTGACCTGTCATGTCAAAATAGACATGTTGGAGGCTCGAGTCAATTCTGAATTATTGGTATGATTTGAAAGAGAACATTTTAAGCTTTGAAATGATAACTTGTTGAATGTAATCGGACTTTGTAATCACAAGATATGAATTGAAGAAGCATATTTTTATCTATTATTTTCTTTATGTTTCACCAAATATTGCCCTCTCTCAAAACTGTGTTTACCGACAACATGTCCTTTTTGACGTGATTCGTTACATGATATAGGGTCTCTGATTTTTTAGCCTGGGAAGCCTACTCAAGCCCTCAACAAAAACTGTCTCACAAACTTGGCAATACCCATGCAACTGAATCATGGCAGCACACATAATAACAATAATATACAGTCATCAAAAAAAGTAACTATACAGGTAATAAATGGGCTTCTAACTCTTAAAATATATATTCTACCTAAAAATATTAAATTATAAAGTTGTTGAGAAATTTGTCTTCTTTAATATGAGATATTGCACGCTAGGATCGGGTGATTATTGATGAAGTGACACTCAAAAATGTAAGGAAAAGTCCGATTTTCATTTTCACATTTTTATTTTCTACACGCGGACCAATCTACGGGTACCTTATCGATTACCGGTAGTGCAACAGGGATGCATGCGCTTGTTGGACAGTCGGCCGCATTGTTCCGATGGATCAATACTCCACACATACGCTACCTGTCATTCTCTCCCCCGTGTTGAAATGTAAAATGTGAATTTGAAATTGTGACTTTACCTTACATTTTGGATTGTCACTTCTTCAATATTCAACCGATCCTAGCGTGCAATATCTCATTTTAAAGAAGATAAATTTCTCAACAACTTTATAATTTGATATTTCTAGGTAGGATATATATTTGTAAAGTTAAAAGTACATGTATTACCTGTATAGTTACTTTTTTTGATGACTGTAGATAATCAATACCACTTGAACTGTAGTGTGAAAGCCAATCCAGTAGATTGTTGATCTCTAAAGTATCTTCATTGTAGTCCTATTGATTGTCTGATTTGATTAACATTCTTAAGCAGTTTCTCCATGCTTTAATTGTATTTGAAATTGCGACACTTAAAAGCTTTAAATCTGGAGCATTTTCGTAGCTTTCAAAGTGTAATGATATCGCTGATTTATAAAATGTGTATGCATTTATAATATTTAATACTAACTTCCCAAAGAAGAAAAACATTTTATAAATAGTTTTTCAATATATCGCCTTATTTAGACCCTTTGAATATAATGATTATCAGTAACATTTTACTCTCTGTCTGAAAAAACTCAGTAAGTCACAATATAGGGTTGGCCGATTTACATCACATAAATGATTTAAATCACTGAATTTTTAATAAAAATCATGGATTTTAATCGACTTTTTATAGTTTTGACTACTTTTGGTAATTTTTAGTGAATTTCTTTCTTAAAAGGTAAATCGACTGTTTACTTGAACATTCTTAATACTTCTACAACTTTTGGATACACTACAAGTAAATACCCCTGTGATGTTATTTTATCCATTTCCAATAGATTCACCTTCAAGGTGCAGAATTCAGCAGTGATTTTCCTTCGATTTTTACCATTGCAAATTGTTCACATTTAAAAACATGTTTTGATTTTTGTAAATACTGGTAAGGTCTGAGATACTAGTCTCAAGGTACGGTATAAGTTTTGCATTATCCACTGGTATTGTTGGAACACTCAGAGGGTATGTTAGTACCCCGGGGTTAGTACTTGAATTTTTGTTGTTGAAATGATTTAAAAAAACTAAAATCTTATTGCAATCATGACCGTATAATTCTCTAATAAAAGTGCCCTGGCGTGGCATTTTGGTATACTTGAAATTTAAAATAGCAAAACAATTGATTTAAATTTTACAAATCGCCAACCCTGCATGATTATAGATCAAACCTGTGACGTCATTGACACTCTCTGTTATTTAATGCTCGTTTTTTCGCGCTGGTTTGTAGAGACCATGTGACCACAATTCCCCCTCCCAAAGGAGTAATGATTTTCTAACTGATACGGTCTCACCACAGCGTGAGTTTTACAATACGAATGGATTCAAGGATTTTCCTGTGAAAAATGCCAACAAATTGTGTGGTCGGGGATGTTCAAGAACTGGCAAGGATAAAACTGAGCTTCTTTTGCATGGCATTGGAAAAGTGAAGTCATGGCATTCCCCTAAATGGAAGCCATGAGTTGATGGGGAAAGTATTTTAGAAAATGAAATAAATGAAAATTATGCCAAAAATATCAACATTATATTAAGTAAGCAACAGGTTATTATACATGTATCTCTTATTTCTTCTCATCGCATGTCACATCAAGTAACAAAACAAGATATCCCATTCACCCTGAATTTGGTATGAAGGTCACCAAGGGTCACATTCTGACGCAAGTCATAGACCCTTTGCTTTCTTGTTTGATGCATACAGTTACACCTTGAAATTATCCAATGTGTCCGGACAAAATAACATGGATACCCCTTTATTTTGACAATGCATGGAAATGGAAACCTTTAAGAAAAATGGTCATTGTCCATCCTTCACTTATAATTTTTTTGTCCATATAAAAACCAATTAAATAATCCTTAGCATAACAGGGTCCAGAAAAATTCAATTGGACCTCTGACATTTTTGAGCCAGTGCTACCCCTGAAAATCATCGATCAATATATTGATAAATTGTTGATAAAATGGTGTCATTAAGAAAGAAATCATGTCTTGACATGTAATATCCTATTCACTCGTGCTGCTTGTATAGCCGAGGCCAAAAATAATCTAATGTTTGTTTGTCATCTGTTTTTCCTCTCTTGGGGAACTATTAGAAAAATATTGAAATTAAACTATTGTTTGTGTGATAAGTACTTTCTGTATTTTGAATTCCAATTAGTGTAAATGTGACTAATATACAATTGCTACTGATAAAATCGTTTATCCTGGGGGGGGGGGGGGGGGGGGGCGGGGGTAAACATTGGACATGGCACTTGTATGAATAATAATATCATTCTAATAAGATTTTGTATGGACTTGACCCTATTTTTTTATAGCCCCAAATACCCCATAATACTCCCAGCAATTTTTACTGATACTAGGGTTTGAGTTTAAAGGAGACTGAGCATTATATGGATCAGCCAATGTTTTATTTGAACAAAAGAAGAATTTCTCCACAAAAAAAAGAAATATTTCTAAAAAAGAAAAGAAATATTTCTCCCAAAAAAAGAAATATTTCTAAAAAAAAAAAAAAAAATCTAAAAAAAAAAAAAAAATTCTAAAAAAAGAAGAAAAAATTCTAAAAATAAAATTACGGTATACAATAATAATAATAATTTTAAAGTGCATCAATTAAGGATTTTGTTTACGGTTGATTGGAAGGTGCAAGGAAACAATGCATTCCATTTCTTGTTTCATTTATTAATATTAATATAGCAGGATATTTTCAGACATTTTACCAATTGCAAACTTCATGCTTGAATGGAGATCATTGTAGCACCAATTTACTTCATTAGATTAAAGTGGATATGATATTAATAATATAATAGCCTGTCTTTCTAAGCAAAATCGCTATGAGAGTCCTTTGTATAGACATAGTTGGTACATTTGTATTTGGAACCGAATAAATAAAAAATAGCAATTACTTAACTAGCGAAAAGTCAAGCCCAGCAACAGTAAAAGGTTGAACAGAAGGTCTAGCTCAGGCCTTCTCAATTAGATTTTGTGAAGCACCACTTTTGAGATATTAGTGATCTAGAAGCACCACTATCACTGCAAGCGCAGCGAGTAGAGCGAATAACGGGTGGGGTCCAGGGCCGCCTTAGGGTCCCTGGTGGGGGTTCAGGGGGCAAAGCCACTTTGAAGCTCTTGGGTTTACCCCCTTTTAAGAGGCTAAGGAGAGCTATATTTGCAATTGCATGCACTATGGTACAAGAAATAAAGAGATGCTGATGGTAAAATGTACAAAAAAATGGTAGCAAATGTAGTGATAATCAATAGGCCTACTACTAATAATCATGACTTACCCCACTGCAGTTAGTGGTTGAAGAGGCTCTTCATGCTTTTTGCGATCTGGTTGAAGTTGGGGATATATTTCTTATTCTTTTTTTAATTTTAATTTGTTTATAATTTTCCCCCCCTTTTTTCTTCTTTTCCATGCGTCGTTTATCGCGCGCCACTCGGACTGATGCAAATGCGCCACAAGTGGCGCGCGCGCCACCATTTGAGAAGGCCTGGTCTAGCTCAAGTAATTGCTGAAAATGTATAAGGCAAAATAAAAAATAAGCCTGTTTAGCGTCCCCTCCTGCGTCCTTTTTTGTGTCCGCTTTAATTTTCTTTTCTTTTTCTCTTTATTTCAGTCATAACTTTTTTTGTTCAGAGGTTTCAGACTTAAAGATGTTTGTAACAGCTTTGTTTCTCTTTTATATGCATTTTAAACAAGTTTTGTGGTGATCAACCCCTCAAAACCATGAAATAAAAACAATTTAACGAGGCCTCCTCCTCTTTCAGGTTCACAAAGTTTGTTGCTAATCGGGATGATTTCGCTTCAAAAAGTGCCAAAAATAAAAAAATAAAAAGGGCCTCCTTCCTTTTTTTGAAAAAGTGAGGACGCTAAACATGTTTATTTTTTTATTTGGAATAAATAAACTTTTACTTTACTACCTACCTTTGCTTGAACGGATTAGCAAATGGTCGGAGTATAATAAAAGCGGGTCAAACATTTATTAGTAATTCTTATATAAGGGGGTGTGGTTTTGGATGTCAACAGGCAATTTGATTGGTTTTTGGCTGATTTTCAGCTGATACGCACTATATATTATGAGACAATGTTGTATAGTTTGGGCGGGGCTTAATTCATTTGAAAAATAATACCTTCAGTGCGTATAATCATCGCGTTAGTGTGCCCTACACAAAGTCGTTGTGGGTATAATGCAGCATTGCCATGTGCGCATGTGCTAAAGAACGCGATTAATTTGAAGCAGGAAGTTGGTAAACAGCTCGCTGGGTTCGCCGATTTTATAAAGGGGGAAATTTGTTGTTGTTTGATTTAAATAAATCTATTAAACTGCATTATTTTATTATAAAAGATCAAAATAACCAATGAACTAAATAAGAATGAGAATAAAATAAAGTTCTTAGCTGTTTTGCTATACGATACGATGGTTTTGGGCTGTACCATATTTGTACGACTCCAAAATATGGTACAGCCTATACATTATATACATTGTAAGACCATCATAAAGGGTTCAACGAAAGAAATTATACACTTTGTTTATGTCATTTTGAGTAACATTCCATTTTTCTTTTTGACCAAACAGGCTAGATAGGCATTTAGATGAATCTTTTAAGCATAATTTGATACCAAATTTGCCCCTAACAACAAAGATAAACCATGATTAGCACCATTTAAACGGACGGACACATGTCTGAGCATACTCCACTAACGCTCGAGTCCGACACATGCGTAGTTGCTCCACCACAAGAAAATGCCACATTTGCCTCCACCGCCACTGTTACAAAATGTTACGTAAATTATGCTTCAGAGTCCCAGTAAAAAGGCACTCTTCAATATTCACTCGACAATTTACTGAAAAAATTAAATAATTGCTTTTTTGCGACCTAGTTCCAGACATAATTGCCTACTTGATAAAATTGAAAAAGATACAGATGTCAAACTGTCCATCTGTAATATTAATCTCATTAACATTTAACACTTTCCACACGGGCAGGAGTCTGCAGACGGCGTTCTAAAATTTCACAAAATGTTTCAAAAATGTCAAATTGTTTGGATTTTATTACCGTATTCGGAATCACCATGGGAAATGCGTTGAAATAAGTACAAACATGCATAGTATTGGAACAGTAATCCTTGAGATGGATATTGAAAGTTGGGAAAGGTTTCTGAAAATTTCTGTTTGTAGTAAAAATAATAGCCGTGTGGAAAGTGTTAATAATACTTTTGTTTTGATGTTCACAGAGAAAGCGATGGAGCTGGGTCTGAGGGTCGTCCGCGGCCCAGACTGGAAATGGAGCAATCAAGATGGCGGTGAAGGCCACGCCGGTACCGTGGTGGAAATCGGCAAGATCGGCAGCTGTACATCCCCGGACAAGACTGTCGTGGTGGAATGGGACTGCGGGACCAGGACCAACTACAGGACAGGATACCAGGGGGCCTACGATTTGCAGGTGTATGATAACGCACCCACAGGTAATGGATAGGAGTATGTTGTATGCAGGGTTGTCACTAAGGCGGCCTGGATGAGCCGGCACTCACGATTGCCGACCGGCACTCTTAAAAACAAGGGTAAAAAAACGGCACTAAAAAAAAAAAAAACAATTTGTGGATAAAATCATTGAACTGCCTCATAAAACAAGAAATTGTGTGGCAAGAACCCTCAAAGTGCATTAATAACCTCTAAAAAACAATAAGAAGGCCTCTAGATCCATGCCATGATCCACTGCACTTCGTTTGCAACACTTATTCCGTTCGCCGTCAGTATTAACCGGCACTACATTTCGGCCAGTGACAACACTGGTTGTATGCTTAGGGGAATTATATACTTCATCTCATCAGAAGTATGACTTCAAGGTATTCCCTCTGTGAAAGGCATATCATTCATGCTTAATGACAGAGTTCATCTTTTGATCACTTTGAACATTTGAATTACAAGCCAAATAATAAGGCTAAATTAAAAAAATCATTTATCTCAAAGCTCTCGCGCGCGTTAGTTTAATGACTCGGACAAACTCAAAGACAAGATGCCAGAGAAGGTTTGCTGATGCATTACTCATAGGTAATAGAATCGACAGTAATGGAAGGCTTTGGGGACCAGGCAAAGAAGATTTCTTGATGTACCCCATCATGCTTAGCGCCCCTACAGTACCAGCAGGGCTTATCACCAAAACAAACAGTGCTACATGTGTTAAAGTAATTACCAGCTAGAGTTCATCTGACCTCTACCATAGTAATACATGGCACAGATAGGGTAAACTTGGCCACAAATATGAAAGAAGTTGAATCCCAACTAAAACTTGTATTTATAAAAATATAGGGTCTTTAAGAAAATCAAAGGACTGTATTAAAGACACATCAATCATATTACTTGCAACAGGATTTTCTTAAAGACCCTCGTTTAACAACTTTATAAGCATTTCCTTGTAATGTCCATGGGAACCAGTAGACACTGGTGACAGAAATCAGTGGTCATGTGATGAAAGTGAAGCATCCTGGGTGACCAGGTGAGAGACATTACTGTCATGGACGGATAGGACAGTGGGATGGGTCTGCTGGACCCAGGCCTCAAATTAAGAAATGGAGAGGGTACCGCAATTTGAAAGGGGCACTAACTTTCTTTAGGGTAATTATGTACTTTTGAATGAAGTGAAAACAGTCAGAAATTGAGGGCATCAAGGCAACTAGTTTGGGCATCGAAGGCAATTGCCTTCGATGCCTTCAATTAATTTGAGCCCTGGCTGGACCCAACCAACTACAGGACGGGATATTAGTGGGCGTACGATTAGCCCGACCAACCCATTTATTTAGAAATCGGTGACAGAAATGTTCACATGCAAATTAATTATACCGCGCGCCCCCCCCCCCCCCCCCCACCCCAAAAAAAAAAAAATCAAGGGGAAAAAAGGCCGGGGGGGGGGGGGGGAATTACCTAACTGACCGACCCAACCTGAGAAGTCCGTTTGCCCATAGAATCTGTTGATTGACCTTATACACACGGTACACACCTTGATTAATTGCTACCAACATGTGTATAAAGAAGATTCATTGAGCTGTAATCAATTTTGGAATAATTCCAAGAATGATATCAAATTAATTGTAAATTTGATAGACAATTTACGTGTGAAGAGTGAACAGGGAAGTTTATTGGATTTAATGCGCTAATGGTTTTAGAGATCAATACACTTTTACCTCTATATGACCTTCATTGATTAATTGGACAGTATTGCTGATACTGGGTGTTTGTAGCCCAATTGTGCTCATTTGTTAATTAGTGTCAGCGAACATAGGATACTTAGCAGCTGACTTGATTTTAATGGGGAAACGTACCTCCTGGTTGCATGATTTGTTGGTCCCTACCGGTACCTCTCCCCTGGTTTGTCATTTTTTGGTCCCTGCTTTTTAATAAATACCCTATCCTAGTTAATCGTTTCATCTCTACCCGAACGACTGCAGGATTAATGGTTTAGATTTAAGTCTCTGTTACTCCCGGGGTGCTCAGTGGTTATTGAAAGTGGGGTATCATGGGCGTCCAAGAAATCACGTAATTAGGGTCGTTTTTGAAGCCGGAGCACGATACGTACGTAACGTGTTTAGGGTATCAAAACAAGGAAAATCAGGAAAAAGGGTATACTTTTCATACAATGGTCTTACGTATTTAGGGTCCTTATTTTCTTGTATCTATGAGAATCTTTAAAAATAGCCGCGATATATTCATTATTTTGTTTCATTCCTCTGATTATATTCTTTCGGGTTAGGCCTAGTTCAAGAGCGGGTTCAAGAGATCTGATCTTAAACACCATTTGTTTTATACTACTAACACAACAGTGCCTAGAGCCAGGTTTAGAGTGCGTGCATTGTTTCTTATTAGGATTCAAAATATACAAATTTCGTGCTTAGGGTACGTTAGGGTATAAAAGTATTTGGATTACTTGTTTAGGGTATGAAAATACTGAAATTACTTGCTTAGGGTATGTAAAACACTGTCCTTACTTGTTTAGGGGGTACTTTTTCACATTTATGCAATTACTTATTTAGGGTACTTTTTGAAAGTCCTTGGACGCGCATGATACCCCCTTGTAATAACCACTGAGCACCCCGGGCTGTTACTATACATGGATTTCAGTTGACCACTTGGGCACAATCAATTAATCAGTGTTGCCAAACGAATTTATCAATCCTCTTAGGTTAATTAGTCATTGTTACCAAACATATAGAATTCAGTAGACCAATTGGTCTTACAAATTTGTTAGTGTGAATATAGATGGGGTTAAGTATCCCAGTTGAGCCGATTGATTACAAATTGATTTGTGAACAAAGTTCCTAAACTCTGATCATGTACATTTGATCACATGTATATGTAACCCCTGATCAATTCATTTTCTCATTCTGAAATGTCATTCAGTGAAACTGTGTTGGTAAAAACATTGGTATTAAATTTGGTTGATAATTTGCTTTGAAACATCACACAGATGGACATTAACCCACAGTGCGCAAAGTCATTGATGCACATCAGAGTCAAAAGTTTGTCAGAAGAAGTTTGCAAGAATCTGCAGATTTTGCGGATCAATCTTGTGGCAAGAATCTTTGCGAGAATGGTTTAATGATTGTTTGACCATTTTGCTGATACAGATTCTCAAAAGGTTTGAGCACATTGCAAGTCTATCGTCTTTTTTCATCAACCAACCAATTTCACGTTGCATACCCACAAAATGATGACATTGGAATTTACCCGGTATATGGTTATGAATTGATCAGTTGATGACATGGACATGGAATTCAGTTGCCCAATTGGGCTCCAAATGGATTCAGTGTTGCTATACATATGATATTGGGCTTCATAGTTAGTGAGTGTTTGAACCCAAACATAGGATTAATTAATTCTGCCTTTTGGATCATTATCTTTCTGATAACATTAGTCTATAGACTATAATCGGTATTTGCTGTAGATGGTACTACATTCCTTGAGAGAAATGAGTGATTATTAATATTTTTATTTTAAAAAGCTGCATTGCCAAAGCAATTGGGTAATTTAGATGGTTTTGTTATTGTTGTGATATTGGGTTGAATGACAACTGATGAGACCCGCTCTCTTGAAAAACCAGGATGAAGTCAGGAAACGTTTTTTTTTTGTGTCTCATGGGACTAGTTTATGTCTCAATTACACTTGTAAAAAAGTGAACAAATTGTGTATTTCACTGTAAATTTAAGTGTGACCTATTAAAGTGTCAACTTATTCTTTTTTGTTTTTGCATAATAAATTCTCATCACAACTTGTGATATTTATTCAAGATTATCATGGTAGGGGGTATGGGTTATCTCAAGTGAGGTTTGGGTAGGGGTGTATCGCCAGAAGATTTAATTGTTCAACTATTGAGTGTTCTGAAATCAGATTTCAAGACTTCTAGGGCCATTTAAATTCAAAATACAGAACACTTCCCTCTAGGATTCCCCTGCCCCCACCTCCCATACCCCATTTCCATTTTTACTAAACTACACAGTGATTTTAAGTACTGTATATTGTAGATCCAATTACATGACCAATCTATGACTGTACCAAACACCCTAACATCATTTGCTTTACCCTTTCCCCTTTCTCTCTGTTTATGGTTGAACTTGTAGTATTACCCTAACAGTCCCCACCTCCCCATTTTCAAAATGGTTACTAAATAAATTGTTATGAATTACATATTTTTAATATATATCCATTATCTAATAAGGCATTTTCTTTGTATTGTAATTGTATTATTGTAGGTACCAAACACCCTAACATAATTTGTGATGGGTGCGCACGTCATGGTATACAGGGCATGAGATGGAAGTGCATCACCTGTGAAGACTTTGATCTGTGTTCAACGTGCTATATGAGCGACAAGCACGATGTGACGCATAAATATATGCGCTTTATCTCCCAGAATGCAGTAGGGTAAGTCTGTTTAAAGAGTAGGATGGTGAACAAAGATCTTTATGGCCTATTGTTTTATACCCAAGTCGTATGCACATTTTCTTCATCATTGAATGCCAGTTATCTGTGTGCTTTGTAGACTGGAGCAATTCACTGCAAATTATGAGCATTTACTTTTGGACAAACTAAAAGTAAACCCAAAGGTAAACGCAATACTAAACATTTATGTGAGCCCAACAACTAAAAGCTGTTTTCCACCTAGCCTCTAATTAATATCTGTCCCATTATATCACAGATGGTTGAAACATCTGTGATTGTATTCACCCACTTTGCGTGCTTTGAGGTCAATTGGGTGCAAAATGCAAGAAACGTTTAGTTTTGTGTATACTTTTGTGTTTAGAATTGCATTTACTTTTTAGTTTACTTTTAGTTTGTCCAAAAGTAAACGCTCATAATTTGCAGTGATTGATATAGTATTAACCCCCTGAGCACTACCTGCTTTCTTACAATGTCTCTGATTGGCTCTCATTACATGATATAATGTGATATACCCCTGTGAGTAACCAATTAAAAAAGTGCTTTTATATCTCTTTATCAAACATACCACCACCATTCTTACTGTATCTCTGATTGGCTAAATGTATGGTATAACACTCTTTGTAACCAATCAAAATTGCACTTAGATGCCGATATATAGGCAGGTAGTGCTCAGGGGGTTAAACCTATTGTAAAAACTCCAAATCTGCAAAAGACTGATGACCTTACAGGAAACATATAAATTTCCTAGATACTGACCTGACTCTTTTACTGCAGACAAGATCGTGGTGTGATCTATAATAACCCTAAATAATTACAGAAGCATGTAGGTTAATTACTATTTGACTCTGTCACATTTCAGAAATGTTGTATAAATACCGCTTCAAAGTCGTTTATAAAGAAGTGTGTATCCCCTCAACCATCTATGATGATTTGCTTTCAGGGTGTGCATGTACACCACTTAATCACTGTGGGATATCACATCCGGTAAAATTTATCACAGCAATAGTTCCTTCTTTCGGTACAATTTGAGAGATTTTGATTCGGCGTAAGGTCCGTCCTGAGTTTTGGGGCATAAATAACAGGCCGAAATCAAATCAAATTCATCTTGTAATATTAGTAAAATCTAGTCGGACACTTGTGGCTATAATTTGATATGTTTTGCAGGTATAATTCCTTGCGAATAATCTCTGTAAATATCATATAAGGACGTATGGCATATCTCAAGTTGGAACCGATTGTTTGACCCCCTACTTTGCATGTAGCGTCAATGGGGAGCGTATTGGTGGTGTATACCCTTCACAAGATCGCCGTAATGGTTATCATGTTACCAGAGGGACAGCATTGCAAAACTGAAGAAGAAGTCAAAGGTGGTCCTTGAAACTCGAAACCTACATACTGCTTTATAAATTACTTTGAAAAGGTCTTTATACAAACAATACTCTAAAATATATAAGCTCTTCCCAAACCTGACCCAAGATTAACCACATTTGAAAATTGGCAATAGGATCAAATTGGATATTATCTGAAAACACTGATCCTCAAATAATCAACTCACTGCCAGATTATTGGTATACAATGTATTCTCACACTGCAAATTATGAGCGTTTACTTTTGGACAAACTAAAAATAAATCAAAAGTGAACGCAATACTAAACAATTGTGTGAGCCCATAACTAAGCTGTTTTCTACCCACCCTCTAGTAAATAACTGTCCCATTATATCACAGATGGTGGATGCATCTGTGATTATATTCACTCACTTGGAGCGTGCTTTGAGGTCAATTGGGTGCAAAATGCAAGAAACATTTATTTTTGCGTTTACTTTTACGTTTACTTTTGTGTTTAGAATTGCATTACTTTTGAGTTTACTTTTAGTTTGTCCAAAAGTAAAGGCTCATAATTTGCAGTGAATGTATTCTCAGGCCTGTGCCCCTATATACACTGGTTAGTCGTTGTTGAGAACGAAGCTTCTAGCTTTGAATTTTTGAATTTTGTTTTTGAATTTTTTGAACATTTTGAAGAAAAACACCCACAAAAAACCCTGCCCTACCGACCGACCATACCTGATTGATAAGTCTGTTTCGCTCATAGAACAGGTCTGTGTTATTGTTGCCTAAAGATATGTATAGGGTGGTCCAAAAAAAACTATACCCCACTTTGGAGGCCATTTTCTCCTAGATGATAAAATATTTTAGTAATTTGGTTTGCATATTATTAAAGCATATATCGTTGAGCATTATTGGTGAAAATAGGGAAGATATTACATTAATATTTTTTGAGATATTGCTTTTTTTAGCGAGTATGTGTAATGCACTTGACCCAAGACCCATTATAAGCAGTTAAGGATTAAGTTTAATAAGGTGTGCTTGTCATTGTCAACTGTGCAATGAATACAAAGGTGTGTCATTGTCATATCATATTCAAACATGTTGATGCATTGACAGCTCCCGTGGAAAAGCCATTTTTACACATACTCGCTAAAAATAGCAATATCTCAAAAAATATTAATGTAATATCTTCCCTATTTTCACCAATAATGCTCAACGATATGCTTTATTAATATGCAAACCAAATTACTAAAATATTTTATCATCCAGGAGAAAATGGCCTCCAAAGTTGGGTATAGTTTTTTTGGACCACCCTGTATTAAATCATATAAATGCTCTATCCCACGTTACACAGGGTTCCGGTATGTCCTAGGAAAAATGCAACTAAAAAACAGGTGCGAGGTCTGTACCCAGGTGCTAGAGTGGTACGTGGCGGAGACTGGGACTGGGGAAATCAGGATGGTAAGTGATGGACTTATTACATTGTATATTATTTCTAATATTTTTGTCATAAATAGGAACTATTTCATATTCAGGGTAATGATTCTGGTGTAAACTATGATGAGTAAGCTTACGAATTAGGCTAGAAACCTTTGCCCCATTTTGAGACAAATAAATTGAAAGCCAAAAAACCTGATGATACTGAGATTTAAACCCAGGATCTTTTGGTCCCAAAGCGAATGTCATACTTGTAGACCAGGTAGACTGGTTGATACTGGAATTGTTTGCTTGTCTCAGAGAAGGCACTTTTCAGAAAATGTCCTGATTTCAGGACATTTTGTTAAAATGTTCTTAGTTTCAGGAAATGTTGTCTGTACAAAGTATAGGAAAATTGAAATGTTCAGGCTTTTCAGGAAATTACCGCTGTTTCGAACTCTGACTACAAACATTTGCTTGCTTGGTATTTATTTTTGTGCAACCGAAATATATATTATAATAAACTTTCAAACTCGGTACATATTTTAAAGAAATACCTGAAGACATATTTGTTTTTGTGCATTTTAGTATATGGGCAATTCCACGCGTTGCGGAATGACATTTACACACAAAAATCCACTTTCTTTTGGGTGTAAAACCCAGAGATTTGTAGTTACTTCCCATTTTACAACTTTATTTGATAATAGCGATTGATACTCAAAAAATAAACCTAGGGAAAAAATTAGACTGCGCTTCCAAGTATCCTAATTTGCATATGCAAATTTGCGTTGCGGAATGACGCAGACGATTGGTGTTTTTTTTACATGTTTACACAAAGTGAAAACTCTGTGAACTTTTTAGAGTGTATCATTATTGAAGTTACTTTTTAGAAGGTTTGAAGTGTTAGCTAACTGACAAAAGCATTTTCATAAAACTTAATCATCAGCTAGGATCTCTAGTAGGTCATCAAAAAATAAAAGTAGGTGTTGCGGAATGACGTTGCGGAATGACAGTGTGAATTTGTGTGCAAAACTCCATAGAGAAAAGAAAAAACATGTTTTTATGCTTTAATATGCATAAAAAATAAAAGAAAGAGTAATCAGTGGCATTTCATATGTTACAAATTCATGAATACAAGTAACCCAACTATTTTCACATTGAAATCATCATTTACAGGTAAAGTAGCCATGATTTTGTGATAAAGTTGCCGAATTCAACAGCTTGCACATCAAAGTTGCCTAATTCAGCAAATTATGAGTTTTCATCAATTTTGAAACTTTTTTAGAAGTTTAGAGTCCATATTTGAATGAATTATCATAAATAAGGATGATCTTATACCAAGTACACAAAAATATCACAATTTGCTCAATAAATTGCCTAAATATAGGGATTAATACCTTTGTCATTCCGCACCGTCATTCCGCAACACGTCATTCCGCAACGCTCGTTAGGGCTATTAATTAACAGAATTTTCCAATTTTTTTTTTTATCATTGTGAAGCATGTCAATTGTGTGCAGAGAAAAAATAGTTAAATGAAAATAGGGTACATTTTTTTTCTTGCTATCCTAAAAAATTGTACTTTTGCGTTGCGGAATGACATGAGATTATGCAATGCATACTAAATACCTGGATTAACGAGGCTAATCGGCCGTTGATCAAAATTAAATTTATATCAAAACTTTTCCCATCAGTACTACTATTGTGCCTGACATTTATTTAAACATACCTATGTGTCTAAAAGATATGGAATAAATAAAAACAAGCCTTTTCACTGATTTTGTAAGCTGCAAATATGCAAATTTATGCTAATTAGCTAGTTTGGACTCTTGCCTACATTATAGGCATAGAATTAAACTTTGGATGCACATTTGAAATTTTGGCTATTTGGTTGACATTTGCTTGGAATTGCCCATATACAGTAATGTCTTTTTTTAATGTTATTATGGTCGTTATGCAGTGAAGCGTAGCGGCATGAACATTGCTTGCGGTGGATTCCGGCGCTTTATAAATTACTAATATTATTATTATTATTAAAATAGCGGTACTTCAGTATTAAAAAAAGTCACATTTGGCAAAATTAGAATCGGAAAGCTATTCCTCTGACAAACACTTGCCTTCCAGCAACACCTGACTCAGCATTACATATTATATTTTACTGAAAACAACCCACCATGCCATTTCCATGGCAACCCATTAAGCAATTGGCTAAAAAATCAAACCAGTCTGCAGATGCCTTTGTTTATACATGTATACAATGAATTGTTAACACTTTGGATGCTGAACACTTTCTATTTTATTTATAAAATATGATTGTAATTGTCTCTGAGTCTATCTACTGCAATCCATGTGGGCCTACAAGGCATAACGGAGACTTGTCTTACAAAAGGGATAAAGTCAATTTTTATTTTTTTATAAATTTATGTTTTGGGATAGGAAGTAATTTAGAGTTTTTGTTTTCTTTTTCTTTTAATGGTCTAATTCCAGAGTTTGCAAATAATTGTGCCTAGGGGCCATGATGGGCCACAATTCATCTGAAAAGCTGCATTCTTAGGGCCAAATGACCCCAGTTTGTTTTTTAAAAGCTATTCAAGTACCACTTATATTGTTTTCAAGGGCCAAATTTGGCCCACAGGCCATCTAGTGAGTACTCCAGGCCTCTAATTAGAGAATAAAGGTATTGTTTTTAGACCATACTCATGTTATATTGTCTGACATAAATGTGGGCGGTAGTATTATTTTCAGTGGAACAGCAGGCAGAGTTGCTCTACACAAATACAATAACTACCCAAACGCAAATGTATGTCACACGGCTGTTTGATCCTACATAATTTGTCCGTTTCATTCTGAGAACACCGTAACTTGCTGGCCCGGTTCTGGTTTTAACTTATTCAAGTACCTGAATATACTGGTCATCTTTTGTAGACATTTTAGAACATTTTTGTTGGTCCATTTCTGAGAAATAGAGCTTTGCATATTATTATTTACTATAATAGCGCCCTCATCGGCCATATTCCCATAGAGTTACATGTAAAATGTGTGTAAAGTAGAAAATGCCGATAATTTAAAAATGGCTCGAACAATTTTGTGAAATTTTCACCGTATACTCGTATTCATTATTAGCGCTACCTAAATCAGGTCAAACCATAACTGGGCCACTGTGTTATCTTTTTTTATTCCATAATTTTAATTATAAATCGGACAGTCAAACAGCCGTGGTCAGGCAATAACACCGGTACGGTCTAAAACAATACCTTTATTCTCATTCTTTGACAGTCATACTTTATACATTTATTCAAGTGTTTACCTTTAATTGCCTACATTTGTCAACTATTACTATAGTAACCACACACTGCGCGAGGGTTGGTTACACTTATTAATGTATAAGTTGTCTCATATAAATGTTGCCGATTTCTCGGAGAACCTATTAAAATTGCTTCAACATACTTAGCTTTAAGAATTTAATAAGTGAGTAATATATACATCAGTCTGGAAAATGTTGCTTTGGAAATGCAAACAAATCTTGGTGTAAAGGTACAGAGTGATAGAAATGGTCTCAAAACAAAATATGCACATGTCTTCATAATTCTTATTACAACTAATTGGCTTTAATTTTTATTGTTGTCACAATGGATTACTGTAAAAGTGGACATCGCTACATTTATTTTCGCGCTAAAATCAGCAAGCGCGAAAATAATAATGCACAAATATATTCATTTTGTATAGGTATATATGTAAAGAAGCTCAAAATCACAAATATAAAATCAGCGAAATTGTTCAAAATGTGCAAAGCGCGAAAAATTACACACACGAAAATTTCCACTTTTACAGTACTCTGCTGACATCATTAGAATAAATGTGGCAGAATCCTGCCCCCACAAATAAAAACAAATATTGATGTCATGTCTAAAAATAGTATTATTGAACTTTAGTATTTGGGAAACCCCCTGATGTTGTAATACTGTGCAGCGGAATATTTTTGCTGCAATAATTTTCGTGAATTTTCAGTTTTGCAAAATGTTATGGTCTGGTTATATTTGCAGTTTTGGACACCTGTACAATACATTTTTGTATAGATGCTAATATTTTCACAGGCTTTAAGATTTAGAAAAGCGAAAATTGCAAAAAGAAAAAAAAAGACATGTGAAAATTACCGCCGTATCACGTGACATTTCATAGACATTTAAATGTCACTGCACAGACTGTACTGTCTGCTTATTACTTCATACGGGGATTACCTATTGTGTCTAAATTAGAAACTGAATGATAACAACTTGATTCAGATATTGTTATACCATTGAAGTCATCATGATTATTCATGTCAATATAAGAAGACATTTGTCTATAAGGTAGGTATATTTAGTTAACATACCTACCTATTTATTTATTTAATAAATTATATACGGGGAAGAAGAATACAAATAAATTTACTCCATATAAATTATATAAGTTAAACCATTTGGAACAGTAGTTGCTACTCAGAGTTTCACGCTTGTGCGATCTCAGAGTTTTAAGCTTGTGCCAGGTAATAATTTATTTAGTTAATAAGTTATAAATATTTGGAGCAATTTAAAGTTGTACTTTTTGCAATTGGACTTATATACTAAGGAGGTTACTAAGGAGGTTTCTAGGCAGGGAAATATTTCTGGCATGATTTGTCCATGAATTAGAAAAATTTCCCCTCTAAAGTCTATGTGTTTCAGAGTCCAAAATAAACTATATTGGTCCCTATTTAATTGCCTTGATACTCTTTTGAAATTGCCTTGGTTTTGGCTACCATTTTCAAATTTTATTTTGGACCCTAGTCTTTCTTTATAGTCATAGAAGTTCCCTCCATATACCAGAGAAGCTTGTTGGATTACCTATTCTTATTTTCCAGGCATGGTGGTTTCACTACCAAAGTACTTTACACTTCCTTTTGACCTTGTCTTATTGTATGTGTTACTCCCTATATCAGGGGTGGGCATCCTACGGTCCGCGAGCCGCATGCGGCCCGCCAGTGTTTTTTTTGTGGCCCGCGAGATGTCTCACGAAAAAGAAAAAATCAATATATTTTACATCATCACAAAAAACGAGCTAGCTGCTTAGCATTAATCGGCACAAATCATGTTCCTCAACGTGCGTATTTTCCTCGTTAATTGTCATCTGTACTGTATAATATTGAGATTACGTTTTTGTGAAGATAGATTATTATGCACACACACCTATTGCTTGAAAGTGTTTGGAATCAAAGGTTTCAAATCAACAGCAGGTCATTGCTACAAAATTTGGTTATGTTCGGCCCATCCAATTTCACTCCTTATATCTGGCCCATTCATTCAAAAAGGTTGCCCACCCCTGCTCTATATAGTTTAATCAGTTCCAAATTGGCGAGAAATTTTATTTTTTTGACTCTCCGCTGGCAAAACTAATTCAAGCATATGTGTGCGATTATGGCTACATGCATGCGGTTTGGGGTGCTTGCCCTTGTCACACATGATGCACAGTGCCTTCTTTCTTGCGTGCCCGCCTTCTATTGATTCGCTGCTGTAAGGAGTCTTCGCCAATTTGGAGCTGATCAAACTATAGCATTGTCATGTCTTTCATTTCTCTTTTGCATTTAGGCGCAAACATATTTGAAATATTGTTAAAGGTATATTATGTGATCTTTTCCAGGGGACACCCTCAATCCTCGAAAAAAAATTGGAAGCAGATTTTCTTGCAGATTTACTTATCATAAATCATAGATATATTCCAAGTTACAAAGCGATACGATTCCTAATAACCTCAAAATCATAGTTTTAGGGTGAATTTAGAGTAAAATTTGACAAAATAGATTGAACCGCTCGGTACAATCTATTTTCAAACCATGATTTTGAAGTAATTAGGAATCGTATCGATCTGTAACTTAGAAGATCTTTATGATTAATGATCAAAAATGCAAATCTGCAAGAAAATCTGCTTTCATAGTAAAAATCAATAATAGAGGGTGCTACTTGGAAAGATCACATAATATGCCTTTAAATCACTGTATTTTATTATAATTATTTGCATATTTTTATTATTATTATTATTGTTATGATTTCCAGGTGGTGAAGGAAAAGCTGGCAAGATAACAGACGTACGAGGCTGGGACATAGAGTCTGGGAGAAGTGTGGCCAGTGTGGCCTGGGAATCTAGCGGCAATAACGTCTACAGGGTGGGACATAAAGGCAAAGTAGACATCAAGTATATAGAGGATGGTATCGGGGGATTCTACTATAAAGAACATCTTCCCAAATTAGGTGAGTCTAGTAGACACTGGGACGTAGGTCTGTATCAATCAATCTAGCACTCTCCATCTAGGGGATAGATGAAATGTGGCTTAAAATGAAGCTAATATATGCCTGATCAATATTTTACCTTATCCCACGTTCGTAGGTTGCACATTATGACCCTAGACCTCGATTTAGGGTCAAAGGTCACATGTGTTTCAATGGGAAGTCAAAAACTAAATTTAACATGGTAAAAAAACTAAAAAATGAGCTATTGACTATAAAAAGTATGTTATATTGTTGGGATAAGTGTTTTAAACAAAAAAGTCAATCACAACTTTGATCGTAGATCAATAGTTTTTGAACTGTGACCTTTTGAAAATTACAAGTTGGCCAAAATAGACCATTTTGGTCATATTTTCGCAAAATTGGCACAAAAATGACATGATATCATCATTAAAAAAATATTTTGACTCATTATGAATTGATAAACCATGTTATAATGTTGGTATATAGATGTACCTTACATTACAACACATTTCAAAAATCAATGGTATGTTGATGCCATGGCAACCAGCATTAATATCCTTCAAATCCTTTAAATTTGACTCAGATTTTACCCATTTTCGATGAATTTGAAGGATATTAAAGCTGTTTGCCATGGCATGCGGACACCATTGACTTTTGAAATGTCTTTTAATGTAAAGTTCATCTATAAACCAACATTATAACATGGTTTATCAATTCACATTGAGTCAAAATATTTTTTTAATGATGATAACATGTCATTTTTGTGCCAATTTTGCAAACAAATGACCAAAATGGCCTATTTTGGCCAACTTGTCTTTTTCAAAAGGTCACAGTTCAAAAACTATTGATCTACGATCAAAGTTGTGATTGACTTTTTTGTTTAAAACACTCATCCCAACAATATAATATACTTTTCATAGTCAATAGCTCATTTTTTAGTTTTTTTACCATGTTAAATTTAGTTTTTGACTTCCCATTGAAACACATGTGACCTTTGACCCTAAATCGAGGTCTAGGGTCATAATGTGCAACCTACGAACGTGGGATAAGGTAAAATATTGATCAGGCATATATTAGCTTCATTTTAAGCCACATTTCATCTATCCCCTAGATGGAGAGTGCTAGAATTGTTTTCTGAAGGAATAAAACATGCACGGCCTACAGTCTATAGGGCTAGGGTTTTAGTGTCAATGAGATATATTGGATGGGACACAGGCAATTTTAATGAATTTCAAGCCAGGTTTTATCAAACTTTTCTGTGATTTTGATAGTATTATTTTTGATTGCTAATTGATCTGCAGTTGATTGATTGATCTGCGATTGATTGATTGATTGATTGATTGATTGATTGATTGATTGATTGATTGATTGATTGATTGATTGATTGATTGATTGATTGATTGATTGATTGATTGATTGATTGATTGATTGATTGATTGATTGATTGATCGATCGATCGATCGATATCGATGTGATTGATTGATTGATTGATTGATTGATTGATTGATCAGTCAATATATTTATCAAAGTATCAATTTATATATTAATTGATTGATTGTTGCTCTTCTATTCAGGTGAGGTGTCAGAGATGTCACCCGGTATGGCAGGAAACACAAACCAACCCACATTTGTTGTAGGGGACAAAGTCAAGGTTGTGCTGGAGAAAGAAGTCCTTAAGGTCATGCAAGAAGGTCATGGAGGATGGAACTCTAAAATGTCTGATGTAAGTAGTCAATTATAGCCTGAATCCATTTAGGCTTTGTACAGGGTGTCCCAAAAGTCTATGCACATTTTTGAAGAGTCATATCTCATAAAATATAAATCATATGGTATAAATTTAACCATAATATGATAGACGAGATTTGGGAAATTAATTTGATACCAAACACAACCCTATTGGTGAACCCACAACATTATAAAACTGGTTGAAAGTCATTGGCCGTGTGCCAGACCAACCCATACCAAGTACCACACATTGTTGCTAAAGGTGCACATAAATTAACGGTATGAAAGCAACGTTGCGCATTAGTCACAGTTCACTGCTTAATGTTATTTAATACCAAACTCGGTCACTCACAACATAAATAAGCGTAGTAGACAACATTGCACAGCAAAAGTCTTCATTCAAGATGGTTTACAGCATAGATAAGCGAATACAAATTGTATGGTTCTACGCTGAAACACATTCAGTTCAACTTACTCAACAAAAGTTCAGAAAACATTTCAAAGTGAAACGCGCACCAGGAAGAATATCCATTCTGAAGTTAGTGGATACATTTTTGAACACAGGAACATATTCTAAATGGGTAAAACAACCTTCGATGAGGCCTTCAAGCAGCATTAAAATAATCTGCTAAGTTTAAGTTTAAACATGTTTGACAGCTGTGTGATGTGTGTGTTCACTTTTCTGTTACGTTATTCAATTGTTTAGGTCTGTTTTTTTGCATTAGCACACGTCTCTGTATTTCTGATTAGAATTTGAAGGCACAGTAAGCTTTTATCTGGTAAATTTCATGATTTTAGCCATTTTGGGCCCGTTTCAAAATTATCTGCCGTCTGCGCATGCGCATTTTTTCTGCAGGTTTCATGCGAATAAGTTCAGATAATTAGTTAACTATCATATGGAATATTCCAAACTGGTTAATTGCTTGAATTTTTCCTAAATTGTTAGATTTTCCGCAATATTAGTGATTCACTGACTGGGCATTTTTAAATGAAAATTAGCTATTTGAAATACTGATATTTGTATACCTTTTATTCAATTGCGTCTCCTTACTTTTTCCTCTTATACTACACATTCCAAATTACACAGGGATTAAAGTTATTGTCTTTTGTATCATATTTAAGCGGAAAAAAAATCGGGATTTACCTGCTTCTGATGTCATGTTTTGCAATCTTCTTACCACATGTTTCATAAAAACAATTCAAATTTCCCGCCAAATAACTGATTTAGCAGTGTCCCAAGTGTACTTACTTTGAGACAATGCTATTAGTATTACGTCATAGTTCACACTTAAAAATCCAAAACTGTATTGTTTGAAAGATAAAGGTTCATACTTTGTATTGATCACATTATCCCCCCAATAGAATCACTCATGCATCCCATACCATGATCACTTTCATTATTTATTGACTGCCCCTCGTATATCGTCAAAGTGGTTACATTTATGTTATGTTATTTATTTCATGTTATGTGTTATGTTTAATGTTAAACCTTGTCGCCAAAACACTAACCACTGGTTCAATTGCCGTATTATCAGCAAGACCGGTGGCCTAGTGGTTATAAGATTCATGCCTAGAGAGTTCAGGAGACCGGGGTTCTAATCCCCGCCGGTGAATGTCCTTGATTATTTTTCGTCGGGATATTCGCCAGCGTTTGTTAATATTTGTTGTTATAGTCTAAATTGTAAAACATAGGTTGGTAACTGCTATATATTGTTTGAGGTTTTGAAGATGAATATTTTTAAAACATCTTTCTACATTTTTTACCCAACAGTACATCAGCAAAGTAGGCTTTGTACATAGGGTAACAGACAGAGGGGACATCAGGGTACAGTATCCCACGTGTGGCACAAGATGGACATTTCATCCAGGCTCTCTCACTAAGGTATGTATCAGAGTTAGGGCCATGGTCAACTAGCATTAGGCCTACAAATGTGTTTGATTGATTGGCCTATTTTGAACTACCCTTAGATTCATTGCCGACCCTAAATATTTGTTATTATTTTTTGATGTTCTAGTATTGGGCGATAGTATGTGTATGAACATAAACACTATCCAGTATTGTTCACCGCAATGCATCTTTGAACCTTAAAAGGTCACCTTTCACCCGATTTATGAATGATTGAACAGAATTCACTTTAACCCAAAACCGCCTTCTTATAAGGCACATTTACATGAAACATTTCACTTTGTCAGAGATCATGGCTATCTTCATAAACAAACTTAGCATTCATGGCTGTGAGGCGACGAAAAAACACCCTATTGTACGGACAAACCTGACCTTTCAGGTAGGGTCTGGCATTTTTTTCTTCTTTTTTTTAAAACAAATCAGGAAATTTTGGTGATTTTTCCAAAGATTTCAAAATTCCAATTTTTTAAAAATTGTTTGAAATTGTTCATAATTAAAATGAAAAAATCAACATTTTTCTAAAAAAAAATTGTTGACAATTTGAAGCAAAATGGGTCGATCAGGTCCGTACAACAGTGTGGTTTTCACCTGTTGCCTAAGAGTTAGAGTATCCACATATTTAGGCCTAGTTTTTATGTCTTATTTCTTTTTGCAGGTTGATATGTTTGCTGTTGGTGATTTCATAAGAATTCAAAGTGACTTGAAGATGGTGCGTAGATTGCAGACGGGACATGGGGAGTGGAGCGAGAGCATGAAAATAGTAAGTTCTGTTTTATCTCAATGACATTTCAGATACTGGGATTCCCGTAAAACATTTTATTTGCTACCACAAAGGTGATCTTAATGCACAGTTCAACAAAAATAAGTTCCCCTTTAGATTATGCATGATATTTTTTAAACTCCATCGAAATGATTTTTGGCACACATTAATGCACGTGTTCATAGCAACACTAGAACAGGGCGATAACTACGCAGGTTTTGTAATGCTTGAATGAGCACACATTGAATGGAGGAATACCTCAATTCAAAAGTTGCTTTGAAAATTGGAAATAATGGCCCGGGGTATATACTTGGCGAAGTATACTAAGCCAAGTATGGTTGACCTTGTGGCCTAGCGGTAGATCGTCTGCCTCTGAACCCAGAGGTCCAGGGTTCGAGCCCCGGGGGCGTGGGGGCCCTTTTTCCCCCTCGCTCTTTGGCCGTGAAAAAAAAATCTTTGGAAAAGGTGCCTCAGGGGTTATAGAACCTAAACAAAGTGTATGACTTTCTTTTGTTGAGCGCTTTATATATTGATAATGGCAGGTTACTACTCTGTATACGTCATACATGTGTTACCCAGGCTCGCACACAGAACCTCAATAGGTCGGTAGCATAAGCATCCACTCACTTATGTTTGTGCAGACCTATCGACCGAGACCCGGACTGATACCGAGTTGGGAGTAACACCTGTTACGTAGTAACACGGCATCGGTATACAGTTCATCCCACTCTAAAAAAGAAACACAGGCAATTATGATTGATTTTATGTATATCTTTTTCCCAGGACAATATTTAAAGAATTTTTTTTTGCATTATATTCTTCTAAACATACCCTCATTAAATAAAATATACTTGAATAACCATTTTGGTTCACCTTTAAAATGATATGCAACATATCATAATTGATCAATGTTTGCCCTGTCAAAAATCAAATTGAAGTTGCAAAATTCCTTTGTTTTCTATTGATCTTTGGCTTGTTCATTGGACCATATCTCCTTATGGGCACATATGGAGTCTGATGACTCACATGTTTTGGTTGTGATCTGTGATGACTGCAAGTCATCAGGATAGTTATTAGTTTTTTTTGTTGGAAAACTTTTATTTGAAATGGTCTTTAGTGATTGGTTTGATTTTTGCTAGTTAGGCCAAATTGTTGTTGTGTTGTGTTACCCTCAGCGACTGAACCTAAAATCTCACAAATCAAGGTTGGGTTTGTTTTTTTAAGATTTCAATTTTACACAATTTGTCAAAATATTACTATTTTCTGCTTGAAATGAAAAAGTTTGCTTAAAGGTAGATGTTCCGATTGCTGGCCCGATTTCCAACATGATGTTTTCTATTTTACATGAAAGGTCATCCCTAAAATTGTCGCATTCCGAAGTTTGAGTTGCATAACTCCAATGGTTCTATTTTTATAAGAACACGGTCACAAAAGTATCTCCCATTGAGTAGTACACAAACTGTTTAGTGGTTAACCACCTTTGACAGTAATTCACCACATTTTAGCCTATAATTTCGAAATGGAACATATCTGGCCCCTAAGATTTTACAGACATAATGAGAAAATCATGGGGATTCTTCTGATATCAAAACATCTTGCTGTGAAAAAAAATCATAGCCCCAAAAAGTGATCGGAACATACACCTTTAAATAGATTCCTGTTAAACTATTATCACACTAGAAACATTAGTCAAATTTACATTTACCAATTTTGTCTTGTCATGTAACAAAGGTCTGTCTGTCAGTAATATTTGTAAGCAAAAAAGAAGAAGAAAAAACGCAAATCGACCGACCGACCCGACTTCCAAGATTTTTGGCACTTGAGGGCAACACAATAATTTTTTGGGGGCCTGATTGATTTAATTTTGGCTAGTTATAATGCCCCTCTCTCTTTCTCTCTCTTCCACAGACTCTAGGCAAAGTAGGCAAAGTACTCAAGGTGTATACGGACGGTGACCTGCGTCTGTCTGTGGACGGCAAAGCCTGGACATTCAACCCTGCGTGCGTCAAGATTGAGGAGAGTGCTAGGTCGGATCTCAACAATACCATGATGCCTGGTTTTGAGAGGGAGGAGACACCTCATCCAGGTAAAACAGGAGAGGGGGTACTTTAGACTGAATCCTTCTTGTCTTCACTATTTACGTGTGGGTGCTTAATGTGAAGACTGAAAAAAATATGCAGTTCGAAAATGTGCCCTGATCAGCACACGAACAAACATGAGCTAATTCATGCACCATCACGCTACACTGTACTGGTGGTTTCATGCGGTATAAAGTGATACAACAGGGCGCAAGATGTGCCTCCCACGACTCGGGGTAATGATTCTAGCAATTTAAATTGAACCGATCAGGTAGTTTTTGTAGTTGTTGGGCACAAATGTGCATCTTAGAATTGATTAAATATCATAAGCCAGTGAACCAGAAATGGCTTCTCTTTTACTTATAAAAGTAAAATAGGTAGTTTTTCATGAAGATATCCTGTGACAATTGCTAAATGTGCAGGGATTTATGTGTATGAAGCCAAAAGAGCTACTACTGTTAAACGGGGTGAATCAGGACACTGGGGTGAATCGGGACAAAACACACAAAAAGTTGTTTAATAATTATTTTTTCAAACCTAATTGATTCTTTTGACTTTTTATCCCCCTGGGATGGAAAAGTGGACTATCAGCATTAGAATGATGGCTTTGCAGATGTGATACTGGAAATCTGGAGCCAAGGATACCAAAATGAAAATGTCCTTCAATGGTTCGTAAAAAAAGATGCGGTCAAAACTTTCTCTCTCCCAGTGGAACCATTGGAGGAAATAAGCTGGGAATGCACAGGGACCTGGCAAAATATGTCCTACAAGTGTGGTTAAAGTGAAAATTTGATTAGTCCAAAGAAATTATTAATTTGGTAGATTTTTGTGTTTTTTTCAGATTTGAGATTTTGAAAACGGGGTGAATAGGGACACGATGCTGTGTCAATACAAGCCAGAACTTAGATCAAAACCTTACAAGAAATGTGACCAAAACTTGTTTAAAGTCCCCATCCATCCCATTTGTGGGGATAAAGGGGACACAAATTAATTAAAACCTTAATTTTGTAGATTTGTGTGATTTTCAGATTTGAGAGTTTGAAATTGGGATGAATCGGGACAATATTTGCCACATCAATACAAGCCAGAACTTGGATCAAAACCTTACAAGAAATGTGACTAAAACTTGTTTAAAGTCCCCATCTACATATTTGTGGGGATAAAGGGGACAAAAATTAATGTAAACCTTCATCAAACACTATTTCCCTGCTGTCCCGATTCACCCCAAACTCGGGGTGAATCGGGACAGTCACTTTTTTTTTTAAAAAGGGGTGAAGCACTTTTAATACACTAAATTTAACATTACCAGCATGTAGATCTTATGTGTGGACATCAAATGTACCAATGACTGTGGCAAATGAGGCTACAGAAAAAAAAAAACAATCAAAACCATGCTCAATCTGTCCCGATTCACCCCGTTTTACGGTAATGAAATAAAGACATTTATTGCCATAAACTAATGAAATAAAGACATTTATTGCCATAACTGGGGAGGAGATAACCAAATGCATATTGGATGAATGTGCTGCAAGCAAAATGGAAATTGACATTAAAATCTATAAACAAAGTTTAAAAAACCCCACCTATGTATACCCGGCCCATGATCCATAATTCTCCCTCATGTTGGACAGATAATCACAGTTAAAAGCATACTCTCTTATTGATGTATTTCAGGTATGCACCTACTGCTAGATGATATCATGTCTCTCAGTTCACCTATGGACAGTCCAGAAAGACTAATCAGTGAAGCAGCACAAGGGAGCACGCATGCTGTCCTAGAGATACTAGCCAAACATGCAGATTGGGTATGTACTAATAATGGTCAACATGTCCTGGGATGTATCTTAAGGCCAAAACAAAATAAAGGTTTGTTTGCCCAAACAAGGAAATAATTCGGTCGGTTGATTACCATTATTTCTTCTTCTTTTGTTGTTGTTGCTATAGTCACTTTAGAGTTCTATTCTTAAGCTTACCCGACACTTTTTAGAGAAGGAAAAGTCTCCACAATTTTGTTTTCAATTAGTTTAATGTTCTCATCATTGATACGGCACAAACGGAAAACACGTTTAGATCAAGTAAATACTGAATGTCACTATGTCCCAAAGTGTAGTTTGGGTTAGGAGTGATAAATTCGTCAGCGCATTCATTGACAGCCACGAAACTAGCGAGGCTGCACAAGGGAGTCACATAAACTGCTAACATACAGTTTGGGTATGCATTAAGAGTCAGCAAAAGTTTTTGTTACTAAAAAAAGTGAATGGACCGAGGTAGAAATATGCATATCTGGAAACTAAGAAATTGGTTTGTTGAATTAAAATTGAAGAATTAATGCAACTTTTTTTTAATGAGAGTTTAATTTTCTCCCTTTCTAACAGTTAGAAATTAGCAAGTGCTTTATAACATATAACGCTTGTTTCTTTATAAATCATTATCTAGGTGGACTCCAATGTCTCCGGGAAGTCGGCACTACAAGTGGCCAGTCACCAAGGACACTTAGAGGTTGTTAAGATTTTGGTGAAGGCTAAAGCCAACTTGGAATTACAAGATCAGGATGGGGACACCGCTCTGCATTATGCTATTTTTGGGTATGTCTTAAACATTGATGTGGATTTTGTTAACCATTGAGTACTAACAGTACCCACATGTAGTTTGGACGATAGACCAACTGAGAGCATGTGTGGTCCAGCTGAACAGCATGATTAAGAGGTTGTGAGTTCTAGCCCCGCTGTGGACAACTTGTTTGGGTCCTTGGGAAAGATACTTAGTCTCAATTGCCTCGTCAACCCAAGCGATATTTGGGGAGCTGTTAGGTAGTTACAATCTATGTAGTGCTGATAGGCTGTGCACTGTTGGCCATGGTAGCCGCCTAAGTGTAGCAACGAAAGGGTTATGATTCAAAAATGGCAGCAATAAAAATTGACCAAAAGCACTTCGGTGACGGTGCTTTGCACTGTAGAAAGCACTATATAAGAACTGTTTATTTTTATCATTAATATTCTTATTATTATTAATAAGAAAATGTGATGTTTTAATTAAAATCAAATCAATGTTTTCCCTTCATACAAAGCCTGCATCGATAATTGCCTAACTCACTTTTCAGCGAAATTAAGCTTTTTGCATGAATCATGACTTCATTACATTATGCAATGCTGTAATAATACCTAAGTCATTAACCAATTTTGAGTTGTCATTTTTTTAAATTTCTTTTTACACATTTTTGTAATTTGTTTTTAAAGATGTCAAAGATTGAAAAAAACTGGGAAATTTGATATTGTTCAACATTTGTTTTAAAAGTTTTAATTTTACTTATACAAAATATTTTTTAAATTCGCCTGTACAAAACAAAGTGTTTTTTCTTTCGTTAAATTACTTATGAGCTCCAAGGCAAAATCCTGCGCCCAATGTTGACCGTCAGGAATGTCAGCATATTTCAAGCACTGGTTGTGTGTATAGTCAGCGTCATAATGCTATAATGGAACAATATGTGTGCAGGGGTGTGTGTGTGCATACATCATGCCTATGAGCGTACGTGCCTAAGCCCGGAATATATGCGTGCGTACCAGACACTTTTCAAAAAATAACCGTGCGTTAATCGTTAAATCGTGATGCGCCTTCATGTAGAGTTGTTCATGAATTTTAAGCATCTGGACGCCGCACCGCGAACAACAACAAACAAACACGCTCGGTGAAATAGCTTCAGTATACCCATTAAAAAATAATACATAACAATTAACTTCTTGATGGTATTCATCTTCTCTCATCTCAAATCAGGAACCAACCGGAAATCACCCAATACTTACTGAGCAAGGGAGCCAAGATTAACGCCGTGAACCAGGGCAACTGTAGCAGCCTACACGTAGCGGTCAACAAGAACTACACAGAGTGCGTCAGGGTCCTTATCCGACACAAGTGTGACGTGAACATGCAGGATTCGTACGGTGACACGGCCCTCCACGACACGATCGCGAAGGACAATAAAGACATCATAGACCTATTGGTGTCAGCTGCGGGAATAGACCTTACGCTCAAGAATCAAAGGGGATTCAATGTGCTGCATCATTCATCTCTTAAAGGAAACAAATAGTGAGTGTTAAAAATAGTTAAGGATATAGGATGCGTCAAAATTACAAGTTCTATTGTACAAGTACTACATGGTTTTCAGGAAAAAGGGCACTACTGGTTCCAGAATGGTAAATTGTTAAGTCGCTAATCATCCATAACCTAAGGGCCAGTTGTTTTCATTACTTCCCCCAAAATAAACTATTAGATTAGAAATTTAGATAAGAAAGAAAAAACTTACTAAAATGAGCCAACTTCTAGGGAGTGAGTATTTGTAAGGTCTCAATCATGAAAAAAAATAGATTCTCTTTATTCTTATAGTTTAATCAGCTCCAAATTGGCGAGAAATAGTCAGTTTTTATCTCTCCTCGCGCAAAAGTAATCCAAGCGTACATGCAGGATTATGGCTACATACGGTTTGGCCGCACGCACATGTTATGCATATGATGCACATCTCGCATGTTGCCTTCATGTGCTACAGCATCCTTCTGTATTCATTTGCTGCTGTAATGAGGTTTCGCCAATTTGGAACTGATCAAACTATAGATCTGGATGTATCATAATTACCCCAGATTTTTCGCCCATTATAATATCCTACGTTTTGGTTAGAATTTGCATGGTCCTTACAATGTTTGTTAACAGGAGTGAGGGAGGTTACTGTATTAACAGCATTCTTTACAATACATATTCAGTTTTCTGCCATGGATGTCTTAGGCCAGGCTTTCTCAACTGGCAGCGCGCGCCACTTGTGGCACATCAAGGCATTCCTAAGTTGAGCGAGAGTGGTTAAAAAAATAATAATAATAAAGAATTTAAAAAAAATCCTATCATGGAGACCGGGGATGTGCATATTTGTTGGAACCAATCAGCACTCAGTTGAAACCAAGCATTATATATGGTAGGAGAATAATTAGTTGATGTTTATTGGCCAGTTTAATTGAACACATAACTATATAATATTCAATCAAACGAATGTAAAGGTAGATGTTCCGATTTTCAACTTGAAGTTTTCTATTCTACATGAAAGGTCATCCTTAAAAACGTCGTGTCCCAAAATTTGAGATGCATAGCTATTATGGTTCTTATTTAGACGCACAAGATGCTGTGAACTGTACCCATTGAGTAGTACACAAACTAGATCGGTGGTAACCACCATTCGCGGTAATTCAACGCTATTTCGTCGATTTCTCTGTCATTATACCGAATTAGGCCGTCAAATTTCAGTATGATGATGAGAAAAATACGAGCTTTCATATGATATGAAAATCTCTGTATGTTTGAAATAATTCTGTGATACGAAAATGTGATTGGGTCATCTACCTTTAAACTGCACATCCCCAACCTGTGTTTATTTGAAATTCACGCCTGGTTGTCTGTCGAAAGTGCTGATGGGATATCCATACCCAATATTGTGACGTCATCTTTACTAAAACCGGCTCATCAGCAACAGGTCGCTGCCTGTTATCATGCAGGAATTCAATTCATAAATTGAAATGAAACAGATGTGGAAATCTCTTAATGGTTTCATAATAGCTCCGATCAATATGGCGAAGTCCATACAGGTGATTTGTTATCTTTTTAAAGCTGATTTTGTCTTTACGCGGTACTTTAAACACTTTAAACGCTACATATCTGAGCACTAAAGTTCCATGGCACTGATTTTCTCTAATGATCATTATTTGTGTTCTGTTTACAGTGCAACAGAGAAGATAGTGAGTAAAGCCAGGCAGTTAGTGAATGTTAAGAAAGATGACGGTTTTGCGGCGCTACACCTCTCAGCACTAAATGGACACAGGGAGGTAGCAGATACACTTATTACAATGGTACGTAATTGGGCTAAATAATTGTGCTTTAAGTAAATCCCCACTCAGTGAAGAAACATAATGGCTTTGCAAGGTTTTTGTAAGTCTTGGACCTACTAATTGTAGCATGACCAATTCCACACAATGGACAAGGCTAACAAGTAAATGGGTACAACCCGCCGATGTGATTTTCACATGAACCTATTTGTCGTCAATTTAAACTTGGTTAATCTAAACTCCTCTAAAAAAGTTCAGAAATGTTATTTAATCGCCAATGTTTTAGATATTTCTTGATATATATTCATATTATGTTACAAATAATAAATATCACTGTTAAAGTTATCATAAACAGCAGCAAGAGTGCTCGATACCGAAGTAGAGAATTTATAATTAAAGTTCATACAATTACAGCATGGAGTTGGTGCCCAGGGTTTCATGTCTGTCTGTCTTAAACAGCGATCATCAACATTATTGTGTTACGTATTGTGTTACATATCAATGGAAAGCTGAGACGAGTTCTTCTTTCCAATCACACCACAATTGTAGCAATCATTTGTTTCAGTGCTTAGCCGCTTGAGAGAATGTGTGGAGGTTTCAATCTAAATGTGCCAAAGGACCTCTATGAATTTGAATGGAATCAGCCCAAGGGCTCTCAAAAGTGACACATGATTATAAATTCAGTCATAAATTAACAAAAAAAGTAAAGAGATGTTCATACATTTTGATACTATATTTATTATTTAAAAGAAGATGCAAACATTCTTCATGGGCTGATTTCCATTCAAATCCATAGAGGTCGTTCACTACTATTTTGCGCTTTAAAGAACAACTCTGTTGTCTGTTCAATGAAATTTACATTGACAACTACAGTGTAAAGTGATGCTCTATTGCCTTTTGAGCACAAAATTAGTGATAGTTTTGGCACATCAAGATTGAGACCTCGATATATATTCAAGCAAGTGGCTGAGCACTGAAAAAATGTGTGTGCCACGAATTTGATGCACAATGCGCATGTTACATTCATGCGTGCGTACACCCTTCTGTATGGGTTCTGTTTGTTTTTAAATCGTGTAAGAAGGCTCTCCAATTTAAAGCTGATCAAACTATAGATAAAGTGTACTGATGTCATCAGATCAAGCAATTGGCTGAGCAATGAAAGATGTATGTGTCACAAATTTGATGCACAATGCGCTTGTTGCATTCATGTGTGTCCACACCCTTCTGTATGGGTTCTGTTTGTATTAACTCGTTGCTGTAAGGAGGCTCGCCAATTAAGAGCTCATCAAACTATAGATAAAGTTTACTAACTTTAGATTATGATGATGAAACCTTGTAGAATAGCGTGTTGTCAAAATTGCCAAGTTGCAAAACCATCATTGCCATCATTGCTGGCCACCACTAGATTTATTTGTATTAACCTTGTTTTCAATCTGAACACACCAGGGTCAATGTGATGTGGACATACTAAATAACCGCCGTCAAACCCCTCTCTTACTGACCGTTGGCCAGGGTCACGCAAGGGTGATTGACCTTTTTATTGCCAAGGGAGCAGACGTCAATGCGGTCGACGAAGATGGCGACAGCAGCCTACACCTGGCACTGATGAGACAAAGTGTGTACACTACGTCTTGTCCAGAATTATTAACACTGGTAAGTGTGGTGAAGGTCTTGGAAGAAATAAGTTCCGTTGTAAGAGGTGGGCAACCCCTGGTATCAAAAGATCCCACTGGCAACACTATGAAAAATGCGTCCTAGGATCTGCTGCACATAAGCCGTAATGTGACCAGTCGCGTCAAAAAGGACATGTTGTCAACAAACACAGTTATGAGATAGAGGCTAATATATTTGGTGAAATAAAATGAAAATAATAGAAAAAAATATGCTTTTTCAAATCATTTTTAGTGATTACAAAGTCTGATTACCTTCAATATAGTATCATTTCAAAGCTTAAAAATGTACTCATTCAAGCCATACCAATAACTCAGATTTGACTGGGCCTCCAACATGTCCATTTTGATGTGACGGGTCACATATTATTATGCATACATAATAAGACATAATTAGGAAATTACCTGGCAATTGGAATTGAAAAAAATTAAGAGAATAAAAAGGAAAACTTTTGCCAAAGATGTTAGTTTTATGCCCCTATAACCTAACATATCTCGGCATCCGAATGCACGATTCAAATAAAGTTTTCAGTTCCAGAATTGTCAGACCAAGGGCTAAAACATACACTGAGCCAAAAAAAGAAACTTATAAAATGTTAACAGATCACCATAGGGTCAGTGCGCATTTCTCTTGTGTCATTGAAGCAAACAATTGGTTATTGACTGCCATTTGAAGCAATACATTGCAGTAATATTGTATCCAAATTTGGTACATTTTTATGCACAGAATTTTATTTGGTGATCTGTTAAAATGTTATATTTTTTAATTTTTTATAAGTTTCTTTTTTGGCTCAGTGTATTTGATTTTAAAGGAAATCTAAATTTTAGACTCGGCCAATAGAGCCACCTTAAATAGCCACAACTGGCGTATACATTATAATGATGCTATATCTAGACAATTCAATTTGATTGGTTAATCTTACGACTGTGTATCGTAAAATACTGAACCAATGAAACACATAATTGTTAGAAGAGGATAAATACCAATACCAATTTTCATTTCTAACAGTTAAAACCCATCGTCCCAGCTAACACCAATGATATGACCCCCGGCGCTGCTGTGGCTTGTTTCCTGGTCAAATCTGGTGCTGATCTCACATTGAAGAACAACATTGGCAAAGTCCCGCTGGAACTTGTGCCTGACAAAAAGACAGACAACATCATCAAGCAATTTGTCGAAGCAAGGCAGTAAGTGATCTTGTTTTTCATAATACTTTATCTTGTGCCTTATATTATAAATGTCTGGAAACTACGTTGCACTGTGTAAAATTATCAAGTCGTTAGAATGGTTAAAATGTGTTTGATATCAGTGCCAGTGATGAAATGATGAAAAAAACCTCAATGCTCGACGTGTCTGGCTGGGCACTTTGTTAATGACACAAGATCATGACAGACCACTATAACAAGAAAAAGAGCAATCTTGTCAAACTAGGTTAAGCGTTGTCAACCTAAACATAGTAGAGCAAGTGTCATAGGTAGTTGGATTTGGTAGATGAAGTCACTGGCTTAAGGAGGTCATAAAGACACATATCCTTATTGACAGAAAAGGCTACCCTGTCAAACCAAGATAACATTTGCCTGCCTAAACCTGGTAGTGTTATAACATAAGTTGTTGTCAAACTAGGTTAAGCGTTGTCAACCTAAACCTAGTAGAGCAAGTATCATAGGTAGTTGGATCTGATTGATGAAGTCACTGGCTTAAGGAGGTCAAAAAGACAAAAAAGACACATCCTTATTGACAGAAATGGCTACCCTCAAACCAAGATAACATTTGCCTGCCTAAACCTGGTAGTGTTATAACATAAGTAGTCTGATATGGTAGATGAAGTCATTCTCTTAAGGAAGTGAAACATACCTTAGTAGTATCCAGGTGTATCCTTATAACGTTGCTGTTCTGTCAAAACCTTTATATGTTTTTCCGACCCTTCAACATGTATGAAGTAAAATTGTCCAATGGTTATGCATAGGAAGTGTTGCTTCAGGGGCAAGAGCACTTTAAAAGGTTTAATATATGTGACCAGTCGCATCAAAAAGGACATGTTGTCGGCAAACACAGTTTTGAGATAGAGGCCAATATATTTGATGAAATATAAAGAAAATAATAGGGAAAGAAATGCTTCTTCAAATTATATCTTGTGATTACAAAGTCCGATTACCTTTAACAAGGTGCTCTTTCAAGTCATACCAATAACTCAGATTTGACTCGGGCCTCCAACATGTCCATTTTGACGTGATGGGTCACATATGTGTTTTTGGCACTTGAACAATAACATATGAAGTATTACTTTATACATGCTGAAGGGCCAGATGGAGATACAAAGTTGTGATAGAACAGTGATGGTAAACAGAAAAGAGCTATCCAGTCAAACCAACATAGCATTTGCCGGCCTTAATCTGGTTTTGCAAGTAGCAACTGTAATATAGTTCAATCAGTTCCAAATTGGCGAGAAATATAAGGTTTTTATCTATCCGCACGCAAAAGTAATCCAAGCGTATAAGGGCAATTTTGGCATACGCTAGCGTCATTCATACAATGACACTGCAACATTGCGTGCCATAATCGCGCCATGTCAACGTTTTGCATGCGACGCTCATCTGAATTCATTCGCTGCTGTAAACAGGTTTCGCCAATTCGGAACTGGCTGAACCGTAAGTGGTATCACTGTTACGAGAAAACAACACAGACTGTTATAGCAACTGTTATATTCACTCTTATTAACAGAAAAGAGCTATCCAGTCAAACCAAGGTGAAAAGTCGCCCTAAACCTGGTAGTGCTAGCAGCATAGGTAGTAGAAACCAACCCAATAGGAGGTCAAAGAACTTAGAAGCTATGGACAAAGAGTGCAGAATATGCAACCAGACGGCTAACTGTCGCTTTCAACCGTGTGGCCACCAGGGATCTTGTATGGATTGTTCTAAACTCTTCCAGAAATGTTGCGTTTGCAAGGTGAGGAAATATATTGAGTATACTGTGTATTTAATTGATGGAAAAACTGGTGTTTTCACTTGTTTGGTTAACAGACCCTGCCTGACCAACGTCAACTGTCTGGCACAATCCTCAAATAGGTCTCAATAAAGCAGCTATTAATTGAGCATTGTAAATAACATTTACTTCCTTGTTTTATTTATTTAATTCTGTGTGGAATGTGGAAGGCCCATTTGAGGAAAATGCCAACTATTAAAAAAACCACCATATATGTGTAGTGAATCGGCAAAAGGATGCAGTTGTCTGTAAAATGCATTTTGAGATATGGAAATAGGCATAGAAAAACAAAGAAAATAGAGACAATTTTTTACGGTGATTTCTCTCCATAAAATCAGAAAGCAGTATCCAATCTTAACCACAAAGGTGTCAATTTGAAGCATTCAAAAAGGCTGTACACTGTACAATTTTTCCTGATAGAGAAGATTATCTCCATGCAATTTAGCATGCTCAATGCTTTGCAGAGGGAGTATATTGCCTATAATTTGTATATTTTGTGACATGGTCATATGTTTTGCATATTAATGGAAAGCTGATGTGTTTCTCTTTCCAATGATACCTCATTAGTAGTAAATAGTTGTTTCAGTGATTAGCCTGCTTGATAATGTGTAAAGTTCTCAATAGAAATGTGTCAAATTCACCACTATTTCGCGCTCAAAAGAACAAGTCTGTCATCTGTTCGGTGGAGATTGATACATTGACAACTACAGTGTAGATTGATGCTCTATTGACTTTTGAGCACAAAAAAGTGATAATTTTGGCACTTTCAGACCCCGGGGGGGGGGGGGGGGTACTCGGATTTGGTTTGGTCGGGGGTGTGCCGCTGGAGATTCAAAACCCATACCCATTTCTAAGGGTGATTTTTCGCGAAAATAGACCCAATTTTGGCAAATTTTCGCGAAAATAGACCTAATTTTGGCAAATTTTCGCGCAAATCGCAAAAACATGACCCATGTCTAAGGATTTTTCGCGAAAACAGGACCCATGTCTAAGGATTTTTCGCGAAAACAGGACCCATGTCTAAGGATTTTTCACTGAAAAGCCTACCCATGGCTAAGGATGTCTCGTGAAAAAGCGACCCACTGGAGCGGCACATCCCCGTATACCTGACATACATGAGTACCCCCCCCCCCCCCGGGTTTCAGACAGACCTCCGTATTTTCTCAAGCAAGTGGCTGAGCACTCAAAACAAATTATTGCTACAAATACGGTATTGTTGAAAAGATGAACAAATCAGCTTTCCATTAATATGCAACCCACTGTGTGAATGAATGTATATTGCAATATAAAAAATAAAAGCAAGTGAAAAACATTTCTGAAATTTCTTTTTTTATTGAGGGGTTTATATAAGATGAAGATCGAGATGAACAGAACCATCACACAACAGAATGCTATGCTATAAATATATATTATATTCCTTTTCTTTTCAGGCTGATGTTAAAGGTTATGAGAATATGGATAACATTAAGTGTTCCATGTGTAAAACAAAGGCAGTGGAGGTGATGCTGGAACCGTGCGGACATAAAACCCTTTGTCAAGGTAGCTATATTAATACAAATTAATACAAATTATGTGAATATTGATACTGGGAAGTGTTTGCAGTGTGTATAACAAAGGCATTTATCATACTCTACTTTGATCGATACCAGGCTCAAGACCATTTTGTAGTCTAATTCATAATTGAACAAACAATTGCGGAATGCCGTACTGCGTAAACTAATCCAAGCCGCGTATGCTGCATAACATGTCCACACTTGCTCAATATGTTGCGTTCAAGCCAACAAATATGCGCTACCACTATATCAATCGCATATCGTGTAGCTGCGTATACGGTAGATGAAACATGTTTGTTCAATAATTAATCAGACTATATCAGACATGGTACCTCAGTAATCGACAAAAAATATGCATCTGCAGAATCTTATAAAAGTTAAACAGTAGCTGTCGTATCCATCTTGATCCATTTTGTGTGATAGGCTTTCGTTACATTTATTTACCCCCCTGAGCACTATACATGCCTATCTAACAATGTTTATGATTGGTTAATTACATTGACACGATATTACACCAATTTATATAGCCAATTAAAATACTGCTTCTAAGATAATTCACTCCGATCTTTATCAGCGATACAGTTATTCTAACAATGTCTATGATTGGTGCATCGAATGATGTATCCATCTTTCTGACCAATGGGCAGCTAGTTATGGGATTAACAATCCAGGTAAAGTGGTAAGGCATAGTAAAAATAATTACATGTTTCCCGTCCGGACTTTTTAAAAAAAGGAGGAGGGAGGGTCTTACTATTTACTATTTTCCCATTTTTTGATATTTTTTCAAGATGGCTGCCAAGTCGAAAGTGACCAACTGACTGTGTCGCAGACACTCCTAAACAGGATTTTCCACTCTAATTGCCAGAGGAATAACAATTTGAAAAGTTTAACCTTATATATAGAGCCAAGTACACATTGTTTCTTTATGTTTTCTTCATTTTTCAGGTTGAATGAGGAACAAAACATCATTGATCGAAAGGATGTAGGCCTACATTGTATTGGTCCCCATGGTACTATTTGAGAAGCCATGTCAATAATTCCGTGTCATGCCTATTAAATGATACAGCATTTCTATTACACCTGCCATTCCTATGGGCAAAGGATCAATCACTAAAAAAAAAAAAAAAAAAAAAAAAAATTAAAAAAAATTAAAAATTAAAAAAATTTAAAAAAAAAAAAAAAAAAAAAATTACAGAATTTTCGGAAATAGTAAATAGTAAAAAATAGGAGGCGGCGGCCAAAAAGGAGGCGGGCGGGGACGGGAAACATGTTTATTTTTTTACTAGGCCTAAACAGAGTTACCATCCAACAAGTTTGAAACTGTCAAGCTTTCGTCAGGATTACTAGCTCAACCAAATTATTATAAGCAAATAAAAATACTACCCTTGTCTACAGAGTATCGCCATGTGGGCTTACTCTAGCCAAATTATATTAAATTAGTGGACCATTTCTTACCTAAAAACTGGTGGTTATGAAAAAGAACCAAATCAAATTTGAATGCCCACTGAAAGAGTTGTGCTGTAAGAGTGGGTTGCTGCTAGCCTTCTAAAATATGGTTTGAATTTTAAAATATTCAGAAGCACTGCCCTTGAATCGCTGAAAATTGCGCTGATTAGGCCAAAAAATAAGAAATTGTAATGTTGTCCTCGACCGCCCGCTCGTCAGATTTAGGGCCGCTCCGATTTCTTTTTTCTTCAGATGTTTTCAAGATGGGTTTTTTTTTCAGATTTTTTTTCTTCAGTTTTTTTTTTTAACAGTTTAAAATGGCATTGAATATTAAATTATGTGTTAATAACATATATGTGCGACTCTTAGAGTGATAATACAACTTCTTGTTGGCTGAACTTTGAGCTTCCGCTGGTATAAGAAAATAAAAAAATAAAATATTGTTGGCCTTACGCCTGATCAATTCTTATTACAAGCCAGTGTTTGGCAAGTACATAGCTAAATAAACGCACATTTCCTGGTATAAGTCATTCTGGGACACCCTGTACTTTGCTAACAACCATTTGTATGATCTTGTCTGCCTTCAGATTGTGCTGCATCATGCAAGAAGGAACCAGAGTGTAGTATATGCAAATCACAAGGCACACAGAGAATTTCAAAAGGTAACATTCATAGCAAAAATCTTAACAACATTTTACACACAGGTAAGTCTTTACACACTGGCTCGTTGATCGATCTTTAGACGATCGATCGTCGCTAAGGGGGAGACTAATCCAGCCGTTTGACAACGTGCTAGAAATTTGATCGATCATTGGTCATGAGATTCACATAGAGAAGTAGCCCATTTTTGGCAATCAATCGGCATAGCAACTGTTATTGTGGCCTACAAAAGGATGATCGATCGTCCAAAGATCGATCGTAGGGCCAGTTTGAAAAGGCTTACTATATAACAATGGCAGACCAGACACCTTGAAAATACAAAAACAATTCCTTATAATGATATAGTTAATATTCCTTAAGGTAGATTCCTAAAAGTCATTGATGATAAAATATCTTCACAATTTTGTGCAATGCACAGTTGGTTTGGTTATTCAGGTCCTAGAATTGTATAAAGTATTTGTTTGTGCAAAGATTAGTTTGGTAATCCATTAAATTCTGGCACAAATCAATACTGGCTAAATAATCCACAAATCAGATGCATGCATATTCTGTGCAAATTAAAAAAGTTCTCTAACCCACTGCAGATGGTTCATTACCATGATATTGGCATAAATAGTGTGCGCGTTCATGTTACTCTACTGTTACTGTGTGAATGACCATTGTACATACTACAAAATAGATTGCCTTGCCTAATAGGTCACAATTTCCTTAATTAATGATGGATTTTTCTCATCTCTTCAGGATTTTATCTTTATCGGTTGTACTTTACATTGAAATGAAAATTGGTCATGCTTCAGTGATTTAACAAGGATTTAAACCATCATCAAAAAGTGTCCTAATTTAATTGATACACCCTGTATATTCTTAATTTCATATGTCTTATGTAACATTTATATTACAGATGGCCAACCCATCCCCCTAAAAGACAATCCTCCCGTAGGCAACAATTCAGGAAACCCTGCAAAGCCAACGGGATTATCCCGTAGAGGGACCCCTGCCATATCAAATCCGTCTGGATTAACCCGACTCGGCTCGACTCCCTCCACCCCTACAAATATCCCATTATCATCCCGAGGAGGGAACACCGGTGCTATATCGAATCCTTCTGGATTATTCCGTCTCGGCATGGGTCCCGTGGATCCCACAAATCCATCTGGATTATCACGGCGCGGCACAAGTCCTGCTGTGTCAAACCTGGCAGGAGGATACAAGACAGCACCTCGTGCTCAAGGGACTCACAAAAGCAGCGAGGGCGTCTCATCAGGGATGAGTGTGAAGAAGCAGCCAGGAGCGGGCTTCAAAGGCAAACTACCACAACGTGCCATGTCTTTTGCAGGTTTCTTTACATGTTTTTATTTTTCAAATATATTGGGAGTATATAATGATATAATGAACAAGGTTTATACTAAAAAGTCAATACATCCAAAGTGGTCAATAGTATTGCAGTAACACAGGGAGGCGGAAAAGATTTAATACCTATTGAAGAGCTTTTGTACCTTTGAAAAACTTTGAAACCTGTAACATCTTCATACACCACTCTCCTTTCGGGAAATTTCAGACTTCAGTAGCTGAAGATTATCGCACTGTGTATCCTTGGAAACTAGGAATATGTGTGTTAAGATACAGACTCAGGATGATCCCCTGCTTTTTACGAGTGAGGGAGATGTGATCTTTTGAAGGGTATTATTTGTCAATATTTGTCACATTTACCTGTACAGTAGGTGGGTTTCAAATATGACAGACCACTTTGGATGTATTCGCTATACATGTACTAACGATGCTGACAAGAAGAGGTGAATTGCAATATTGCAGGAAGCTTAATTTGGTAGTGTAGTTTAACACTGTGATTGTTGTCCTAAAAACACAATAGCTCTCCAGGCTTTCCTTTTCTGCATTGCTTCCCTATAAGCTCTTTATGTGACTTGACCCCCTGAGCACTACCTGCCTATTTGTCAGTGTTTATCATTGGTTAATTACAAGATTCACTCATTTTAGTAGCCAATTAAAACACTGTTTCTAAAATATTTCACCCCAATCTTTATCAAGGATACAATTATTCTAACAGTGTTTTTGATTGGTGCAACAGATGATGTATCCATCTTTCAGACCAATCGGCAGGTAGTTCTCAAAGGTACAGCATTTCCATTTCAGCGCTGACATTCATTGTATTGCTATTGGAGTTCTGTATGCACAGGCACCTGACATTACTGTTTGGATGGACCCATTTGTAATATATACCAATTGGTTTTCTGTATTATACCAATTTCACTCTGAGCCATCAACACTGCATACTCGTTCATCCATGGGCCGCCATGTTGAAATCTGTATGCTGAGAGGATGCCTTCTTGGCAAATTGTTTCAATTGTTATCAGCATGCCAATTTTGTCTGTTTTTGTTATAGGCCAAATGTTTTGTTGTTGTATTGGTGTAACCTGCCCGACCCTAATTTACTAACAATTTTTTTTGCAGAAGAAAAAAAGAAAAGAAGATGGGCCTGTGGGTCTTTTGTAATTTTGTGAATTAGTTAACTAAAATTTAGTAATTTATAGTATATAATTCAAAATATCTATACAGGTAAAAAAACAAATGTACCCTCCCTACCCTAATTTTTAATGGCATGATACGCCGATACAACAATATTTTTGAAGGTATCCCAAAGTGCTTTGCGTCAAAGGAACAAATAAGTTGACTATGTAAATGAGATTTACTGCACAAGTGTGAAAATTAGTTGCAGATGATAATTCAAAATGGCGATTTGTTGTTGTTGTTGCATTAGGATAGCTACTGTTTATATTAAATTGTAGCTTTAAGAGTGAGAATAGACATATGATCCTCCCTCAATTTTTTTATTCTGGTGTTATAGCTAAAATGTCTGTTGCTGTTTCCTATCGTTTAAGCTCGCATAATAAAAATAATTTATACTTTTGAAAAATTGACAGATTTTTTTAACGTTCACAATTAAAGTCTTACACAGTTCTTAGAGATGATATTATAATTTAGTTTTTGCATGTTTCCGATTCCGAGATTGTCTAAAAAGGTAAAGCATTAAAAGAAATTTGACCAAAATAAAAAAAATCATATTTGGAGGACAAATCTGAAATAGAGGGCGTTCCATGAAAAAGGATCCTCCCTCAATTTTTTTTATTCTGGTGTTATAGCTAAAATGTCTGTTGCTGTTTCCTATCGTTTAAGATCACATAATAAAAATAATTTATACTTTTGAAAAATTGACAGATTTTTTTAACGTTCACAATTAAAGTCTTACACAGTTCTTAGAGATGATATTATAATTTAGTTTTTGCATGTTTCCGATTCCGAGATTGTCTAAAAAGGTAAAGCATTAAAAGAAATTTGACCAAAATAAAAAAAATCATATTTGGAGGACAAATCTGAAATAGAGGGCGTTCCATGAAAAAGATGGCATAATATACCTTTTTTTGAATGACGTCACCCTAGCTGTAACTCAGTCAAGTATTGTATCATGCTTGAAATAGGTCCCCACATATGAGGACAGACCTTGCTTTTCTATTTTCAGTATACAATGCTCTAGCTTCCCCCCCCCCCCCCCCCCCTGCTTTGCTAATACTTCTGGAGCTGGAGCAACAATCTTTTTCTGAAAACCTTGTTCGATCCTAATACCTTGTCTCAGCTAATACAGCCCTAATTTCTGGGCATTCTTGTATAACAATGTTAATGTGCTTTTTCAAGCTTATGTGACGAAAATAGACAAAACCCTGTTCTACGGGCCCGATCGACACCCTTTTTTTTTTAATGGAGCAAAAAAGTTCACATGCAGATGAATTCCGACCCAAAAGTTATTTAAAAACAAACAAAAATTGCAAAATGTTTACAGATTTAAAAAAAATTGAGTTATTTTAAAGGGAAAAAAAAGAGGCATTATCGTATGTAGAACAGTGTTTCTTTTTTTCTTCACCTTGGGTGTCAGTGTCCAAGTGTCACATCCATTCAACAATACAGATTCTACTGAATAGTAATTTCCACCGCTGACTTTCCCTGGAAATCTTTTCAAATCACGCCATATTTCTCTTTCTGTTTTCTTTTTCTTCTTACATTTGTTTTCAATGTATAGTACTAATAACATGCAAAATGGGACATATGTAATCTTATTTGCTCCTGAAAAATGGAAATCTTTTCAAATCACGCCATATTTCTCTCTTTTTCTTTTCCTTTTTACATTTGTTTTCAATGTACAAAGTATAGTACTAATAACATGCAAAATGGGACATATATGTAATCTTATTTGCTCCTGAAAAATGGAAATATTTTCAAATCACGCCATATTTCTCTCTTTTTCTTTTCCTTCTTACATTTGTTTTCAATGTATAGTACTAATAACATGCAAAATGGGACATTTGTAATCTTATTTGCTCCTGAAAAATGTAGGGAGTATAACATTTTAGCGCTCCAGAAGCATAGCAAATTAGGCCTACAATTAAATTGGTTGGTTGTGCTCCACACCTCTCTCTTGAGGAGGAGTGGGCTGAAAAGTGTGGTTTTAATAATTTAAACAAATATGAAGATTTTATTGTGGTTTGTCAAATGATTAGTGATGTCTAACCAAAAAGGCTTGGAAATAAGGTCTCAATCATATTTTAGTATTTTTCACTTCTTTTTTTATTTAATAACAAAAAGAAGGAAAGATTGAGGTAAAACAATTATATTTTACAATTAAAAATCTTCATAAGAATTTTTTTCTGAAATTATGAGAAAAGAAGTTGGTAAAACCTTTTTTCTTTCCAATTTTGAAAAACAGGGGGTGGGGGTGGAGGACAACCAACCATTGTTTAGCCTTGGGGAGTACTAACATATCAATTTTGCCTTCACTATCTTTACTAACAAGGACATTTAGGTTGTTGCTAGTGTGAACATGGAGAGACATGATCAGCGAATGGCCTTCAACCAAAGAAAAAACTGTCATATTCCTTTTGATATAATTTTGACCAAACTTGAGCGCATATCATTAAAAAAGGAATTTCAATGTGCTTTTTGTAATGACTGTGTTTTTTGTCACACGTTGTAAGTCTTGTCAATGTTCACAAGCAGATGCTTGCAGATTGCCTGCAGGGTTCGGACCATACCCAAAGGACCGTGACAGCCGTAATATGCCTATGTATATATGTCCACAACAAAATTATTAAGTGGTTAACTTTGAACTGGTGGAGAGACCTGTTCATTAAATGTTCTACAAGACAAGTTTCATTCTTAACACTTTCCACGCGGCTATTAGTTTTACCATTTTTAATAGATTTTTCAGAAACCTTTCCCAACTTTCAAGGTATGTCTCAAGGTTTACTGAACCAATACTAGGCATGTTTGTGCTTATTACAATGCATTTCTAATGATGATTCCAAATATGGTAATGAAATTCAATAATTTTGACATTTTTGAAACATTTTGTGAAATTTTGGAATGTCTTCTGCATTCCCTGCCGTGTGGAAAGTGTTGAGACATCAGATCATGACCTATCTCGATGAATACTTTTAATAATCATTGTGTCTTCTATATGCTATAATTAACCTTGCTATTTGCTAACATCAGATTTTCTCTCTTTTTCTAACAGGAGAAGCATCAGATAATATCCTTCTATAGTTTATTCAGATCTTAAAAGACAAAAATGGCAAGACACTTATTTATTCATATGTGCATAAAAAGAGAAAATTAGTGTTCTTCAGGTCCCAACCATGTAAACTGCTCAAAAAAGTTTGGAATATTTTTTCAATCACAATTTGTTCAAATATCTTGGGATATGTTCATTTAGGGTAATATCCCTTGCTCCAGGGCTCAGCTACTTGCTTGTAAACATGGGGAGGTCACAATCTGAATGTGCCAAAATCAACACTATTTCGTGCTCAAAAGAACATCTTTGTCGTCTGTTCAATGAAGTGTTACATAGACCACTAACAGTGTAGTGTGATGATCTATTGATTTTAAGCACAAAATACTGTTGATTTTGGCACTTTCAGATTGTGACCTCCATATGTTCTAAAGCATGTGGCTGAGCACTGGAACAAGGGATTGCTTCAAATTGGATATCATTGTAAAGATGAACACATCAGCTTTTAAATGATATATTACACTAAATGATCATATCCTGAGATATTCGAACAAATTGTGATTGAAAAAATTTGGAACTTTTTTTTAGCAGTTTAGTTAAAACATGGAACTTATTCTATCATGTAATTGATGCATGCCTATTGTAGACTCTATCCACAAAAGAGTGCCATTTGGCATGGTTTTTCGTAGACCTAACACAACCTAAGAGAAGGTGCTTTCCCGGTTGTCAATTTAAAATCAGTAATCGGGATCAAAACACTGAGATATACATTAAATGGGCAAATGGGCCTCTTGGTGAATTTCAACAATTTTTGATATTTTCGACAATTTTAATATATTAAAAAAAGTACTGATCAATTTTCAAAACAATTTTGTAATTTTTGTAATTTCCTTTGTCGCCTTTTGCAATATTTTTAGAAATTGATTCAGTATGTCCCATTGGTTTATTCTGATTCTACAGGTTCCATGTTAAAAGGAGCCAGCAGCCAGCCATCGGAAGCCGAACTACGAGACCTGAAGGAGAAAATGCGAGAGTTGGAAGAGGCACAGAATTGTTCAATCTGTATGGAGAGGCGACGCGATACCGTATTCCTGTGCGGGCATAGCACCTGTAAGAAGTGCAGCAAATCGCTCAAGCATTGCCCAATGTGTAGAAAAGCTATTACTAAGAAGATAAATATGTTCTCTTAGGCAAACATCGTGGTGTAACATTTTGCCAGATGGGTCTGTGGGTCAAAATTTGTAAGGGCACTCACTATAATAATAAAGCCTCCAAAAAGGGGTTCTGTAAAGTTATACACTAAATAAACAGAAATGGTCAATGAATTATTGAAAATATGCTTAAATGGCTGGTGGGGCAGTGCAGCGTTAGCCTTTTTGTTTGCTCTCCCTATGAGTAAGCTATCATGAATTAGTTTAGTAGTAGAGTTATATAGATTTATTCCATATTACACATAGACTTTCATGGGCTGCCCTACTCTTTTGTAGGATTAGAATCGCTACCTCGGCAGAAACAGTCTAGCTGGTCTACCCAGGTTTTAATTCCAGTTGAGCCCAGTTGATAAGTCCAGTTAAACACAATTCAAACCAGTTGGTTTTAATATGGAAAGTGGACAGCTTCAACTGGTGTTTGAACTGGTTTTGAAACTTAGTTAAGATCCAGATCAAAACAGTTAAAACCAGTTGGTTTGATATGGAAAATGGACAGCATTTCAACTGAGATCAACTGGAATTTACATTATGTTTCCATCCCTTAACACTTTTGGACCTGTGATTTTGACATTTCGCCGGTAATAAATCATCTAAGATTTTGTCGACCGCTGACTTTGTGGTCCATTTTCAGGGTTATGAAAGTTAGTTTATACCCTTGGGGCATAATTATGTCCTTTGTAATCTTTAACTTTGAGCACATAGTGGGAAATAGACACATCCTTAGATGATTTATTACCGGCGAAATGTCAAATCACCGGTCCAAAAGTGTTAAGGGACTGGGAACATAATGTAGACCTGAGTAGTGGTTATGTCATTCACTTTGGGACCGAAAGGTCCTGGGTTCGAATCCCAGTATCGTCAGATTGTATGTAAAACCTTTGCTTTCAGTTCGTTTTTCTCAAAATAAGGACAAAGTCTCTATAAGTTGGAAGACTTAGGCCAAACAAAGAAGATGGTCTGTCTCAGAAGCCCGCCCGCATTGGTATGTGAAATGAGCTACGGCGCGTAGGTCTACGCGCTGAGGCCTAAAAAAATGTGGTTTTTTTTGTGGATTTTTTTGTGGATTTTTTTTTTGGGATTTTTTAAAAAAAGGTCTCTGTAAGCTTGGATTAGCATACCTCATAGCCTTTTTTCTAAAAGAAAATAGAAATCGCACAGCACTTAGCTTTTTTGCATAATGTTTCTAAGATGACCTTCTTTGTTTGGCCTTATGACTAGGCTAATACATGTAGGTATATAAACACCTGGTTTTTGGTCACCTTTGAAATTTAACTAGCTCAAGCACCATGTACTTACACCACTGGGTACGCTAAATTATGGAGATGTTATTTGAGAGTGGAAAAACTTCTTCTTGTATATGAAGTCCAACTTAAATGTGTGTGTGTCTGTGATAAGGTAAAACAATATTGTTGTGTTGCCCTCCACGACTGGGTTTATTCTTCATGTAATTCTGCACGGAATTAGCCTACCCCAAAATCTGTGTTAAACTGTGTTATAGGATTAAAGGATTAGACAGCTTTATTCAGTAATAGAGGCTTAACACCAGTTTAACTCATGAATGATTATCCCAAAGAAACGCCCAAGACTGACTAAAAACTCACACACAAATTGGGTCACATTTTGTTGTTGTTGGTTTTATCCAATTTTCATGCAGACATTTTCAAAATTCCCACCGTTTTTTTCATCCAAAATGAACAAATTTAATTGAATGAATTGTCGTTAGCAAAACTCCTTGCCTAAGGTTAATACACAGTAGTATATTGCTGTAAAATGGCTTAAATTGCTGGCATCAAGAATGTACTGTACGTTAAAGGTCAAACCTTCACAATCAAAAATAATTCTGACGGACCTTCCCCAATGCACAGACCTGCCAACTACACTGAGCCAAAAAAGAAACTTATAAAAAAAGAAACTTATACAATTTTAACAGATCACCAAATAATATTCTGTGCATGAAAATGTACCAAATTTGGATACAATATTACTGCAATGTTTCGCTTCAAATGGCAGTCAATAACCAATTGTTTGCTTCAATGACACAAGAGAAATGTGCACTGCCCCTATTGGTGATCTGTTACAATTTTATAAGTTTCTTTTTTGGCTCAGTGTATTATAAAAAACTGTTGTTTGATCAGTTCCAAATTGGCGAAGCCTCCTTACTGCAGCGAATGAATACAGAAGGACGCTGGCACGCATAAGGCACCGTGCATTATACAAGTATGCGTGATGCGTGTGACCATAATGGCCCGCGTTCGTTTGGGTTACCTTTTTGCGCGGAGAGATAAAAACTGAATATTTCTCGCCAATTTGGAACGGATTAAACTATATAGCCAGAAATTCCTTGTGTGATGTAACTGGTTCGTGTGTGTTTATAGTAATTATCAGAGGAAGTTGTATTCTCTGAGACTTGAACTATCAGAAACCCATAATTTTAGGAATAAAACCTGATAGTGTTGCTGTTCTGTCAAAACCTCGTATCTCCAACCCTTCAGCGTGTATAAACATATTCAATGGCTAAAACACATCAATCACAAATTTGTTAGTGCTCTAGTGCCCCTGAACATGTATAAAGCAACACTTCCTATGCATAACTGTTGGGGATGTTGCAAGTTGCAGGACCAGAAAACCTTTGAGGTTTTGACAGAACAGCAGTGATATGTTTCTTTAAATAAAGAGGAGGGAAGGGGGGGGGGGGGGGGGGTTAGGATAACTAATGCGCACCAGTTGTAGCAAGCTAAATAGGGAGATAACCACATCACCCAATCTGTATTATATATCTTTTATGTACAACCATGCCTTGTTCATGGTATAGAAATATATTTATATTTTGTTTTGTTATTTTGATTTGATACTTGTGTATATGATCGTTTGTTTATATTTGAGTAGAATAATATGAGGCTGTGGACGTACCTTATGTTGTGAGGCATTTGCGCATGGCAATCACTTGAGCGCCAATTGCATTTCGGACAATTTATTATAAGCACATAGTGCACTAGTTTTGATAAAGCCGCTTCAATTTAAGTTATGTAACATTGTCAGGCAAGCATGAGCCCTAAAGCACTAGTCTGGCAGTTTTGAGAGTTTATAGGTTTTAGGGCCACAAGGGCTTATCTGCAATACTTCCCCTACCACAGGAAAAGGGAACAACTCAAAATGTGGCCAATTTGAGGTGTGGTGGTGGGGTGTTTCTTTGGGGGAGGGGGTAATTAGTTTTTTTTGTTATGCAACATACACATCATTATACATCAAAAATACATTTTGAAGTGAAGACATTAAACAATGCATATTAAATAGATAAGCAAGTACAAGACAAGACAAAACGATAGAGATGGACATATGGGAGAGAGATAGTTTGAGTACTTGGTAATGTTTATGCTGAACTTTTGGTGTAAATGAACACAGGGCAGATATTTGAGTACTGGGTAATGTTTGTGCTGAACTTTAAGTTTTTACGAACACTGGGCAGATATTTGAGTACTTGTTAATGTTTGTGCTGAACTTTTGGTGTAAACAAAAATAGCGTACATATTCAAGACAGAGGGTTTCATTGAGTAGCATACTCACTCTATGTGTTAAAATGTTTATATGTCACAGCTGTTTGATCCCACACAATTTGTCCGATTTATTCTGAGAACACCGTAACTTGCTGGCCCAGTTCTGGTTTTAATTGATTCAAGTACCTGAATATACTGGCCATCTTTTGTAGAAATTTCAGAACATTTGTTGGTGCCAGTTCTGAGAAATAGAGCTTTGAATATTATTATTTACTGTAATAGCGCCCTATCGGCCACATTTCCCTTAGAGTTACATGTATAATGTTTGTCAAGTAGAAAATGTTGATAATTTAAAACGGGCTCAAACAATTTTCTTCAAATTTTCACCGTATACTCGTATTCATTAGCGCTACCTAAATCAGGTTAAACCATAAATGGGCCACTATGTAATCTTTTTTTATCCCATAATTTTAATTATAAAGCGGACAGTCAAACAGCCATGATGTAGAGCCTTTATCAAGTAGTTCCAGTGCACAGGATGAGTCAGAATGATTTGGTCCCCATTATACAGATTGTTTTCTTCTTCTGGCAATAAGAGACAATGGGGAATTTCATTTGAATGGGTATAGCCTTCTTTTCCGCAGGAATTTTAATTTATGAAATTAATAGCTATTTGTAAGGAGGTATTTTTATCAAAATTAATCATTTTCCAGTCTGCACACAAAACGGTTTGGCCATCAAATGTGATTGGAGTGAGAAAGTTTTGAATTCTGACTCAACCTGTTATATAGTCTGCTGAAAAAGTTTTTAATCCATGTAAACTGAACAGATAGGCAAACTACACTCATATCTGCTATTCAATATGGTATGAATCCATTTGTTAAAATTATTTGATATTATAGCGAGGAGGAATACCAACTTGCGATGCAGTCATATCTGTATATGATTTAATTGGATTTGTTGAACCATAAAACTGCGGTCAAGAGTGATTTTAACGTGTATTCATACACTCTTAGTAGTGTCAAATCAATCAAAAAGCAGAGAACTAGAATAAGTGTTTAATTGCACTCGGCGTATACGCCGTATAGTTCACGCGCCACATGCATTGTTTTTATTCGTTGTTCAGGTAGCCCAGGTTCGCCTATTGTTACTGCGGGTATTAGCAAACTTGTAAAGAGATTAAGAGTATGCACAGAATTGTAAATTTTGATTTGTATAGTGTCGTGTATGAATTAGGTCAATACATCCATATGTTTTGTTTCTCAAAAAATTAGATAAATCAATGCACTTGCGCAAATGTTGATATGCTCACAATAGCACTCCCCCTGCGGAGTCGTGCCATTATGCACACATCAACATCAGCGTGCGTGCATTGATTTTCTAATTTCTCTCGAAACAAAACATACGCATATATTGACCTATAATTATAATTCGCAAGCGCATTTCTTTTATATGATACCAAGGATATACTTCAATTTTTTCAACAAATATTTTATAAACATACCAGCCTATAACATATCTGATTTGCACCTGTTTTGACCACGGCTACATATTTTCACAGATTTTAATAATTTGTGATGCGATCTGTGAAAACCCGCCACATGGTGGCATTTTTTCATATTGGAGATATTTATATCATAAGAAAGCTAAAACTGTGCCGATTACAGAACTGTTTCGATCATTTTTCTACGATCACTACAAAAAAAGTTATGAGTGAATGATGATTATGATGTCACCAAAAGCTACAAAACAAGAAATCATGAAAACAGGTCAAAAAGATACATAATTCAATATAATAACATTATAAGGTTAATAATAAAAGTGACTTAAGAGTCATCTCAGGTAAATATCGAGTATAGGTGGCAAAGCTCGCCGATTTTTTTATTTATTTTTCCTGGCCAGGTTGAAGTACTTCGGTAGCATATCAGAAAAACGAGATTAGTTTGTTAATCTTTTACTCGTTGCCATGGCAACAGCCCAATTTAGATTTTAGCCATTTTTGGTCAATATCAGTTAAAAATAGTCGAAATTTACCGCACATTCGTTATCTTATTGCAGCAATATGCAAGATTTTTTTTCAAAAGTAGCTATTACTTGATAAAAACACATCTTTATACTTTAGACACAAATTAAAAAAAAAAAAAAATGTTTTTGTTTTGATGTATTTTCTGACCTGGCAACACTGCTAGTTTTGACATATTAAGAAAATTGATATTTTAGCCTATCTTTGCATCTCGTAAAAACTACTTGCCAGGGCACTCAGGATATTGTCCTCATAGGTGGAGGAAGGGATGACTTTACCCTACTCATATCTGATGAAAACAGCTTGGGGTATTATATACTTTAACGGCAGTGTTGCCAGATAATGACGCATTTTGGAAAAATTACAATATTTCGTTTGTTACAAATAATGACATTCATTTTGATACTGAAGCCATTTTATTACGACAAATTGGATTTAGTATATACCAAGATGTTCCAGGGACTTCCATAGATACCCGTTAAGTAAAGCAGGTGGTAATATAGGGCATATACTTCTACTCTTGTTGCCAGAAAGTTCACAGTTCGGCAACATTGCTATATTCAGATAATTTGATTTCGTATATTAGTCGGGTATGTACAGGGGAGTGCACGTGCACCCCCCAGTACTAAACCAAACCAACTTTGTAGGGTCCTTAAACACATTTTAGATGTTAACAGTGAAACAAAATGGGATGCTCTCCAGATATCCAAGATGGCGTCCAAAATGGCCGCCAAAACAGCTGCCAAAACAGGTCAAATCTCATAAAATGACATATAGCAATCAAATTGTATGGTGAAAGTATAGTTGTACTAGTGGGATGTATGTATTAGACCACTAGACACTCATATCTAGAAGTTTTGCTTTGTTAACACACCTAAATCCAAGATGGCCGCCAAAATGGCCGCCAAAAATGGTAAAATTCCATTTATTTACAGATAACAAACACAGGATACAAAATTGACGGTATTGCTCATCGGCTACATCGAGTTTTATTAACCTTTACTGAGCACCCAAATTGGCACTCTTTATCAATTCCAACTATGCACCACATGTAGATTCACTACAAATTTATACTGGTAATTTTAATTACATCATTCATTTGTAGAATTAAAATTAACATAGTTTTCATTTATCAAAAGTCTATGCCACAACATGTGGATTCACTACAATTTATACTGGTAAATTTAATTACCTCATTCATTTGTAGAATTACATTTGTAGAATTACAAATATGCCATCACATGTTATTCACTACAATTTATACTGGTAATTTTAATTACCTCATTCATTTGTAGAATTACATTTAACATAGTTTCAATTTATTCAGGATATTTCAGTACATGTAGTAGTACCTTAATAATACATTGGATATTACATTTATCATACATGTAGTTAGATCGAACTGATCGTCCATTTGACGATGCTTATTTGCATAATAAAATATTAATATGTCATGGAAATATAATTGTTTAAATTGATAACAGACATGTTCGCTTCATCAACAACCCATCAATTTTTTGGAAAAGTAAATTACCTAAACCTAATGTATAAACACCTAAGAGAGATATGCTCATAAGATGACACATGATGGTTGAACTAATGAATTGACTAAGGACCATTATTATATTAGATGAGCCATAGATACATTTTTTCAGCAAATGATTCCAGGGATCTGTAGATTACCAATCCCTACCCTTAGAGAGATGCTCAGAGTGATAACATTATGCTAAAACACATTGTATATTGGAACCTCAAATTTATGATATTCAACATATGATAGGATTCTGTGAAACTACCTGAAATCCCTACCCCTAGGAGATGCCCTGGAAGATAACATATGTAAATATTTTAATGTCCTATCTGTCTAATCTGCATAATTAATTGTATCAATTTAATTAATTAATGGCAATAATAGAGTGAGCACATAAATTGCCGACTCTAAATATACACCAATTTACTAAAGTATAAAATGGGTGGGTGGGAGTGGAATTTTTTAGGAAGGCGACCCGTCTCGATGAAGCCAATAAGAAATATGAACGGTATAATAGAAAGGTAAAAGCACGGAACCTCTCCCAGAACCAAAACAAAGGACGAAAAAACGCGGGCATGAAAACAAGGCTGCTGATTGGCCCACTGAGTGGTAACCAAGACACACAGACGCACACTGCAAAAGGGAAAGCCCAGACGGTGTCTGCCCCGGTAAATAAATTGGTTTATGAAAGTAGGCCTGTCATAAACCTTAATATTGGCATATATAAACCAACATGTATGATCAGAGTAAAGTTTTAACAGTGGGATGTATGTATTAGACCACTAGAAACTCACACCTAGTAGGTTTACTTTGTTCACATATTTTAAAATCAAAATGGCCACCAAATTAATGGCCAAAATTCGTCAAAAGTGGTCAAAATTCCATGAAATAGGCTAATATCAACTGAAATGTATGATAACAATATAATTTTAACGATGGGATGCATGTGTCAGACCACTAGTAGCTCATTTCCAGTATTTTTGTTTTGTTAACACAGTTCAAAATCCAAAATGGCCCCCAAAATGGTTCCCGAAGTGGCTGAAAATTTGTAAAATTCCATAAAATGGGATAATATCAACCTAAATTTACGATGAAAATTTAGTTTTAATGGTGGGATGTATGTATTAGACCACTAATAACTCATACCCAGTATTTTTAAATTTTTTAACATAGTTCAAAATCCAAAATGGATGCCAAAATGGCCCCCAAAATGGTTCCTGAGGTTGCTGCAAAAATTGTCAAATTCCATTAAATGGGATAATATCAACCTAAATGTATGATGAAAATATAGTTTTAAGGATGGGATGTATGTATTAGAACACTAGTAACTCATATCTAGTATTTTTGCTTTGTTAACATACTTTAAAATCCAAAATGGCCCCCATAATGGGTCCCAAAATTACTGAACAAATTGTTTGAATTCCATAAAATGTGATGATATCAACCAAAATATATGATGCAAGTATAGTTTGAACATTGGGGGTATGTAATAGACAACTAGTAACTCATATCCAGTATATTTGCATTGCAATAACATACTTTAAAACCAAGATGGCCACCAAAATTGCCGCTGTCAATATAAAAAAGTCTTCATGAGTGTATGATAATTCGAAATAGATATTGTCTGAGTGTATACATACATATACTGTTATACTGTACACAGCGCCCTACATCGGACATTAACGGTACAGTGCCCCTGAAACCTAGGGACATGAATTTTTATGTACACAGAACATCAAATTCACCAAATAGTATGTTCTAAACTGCTATGCTATTACTTTTAGAAATAAGGCACCCCTCTGTGACAATTTTGATTTTGTAGCACTTTCCAAAATGGCTGCCAGAATTGTACATTTACCAATACCCTAACTTTAATGTGATAGCATTCACATAATATGGTCATTTACAATACAAAACAAATGTGTTAGGTCATTTAACATCAACTTATCCATTCTGGCAGCCAGTTTGGAAAGTGATACTGAATCAAATTGTCAAAGAGGTGGGCCTTATTTCTAAAAGCAATAGCTTAGCAGTTTAGAACATATTATTTGGTGAATTTGATGAGAGCGTGTGTGGTCTAGCAGATAGATCGCAGGTCTCACGATACAAAGGTTGCGAGTTCGAGCCCCGCTACGGCCAACATATTTGTATCCTTAGGCAAGGTACTTAGTCTCAATTGCATCGTGGTTCAGAAGTCACGTATAAATGGTGGTCTCGTGCACCAGAAGAGCAAAATCCGAGCACGTTAAAGGTCACAGACTCCTTCGCAAAGAGTAGGGGATCATCCCGTTCTGTGTACATAAAAATTCATGTCCCTAGGTTTCAGGGGCACTGTACCGTTAATGTCCGATGTAGGGCGCTGTGTACAGTATAACAGTATGTATGTATACACTCAGACAATATCTATTTCGAATTATCATACACTCATGTAGACTTTTTTTATATTGACAGCGGCAATTTTGGTGGCCATCTTGGTTTTAAAGTATGTTATTGCAATGCAAATATACTGGATATGAGTTACTAGTTGTTTATTACATACCCCCAATGTTCAAACTATACTTGCATCATATATTTTGGTTGATATCATCACATTTTATGGAATTCAAACAATTTGTTCAGTAATTTTGGGACCCATTATGGGGGCCATTTTGGAGTTTAAAGTATGTTAACAAAGCAAAAATACTAGATATGAGTTACTAGTGGTCTAATACATACATCCCATCCTTAAAACTATATTTTCATCATACATTTAGGTTGATATTATCCCATTTATTGGAATTTGACAATTTTTGCAGCAACCTCGGGAACCATTTTGGGGGCCATTTTGGCATCCATTTTGGATTTTGAACTATGTTAAAAATTTAAATAAATACTGGGTATGAGTTATTAGTGGTCTAATACATACATCCCACCATTAAAACTAAATTTTCATCGTAAATTTAGGTTAATATTATCCCATTTTATGGAATTTGTCAAATTTTCAGCCACTTCGGGAACCATTTTGGGGGCTATTTTGGATTTTGAACTGTGTTAACAAAACAAAAATACTGGAAATGAGCTACTAGTGGTCTGACACATGCATCCCATCGTTAAAATTATATTTTTATCATACATTTCAGTTGATATTAGCCTATTTCATGGAATTTTGACCACTTTTGACCAATTTCGGCCATTAATTTGGCGGCCATTTTGATTTTAAAATATGTGAACAAAGTAAAAATACTAGGTATGAGTTTCTAGTGGTCTAATACATACATCCCATTGTTAAAACTTTACTCTGATCATACATGTTGGTTTATATATGCCAATATATGGAATTTTACCATTTTGGCGGCCATTTTGGCGGCCATCTTGGATTTAGGTGTGTTAACAAAGCAAAACTTCTAGATATGAGTGTCTAGTGGTCTAATACATACATCCCACTATTACAACTATACTTTCACCATACAATTTGATTGCTATATGTCATTTTATGAGATTTGACCTGTTTTGGCAGCTGTTTTGGCGGCCATTTTGGACGCCATCTTGGATATCTGGAGAGCATCCCATTTTGTTTCACTGTTAACATCTAAAATGTGTTTAAGGACCCTACAAAGTTGGTTTGGTTTAGTACTGGGGGGTGCACGTGCACTCCCCTGTACATACCCGACTAATATACGAAATCAAATTATCTGAATATAGCAATGTTGCCGAACTGTGAACTTTCTGGCAACAAGAGTAGAAGTATATGCCCTATATTACCACCTGCTTTATTTAACGGGTATCTATGGAAGTCCCTGAAACATCTGGTATATACTAAATCCAATTTGTCGTAATAAAATGGCTTCAGTATCAAAATGAATGTCATTATTTGTAACAAACGAAATATTGTAATTTTTCCAAAATGCGTCATTATCTGGCAACACTGCCGTTAAAGTATATAATACCCCAAGCTGTTTTCATCAGATATGAGTAGGGTAAAGTCATCCCTTCCTCCACCTATGAGGACAATATCCTGAGTGCCCTGGCAAGTAGTTTTTACGAGATGCAAAGATAGGCTAAAATATCAATTTTCTTAATATGTCAAAACTAGCAGTGTTGCCAGGTCAGAAAATACATCAAAACAATTTTTTTTTTTTTTTTTTTTAATTTGTGTCTAAAGTATAAAGATGTGTTTTTATCAAGTAATAGCTACTTTTGAAAAAAAATCTTGCATATTGCTGCAATAAGATAATGAATGTGCGGTAAATTTCGACTATTTTTAACTGATATTGACCAAAAATGGCTAAAATCTAAATTGGGCTGTTGCCATGGCAACGAGTAAAAGATTAACAAACTAATCTTGATTTTCTGATATGCTACCAAAGTACTTCAACCTGGCCAGGAAAAAAAAAAAAAAAAATCGGCGAGCTTTGCCACCTATACTCGATATTTACCTGAGATGACTCTTAAGTTATTTTTTCAAGGTGAAATTTCATGAAAGATGATGACACAAAGTACTGGAAACTAATTTTCTTTAAAAAAATCTAAAAAAAAGAAAAACGTTTTTTTATTTTTTATTTTTTTATTTTTTATTTTTTTATTTTTTCTATTTTACCCATAACCCCTAGTTAACATTTTGCGACATCCGACGGGTTTTCTCAGATCGCATCACATTTGGGCTGGGTCATTCTGACTCGCCCTGTATTATAGTCTGCCGAACTTCAGCTGTACTTCTGCGGCAGTGTATAGAACTGTGTCCAGTTACACAGCGCAAATATTGCACTTATTCCTGGAATTCCATGAAAACAGCTGTTTAATATATTGTGGGAATGTTTGCAAATTATAGAGAATTTTTGAAAGATGTGTATAGTCTCAGCAAATAAGTTCCGGGACAAAATATTACGGTCCAGATATTTCAATTGTGATATAGTCAGTAGAAAGCACACCAGTGTTTATGAATAGGCTCTTACATTGATTGTTTATCAGCATTGTGTTGGATTATTGATTATTTTTGATATTTGAAACATTACGTTGGAATATTAAAACATGGTGTTAAAGTGGTTCAATACCTCTTTTTCAGACGGGTGGTTTGTAAGAATGAAGTCAAAAGGGGAGGGGGACGGGTCAAATAACGACACAAACAATGGGTTCGCTGCCAATGTTCAAACCAAGGCCACTACAATGGGAGTCCAGGTGGTCGTACACCACACTGAGGGCTCTTGCCCAAACATAAGTAGAGGAAAAATTGAGGAAAGAGCAGGGAAAGCGCGATCCTTTTTTCTATATTGTTAAAAGGAGTGACAAAGGATCTGTGATTAACACCTCACTGAATAGGTACTCCTCAAGCTTTCCTCTACTTGTGTTTAAGCAAGAGCCCTAAGGGAGTTGTGCTCTCAGAAATACATTTTTAGAGCCTACACCTACCTTGAGAGACAGTGCTTCTGTTGGATTGTGCATGGTTAGGCTTATGTGAACATTCATACATGGCTGATGTGAAGTATTTGAACTATGATAAGTGTATTGGATTTATTGTATCTGAATGATATCATATTTTCATGTTTTGTTTTTGTATTTAAAATGTATGTCCCTTGCAGGCAAGGGTTAAAACATTATGTAACTATAAAGATTTATTAAGCAATATACACACTACACACAGCATTAGAACATGGCTGTGTAGTACACAGCCATGTTCTAATGCCTGGCATTGTAGTTACTCTGTTGCCATGATACAGGTATTGTATGCGTAGTACCTGCATGAGAACTGTACAGTCACATGTGCGGTACAACCAGAGTGGCCACATATAGTAGCAGGGTTACAGGTACTGTGCGGCTACTTTGGTGGTACCTCACTGCTAATTAACAGTACCCATACAGGTGGCAATACAGTACCTGTATATGTACTGGTAACAGATTGACCATGATGCCGGGCATAAGAAAACGGATGTGTATTTGTAGAACTCCATATTGCTGTACATGTATTATAGGAAACCCATATTCTTTCTTATACATTGTAAATAGTAGATATGAATGTTGAAGGTGCTATGCGCCGCTATTTGGGGCTATTTGGTATGTGTTTGAAATCTATGGTGTTCTCTATTGGTGCCATTTATAATTCAGTGATTTCGAGACTTTTTCCTGTGTGTATATTGAAATTTCAATATCAAATTTAATGACAACTTATGGTGTTTTTTTAAATTGTGTGCAAGTTACAATGTCCTAGCCTGCAATATTAGAAAGATTAGAAAAGCAAACTTAAAGAACACGCCCTCTATTGACGAATTTTAAGAATTAATCCTTTATCCCTAAAATTTGTCAGTGGCAACAATAAAAAACACTGGAGATTTCATATACACACAATAATATAAACTCAAATAGCGGTACGTAGCATCCTTGGATTGGCACTGTACTAATAGTGAAAAAGATACAAAATTAGAGGAATATTTTGTTCAAATACATGTTAAGATGTAGCTGTTGGTCAAGAGAAAATACTTATTTATAGTCCATATTGTAAACGTCCATACCTGAGTATTGACCCCACTTTTGTATATCAGCCTCTCTCCTCCCCCAGGAAGCTAAGACAAAAGCTGTAATCAAATGTATCAGTGGGAAATTTAGTACTTTTTGCAAACTGACAATTTTGATGATTTCCAATGAACTTGATAAAAGTGTCTTGGTGTTTGTTGTCATTCGGTGTATACTGTAAAAGTGGAAATTTTCATGCTACTTTTATTTTTCGCGGTTTTCATGCTCAAAGCAGCTCCCGCGAAAATGATAACACACAAATATATTTCTTTTGCGTATAGGTCTTTGTGATGAAGCTACAAACAGTGAAATTTAAAAAGATGCACAAATTACAACTTTTACAGTACTTCATCCATTCAAATGATCCATTAAAACTCTTTGCAGTGACTTCAGTGCATGTTCCAATTATCACACTGCAATGGCTAGAGTGTGGCCACTGTGCTACACTTAACTGTTTTGGCAAAGTCGTTGATAAAGATATATTTTGTATGGAGTCACTCAAGTATCACATTTCTTACGCGTTACTGATCCCATACTTCTTTCAAAATTAAAACAATGAAGTAATTAGCATTTTAAACAATGGAAATTGTTCATTAGGACTCCAGTTTCTTGTGGGTGCTGTTAAATCTCTGATCATTTCAGTATTACGTGCACTAGGGCTATGAAAATTGAGCATAAAATGTTGCAAGTTGTATGGTGGTTCCATGTCCATATTGGGTACAGGCCAAAATGCTATGCGATGCTGGAAGATCATTAAAGCTGCTGTGGCACGTACCTGCAGCTGTGGATGAGTTGTGTGTAGCCCATTGGTGCAGGGAACCAGTATAGGCATTCTTGAGAACTCCCAAATGTTGGTAACCAATCAGAGCAAAGAGCTGAACCAGGGGTATGCCAGTGAGCTTGCCGATCGGGTCCACTTTTAAATGAAAATTTGGTCAGCATAGAACTGGTGGCGCTATACTGATCAGGCGTGATTGTAGCAGACGACACGACGCTGGCCACGCGTCTCTCAGATGACCCAATATGTCAACGGAAGTGCACTATTTTGAATTATTTTTAACAGTCATCGCCCGGTTAACGATGACAATTCTTCTAAGTATGATGAATTTGTCAAAATGATAAGATTAACATTCGCGATTACGTGTTTATTCACCTTATTCATTACGTGTTCAACATTTAGGTTTCGCGTGGCCACCGTCGTCTGTGTAAATCCACAACGCCCTCAAACCTATGCTGATCAAATATTACGTTAAACCTGGTTAAACACTGTTAAACGCGTTCAACGCCGGTCACCGACACATTCCGATGATTACCATAATTTATGTAATTTATGCAAACGGCCCCGTTTTCGCTACGTGTGTTAGTATAGGACTTTCCTATCCCAAAATTAATAGTATCCCTGGCTGAACCTAGTAATGCGTACATGTACATGGATATCCATTTGAGTATCTTGAGAGGCACCAGGTTGACCCCGTGTTCTCTAACTGGAGGTCAACCTCATGTGACACGCACACATTCATTTCTACTGTATCTATAATTGCTATTCATGTATTGACAATTATTTTGTATTCATTATGATTATGTACGCTGTAAAACACAGGGTTGGTACAATCGAAAGATGTAACAAGTAAAGTGTATTTCAGGTCCCAGTGTGCATCATGTACAAGGGAAACTATACGGTGATTCACTCTTGAAACTACGTTGATTCACTCTTCATTTTACCATGAGAGATCAAGTGCAGTTTTGTATGTGTGTTAGGTAATGTATAAAATAAAGTGTATTCCAGGCCTTAGCATGGATCAATAACATTGTAGGATAAGGTCTACATGGTGCACTTTATTCTACCACTGGCTTTCTCAAATAGATTTACTGATGCTCAATATTTTAGTAACCAACTTGCTGAAGCTCCACTTGGGGTCCAGGGGGCAGCACCCCCTGAAGCTCCTTGGATTTGGGGTTTTTAACTGACTTAAATTGCCTCTCGTTGGTCATGTTTTTTTTAGAAGTTACAATTCAAGTTATTTTTCAGAGGTGGAGGGGCAAGTTTTTTTTCTCATAGACGGTCAATGGTTGATTTTAGTAGGTCTTTGAAATCTGGCTATATCATGATATTATTATTATTATTATTTTTTTAATTGATTTTTTCATCACTCTCGCGCCACTTTGGGATGCCTTGATGAGCCACAAGTGGCGCGCACGCCGCCAGTTGAGAAAGCCTGTTCTACCATAAATGCCTGGGACTTCAAGTACACTGTTTCCAATCTAAACTGCTCACAAAAAGTATCGAAACACTTAGAAATGATCCAATACATAACGGCTCGAAAGAGTATGCATTAATCGAAGCAAATAACCAAGTGCATAATTTTGTTCTGCGTATTTTGACACCTCGATCGATGAGACACGATGTTGCGGAGCGGAGTTATTGTCATTTCAATGGTCGTGGGTCCAGTTTCAAAAGTGACAATCATCCTATAGAAAGAGGTTTGCATTACTGTTTAGAATGATCAGATTCGTGCTTTTCAATAGGGATGAGTGTCACCTTTGAAACTGGACCCATGATTATTGAAATAACAATAACTCCGCTCCGCAACATCGTATCTCAACGATCGAGGTGTCAAAATACGCAGAACAAAATTATGCACTTGGTTATTTGCTTCGATTAATGCATACTCTTTTCATTACATCCATACCATTAAACCACAACTTTGATATGTCAATTTTCTAATATAGTTGAACCCGATAGTAACCTTTAGACAATTGACATCAGAGCATGCGACCCTTGATGTTTAGCTGTGGTTCTGTGATTTAAAAAAAAATCTTTTTTTCAATATTCATCAACTACATGATCTTGACCATCTATGCTGAAAATATCGTTACAAATAACCTTACGGGTACTGATTTCGCGACGTTACATTGAATACTGAATGATGAATTGCATGCAAGTAATCTAAGATTTGAAGATCCCGCCAGGTGAAACCAGTGTAATTGTTAACATCTTAGCTATCTATTCAGGTGTGAAATCAATACGTAATAATAATACCACGAGTGACCCTAATTATAATTATTGATTTTCATAGATTAGAAGTGTAATTGTCTATGCTCTACCTTAACAGTGACGATGCCATTTAATGTTATCTTGCTGGGCATTTCCCGTAGACTTACTCGTGGGCAAAGAGATTTGGAGAGATTCTCTTCAAATAGCTATCATTTTGCTGCCATAGCATTATTAACATTGACATTTTCAGCATAGACGGCCAAGATGATATTTTTGAGGAATATGTAAAAAAAACCACTCAAATCCCACAATTTTTAAAAATATGGCTTTCAAAAACTGTCAACGTTTTATTGAACCACACTGGTTGTAACGTCGCGAAATCAGTACCTGTGGACAAAGTGAAATGGGACAGACTTTGTTCAAATAGCTGTTATTTTGCAACCGTAAGGTTATTTGTAATGATATTTTCAGCATAGATGGTCAAGATCATATAGTTGATGAATATTGAAAAAGTTTTTTTTTTAATCTACAGAATTTCAAAAAAATGGCTTCAAAAAACTGTCAAGGTTTTATTGAACCACCCTGTATGTTAGATAATTGACTGGAAAATAATCAGTCAAGTATGTGAATGGTTCATGGGTATATCTGATAAGATGTTAATGATTGTGTATTATTTGTTGCAGACATTTGTTTATTGGAAAACATGCAGAAAATATTGCCCCTCATCTCTGTTCATGGGCCCCTGTTTTTCAATCCATTACAATACATTATTATGGGCAGATGTACTATATTATATTGAGACTATAATAAAAATGTAGTATAACTCTTGTACAAACATCATTGTAAAATAATATATTATGTAAATAAAATATGGGCAATTTGAACCATCATTCTCTTTCACTTTTAGTATTCCACTCTGTTTGGTTTCTTTTTTGTGTATGTTTGTTGTTATTGTTTTTCATTGGATACCAGTGGTGGTACCATGGGGAGCACAGGGGAGGGGAATGCCACCCCAGTCACAATACTTGCTTCCATTAACAGTCATTTGGAGCCGCACCCACATTTGTCGCCAAACAATTGAATATGTTCTTTCTTACCCTGATATTTTATGCTGGTGCTGCCTCTGATGGAAACTCTCTCAATAGATCATTTCAAATTGAGATCGGAAATCTTCGGAAAAACAGGTCACGTGGAGTAGGTGCGTTGCGCGTTCTTCGCAACAGTTGATCGCATTCACAGCCTTTATATCCTAGTTGGTTGATTTACTATGTTTACATACACGCGTGCACACATGAGAAGTAAAACGTGGAACGAGACTATTTTGGTTTGTTGTTAACAATGGAGTTGACGGGCAAATTCCAAATGTATCGAGCAGACTGTAAAAAGTGAAAATATGACCCCAAATCTCTTTCATCTCACCGCTCTTGTTACTGAAATGCCGCAACATCAACTTTGTGAGGGATACAATCTATCACCAACACCAGCGCAATCTACCACATGGGCAGACGGGTGAAAAACACGTTTGTTTTTCTCCGGCACATGGCCATGACCTGCCAGGAGCTGACAGGTCATGTAACCGAGCGTCAAATCACTCGGCTAATCGGAAGCATTCGGGTGGTCGTATATTTTCGGATTTGAAATGGTCTATAGAAGGTCTACATGTATAATCGACATGTTTAAAATATTCCCATCCATTTATTATTAAAGCCACATGTTTAGCAACAGTGAAGTTATCAATCTAAACGTCGAGTGAGTCGAGGGTGGGGCCGGTGGATGTGGCGCCGGTGGATGTGGCGCCCATAGGTTTCTACACAAAATAGCGGAAAACTAGAACTTTTGAAATTGATGCCATTTTAAAAGTATACATAGGAAAGTTTTCAAACTTCTCATATGTGTCAATAACATGTGCCTGCTACTATGAATAATAATATTGAATTGTTATCTAGACATTCTCTACTAGAATATGATGTTCAATTCAGGGAGTGTTTTAATGTAAAAAATACACAGTTTTATTCATTTTATTGATTAAACAATGGCCAAATCGCAGTCTCTCTATTTCATTTGTGTGACTCTTCGGTCCTTTTCTACCCTGGGTAGTAAAACATTTAACTAAAAAAGCCAGAAGTGTTTCTTCACAGAATTGTTCATAGATTTATGAAAAATTTGCTATTTAGACCTATTTTGGACCACCCTGTATTTAAAATAAAAGGAACTTTAACGATATTCATGTAGTTCATTTTGATGACTATTTTCTTTTAAATTAAATAGTCCATGCTAACTTAATTTCATAAAATATTATATACAAACCTTCATTTTATGCATTATTTCATCATAATTTTAGACACCCTGTACTTTCCTGTGTACATTTTGGGCAAGTGATTCTTAGCAAATTTGGTAGCACCTTCTGCGGTTGTTCTGATTTTGGTGACTATCTTCAGCTAAATCCTAATTGTACAAACTATCAAAATATTTTTTGAGGAGCAAAAACGATCAACTTTTTTATGTTCCACCCTATACAAATTTTACACACCTTGCACATAATTTGATTCTTTTTTGCAAAAATGAAAAACCTTGAATCATAAGCTTTCCAACAATATATAGTTTGTAGGTCATTAAGTATGTAAAACTTTGTCCCGTTTAATCAGAATTGGTGCATTTCTCAACATTATTAGAAGTGAAACATTTTTGGACCAGTTTGTGACTTTTGACCAATTGTGTTTTTATGCCTGTCCAAAATTATTCATACCCCATACCAAGTCTCAGGATTGAGGCCACTTTTTGTGATAATATACATGTTGTTGACATTCCAAACATTCTTTATATTATGTGATAGGCTTTTATATTGTTATGCAATTATTCCATGATGTGTGCATACAATGTGGATGCATTACAAATGTGTCCTATTGAATGTACAGGGAGGGATATTATAGGACACCATTCTAGCTCGTTGACGAAGGAGAACAAATAACTCAGTGAGGACATTTTTTGTGTATTGTGAATGCTCACAAAGAGGGGAAAGGCTACAAAGCTACGAGGGGGTATCAAAAAGTTCTTGACATCACCCAGAAGTGAAGGAGCTATATCGATGAAATTTTGTCTGAGTAATCACTGGTCCTTAAAAACATGGTGCAAAATGGTCTGATAAGTAGGTTTACTTTTTATACAGGTGCCGCTAGATGCCAAGGCCATGTAAATCAATGACGTCTCCCAACGGTGCTGTGTACATGGTAAACGATAATGGTCCAAATACGGATCCTTGTGGGTAGCCTTCCAGAGGAGTATGAGGTTTAACATTTTTGTCATTTACAGAGATAAATTGAGACCTATCAGGCGCGTACCGCGGCATGTGAGCCAGGGGGGGGGCAAGTATATATCGTCCCGTCGTAAATTTTCGTAAAAGGTTGCCCCAAATTTTTTCCAAGTCAGTCACCTCGTGAATTTCACGTAAGTGGGGGTGGGGGGGGGGGGGTAGGATCAAACAATTTCGCACAGTCAAAAAAATTCGCACGGTCACAAAAGGGTCCAGGGTCACAAAATTTCGCACAGTCACAAAATTTCGCAGTCCAAAAAAGGACAACATTCAACAAATAATGCCCAATCCTCAGTGTTTTCATGGCCTAGGCCCTATTATTTTTTGGGGGCGCAAATTTAGCGTCCCGGTACTGCGAATTTAGCGTCCCCCTGCCCCCCCCCCCCACCCCCCCCCACGGTCGGTACGCCACTGAGACCTACGAGTGACAAATGACAATTTTTTTTAAAAATCTGAGAATAATATTCTTCTGGAAGGCGTCTTACAAAAATCAGTTATTGGACCATTATAATTTAATTTGACTGGCAACCCGGAATCCATTATGAACGGTTGAGAATTTTTGGTCTCCGTCTATTTCGAGCAGGAATTAATATTATTTTACATGAAACTGTTAATAATATTGAAATTAACTATTTGGACTAAATGAAGTTAACTGTGGAGGATACGTATACATCATTTTAGGATGAATACACGAAGCAGAAATACGCCAAAACAAGGAACAATTGTACAGCACTTCGCATCCAACACAGTGAGTACTGAACCTATACGTAATACGATAGTAAACAACGAGATAACACACGGCACTATGGCGGGCAATACAAACAATGAACAGGTCGACGTGTCCAACTCAGAGTTGAAAGAAATTATGTTACGCATGGAAGCAACATTGACAAAGCGTATGGATTGCCTACAAAAAGAAATAAAGGACACGAACAAGAAAGTAGAAGAAAACATGGAGGATATTACCGAGCTAAAAAAAACAGTGGAAAATAACGCGGAAAAAATACAAGACATTGTGAAAAATGTTGTACCACAGATAAACACAGCACAAAATGAGCTTGTCACAAAGATTGAAAAGGCTAACAAGTTGAGGGAGTTGCATGATAGGAAACAGAACTTGTTGTTTTACGGTGTGCCACAAAATGGCGGAGAGACAACGGGGGAGCTTCGAGACAAAATGAGTGGCATTTTTCAAACGGATTTTGGACTCTCCGAAGATCAAATTGAAAACATTTATTTCGTTGCTGTGCATCGGCTACCAAGGAAAGATAGGCGAGAGGAACGGGAACATGGTGGTGAAGATCAACGTCGTCAACCACATATACCAGATCCTGTAATTATCCGTTTTGGATCCTTGTTTGATAGAGATGGCATACTACAACAGCAGAGAATTCTGCCATTTTTCAAAGACAGAAAACCGGTAATGGCATATACTGATCTCCCTGTAAGTATGAAACAGGAACGAGGAAAGCTGGTTCAACATGCTAAGGATTTACGTCGAGAAGGGAAGATGACACGTATCCGAACCATTGGGTTGGTCGTGATCTTGGAGTTCAAGGACAAAGCAAATAGAAGAGGAGACTGGAAGAGACTCAATCCTAACAACTGAATAATAAGGAATTCAGAACTCAGTTTTGGACCATTTAATCTCATTTGATTTTGAAAGCTCCTTACTCGAGAGAGCAACTGAAACTCATGTGACTATGAAAAACGCTTTCAAAAACAAAATGTTGTTTTGCATTACATTGTGATCTGATTCGATGACTTTTGGATGTTATTTTTATTTTGTAAGTTTCAATATATAAGGCATTTTAATGCCATTTTGGTTTTTGGAAAAGTATACGTAAACACAAAACAATTTTGATAAAATTGATTCGAAAAGCCTTCAATTTTGCTTTCCGAGTCCTATTTTTAGGCCAAAAAAAGTACTAAAATTATAATATTCAATAATGTAACAATTGTACAGTTTATATTCAAAATGGGATTCTTTATTGGTACATTTTATTTTAAAAGAAAAATTGAGAATTTTGTGAACTCATGTGACTATGAAAAACGCTTTCAAAAACAAAATGTTGTTTTGCATTACATTGTGATCTGATTCGATGACTTTTGGATGTTATTTTTATTTTGTAAGTTTCAATACATAAGGCATTTTAATGCCATTTTGTTTTTTGGAAAAGCATACGTAAACACAAAACAATTTTGATAAAATTGATTCGAAAAGCCTTCAATTTTGCTTTCCGAGTCCTATTTTTAGGCCAAAAAAAAAAGTACTAAAATTGAAATATTCAATAATGTAACAATTGTACAGTTTATATTCAAAATGTAATTCTTTATTGGTACATTTTATTTTAAAAGAAAAATTGAGAATTTTGTGAGTAAAATGTTTTTGATAATGTCGCCTGTCGACAACTTTTGTTAAATGCTCAAATAGACGGTTATAGATCCCTTACCAGTTGTTAATTTTTTTTTTTTTTTCAGCACTTGATAGTTGTTATTTTTTTTTTCTTCTTCAGAGCTGCATAGCTCTATCTATCTTTTTTGCTTCTTGCTTTTGACAGCTTTGATGTATTGTAAACAGTTTCGGGTACTACATGATTTATCAAAATTAAATGAAGGTTTAAGGTATGGATAGCTCAATAAAAATATGTTCTATAAACTGCAGGGGCCTGAATAATAAAGTAAAGAGACGTGACGTTCTGAATTATCTAAGGAAAAAGAAATTTTCGATATACTGTCTTCAAGATGTACATTGGGATCAACAATTTGAAAATATGGTCAGATCGGAATGGGGTTATGAGATCTATATGGCAGGTCATAATACAAACTCTAGGGGTGTAGCAGTTCTGATGAACAATAATTTTGATTTTAAGGTACGAAAAATACACCGTGATAAGGTTGGTAATTGGATAGTTCTTGATATTACATTGTTATCAATGGACATCACTTTATGTTGTTTGTATGGGCCAAATGATGATCAACCGGATTTCTATAATCATCTGAAAGAAGTTGTAGAAAATGTTGGTAATTAATCCTCACTATATTATATGCGGTGATTTTAATTTAGTTCAGGATCAAAAACTGGATACTTTCAACTATATAAATATAAATAATCCTAAATCAAAAGAAATGGTTCTAAAAATAAAAGAAGATTTGGAATTATGTGATCCATGGAGATCGAGTTTTGAATCCAGAAATTAAACGTTTTACCTGGCGAAAAAATAATCCAATTAAACAAGCTAGGCTAGATTTTTTCTTGATTTCTTCAGAATTGCTTAATTTGACGGATTTTTCTGATATAACTCCTGGTTACAGAACTGACCACTCGTTGGTGATCATTGGTCTAAATAAGAGTGAAAATATAAAGAAAGGTCGGGGATCTTGGAAATTAAACAATGATTTGCTTATAGAAGAAAAATATGTAGATATGGTTAAAGATTCAATTACAAAGGTAAAAAAAATATATGCGGCCTCTCCATATGATAGAGAATGTATAAATGATATTAGCCCATCTGAATTAATGTTGACTATCGACGATCAGCTATTTTTTGAAGTATTATTGCTGGAAATTAGAGGTGTTACCATGGCATTTTCATCTAACAGAAAGAAAGAAATTGATAAAACTGAAGAAACACTTGATAATTTGATCAATAATTTGGAGAAATCATGTGAAGAAGCTTTGAATAAAGACCACAATTTCGCATCGGTAATGAAGGAACTTGATAATGCTAAACATGAGCTTGAAGACTTACGTGCTAAACGAATTAAAGGATGTTTTGTTCGGTCAAAAGCTAAATGGATAGAAGAAGGGGAGAAACCATCAAAATATTTTCTGAATCTTGAAAAAAGAAACTTTGTAAATAAACAAATATGTAAAATTGTTAGAAAAGATAACACAGAGGCAATCTCTCAGGAGGATATTGAAAAAGAAATAATATTATTTTATGAAAACTTGTATAAATATGAAGAGAGTAATATTAACATTAATGATCATGTTGTACATATTAACAAATTAACACAATTAGAGTCAGCTAATTTAGAGGGAGAAATTGATTTGGCTGAGCTTTCTTTTGCTTTGAAAAACATGAAAAATAATAAGACTCCAGGCCCGGATGGCTTTACAGCAGAATTTTATAAAATGTTTTGGGATGACATTTCCATTTTTCTTCTTCGTTCATTAACTCTTTCCCTGACAAATAAATTTTTGAAGAAATTGTGAATTTGCACATGCATGTAAATATCAACTTATAATTTGAATATGAGACTCTGTAAGGTAGTAAAACTATATATATTCTGAAACCTTATGAATGGCCGGACACTTCTGTGAAAATTTCAATGATACCGGACGATCGTGGCGGTTGCCATGGTAACCGTTACCCAGCATGCAATTTTTGTAACATCTGTTTTTACAAATATCTATTAGTCCTGTATGAAAACTATACTACTTGAGCCCTTCAAAATGCTTTCAAGAGATGGGCATTATAATTCTGAACATTTTGATACCAAATTTGCTGTAGTGGGTTATTCGGTTATGTCGCAACGACCAGAATTGTGTACGATCAGCACGACAAATATACCGTAAACCCAGAATCCAAAATGGCCGCCATACAGGGGCACAAAAATTCAAATGCCTTCAATTACACTAAAAGGCATACCAAATTTTTCAGCTGAGCACAAGGATTCCAAAAAGGTATAGTTTGCTATACTTCCGATGTTTGGTTAACAAGTTATAGGGTAAAACGTAAAAAGGTCGTTTTGACGCATTAATGCGTCTATGTCAGGTAAAGAGTTAAATGAAGGGTTCAGGAAAGGCTCTCTCACAAAAGAACAAAAAGCTGGCCATGTTACTCTCCTACCAAAGGGTGACAAACCTCGCCATTTTTTGAAGAATTGGAGACCAATATCACTTTTAAATGTTTCATATAAATTAGCATCTGCTTGTATTGCTAACAGAATAAAATCAGTTTTACCAGATCTAATTTCAGAGGACCAAACTGGCTTTGTTCCAAACAGATTTATTGGAGAAAATATTCGCCTTCTTTATGACTTGTTAAATTATACGGAAATCAAAAAAAATACCTGGTATGCTATTACTTATAGACTTTGAAAAAGCTTTCGATACCGTATCACATGATTTTATATATAAAACTTTGAAAACCTTCAATTTTGGTACGGATATATGTAAATGGTTTCAAACTCTATATAAAAATGCTTTTTCGTCAGTGTTAATAAATGGGAATATTTCAAAACCGTTTCAAATTCAACGTAGTTGTAGGCAGGGCGACCCTCTTTCGCCTTATGTCTTTGTTTTATGCGCGGAAATTCTGGCCTCAATGATTAGAGGAAATCAAAACATAAAAGGGATCAAGATAAATGACATGAATTTTAAGATAACACAATACGCAGATGATACAACTTTAATATTAGATGGTACAGAAAGGTCACTAAAAAGCACGTTTGATACGTTTGAAAATTTTCCGTGAGATGTCGGGTTTAAAAATCAATATAGATAAAACAGTAGCAGTATGGATTGGGTCATATAAAAACAGAATTGTGAAAATGTGTGAAAATGTCAAGATATCCTGGAATTTTGATGGACATTTTGATTTTTTAGGAATTTATTTTAATACTGATTTGACACAAATGGTTGAACAGAACTATGATAAGTCACTTAAATTGATGAAAAAAATGATTTTAAGTTGGAAAAAAAGGAATTTAACTGTTTTGGGTCGAGTTGTAGTGGTAAAATCTTTGGTCCTACCTAAGTTAAGTTATATTGCTCAAATGCTTCCAAACCCGAACAAAGATTTCATAAAAACGGTTAATGATATGATTTTTAAATATGTATGGGGTGGCAAGCCAGACAGAATAAAAAGATCTCAGTTTGTGCAAAATTATGAGAACGGAGGTGTAAAAATGCCAGATGTGGAATCTCATATAAATGCATTGAAAATAAATTGGATTCGAAGGGTTTTGCAAGGTGAAAAAAGTTGGATAAAATTGTATAGATTATGTTTAAATGCCAAAAAAGACGATATTTGTTGTACAGGTTTTTTCCATTTTAATGCAACAAAAAATAAGATAGACAACAAGTTCTGGTATGATACTCTATTCTCTTGGTCATCTTTGATATGCATTGTTAACAACGGTGTTTTAGACTTCAATCGCATTGCAAAACAATATTTGTGGTGGAATGATAAAATAAAAATTGGAGGTAAATCGATAAACTATGCTCATTGGAAGGAAAAGGGTGTCATTTTTATCAATGATTTACTGAAAGATAATGGGACTTTTATGTCAAAAGACGAGTTCGAAGAAATTTATCAAGTGAAAACCAATTTCCTAGAGTATAATGGTATTATAAGAGCAATTAAGTCAAACTTCAATATCAGTCAATTAAATGGGTCGAAACTAGTATCACCTTTTAGACCGAGTAACGTGGAACTACTGTTCAAACAGCGAAAAGGTTGTACTTTATTCTACAAAGTCTTTATAAAATCAAAGAAAATGAAACAATCCATTAATAAGTGGCAATTAGACTTTGGTATAGAAAATAGGGAGTGGAAAAAAATATGTCTTTTAAATTTTAAGTTTTCCGATGACACAAAGTATAGATGGTTCCAATATAGAATCAATCAAAGTATTTTAGGAACGAATAGTCTTTTGCTAAAATGTAATATTAGAGGAGATGACTTATGCACTTTTTGTAAAAAAACCTCTGAAACAATTACGCATCTTTTCATAACTTGTCAAATCTCAAAATCATTCTGGAATATCTTTAAAAGGTGGGTTAAAGGTCAAACAAATGTGGACTTGAATATGAATCCAGTAACAATACTTTTTGGATCAAATTTGGATTTCACCCTAACATTGATAATGACAATGGCGAAATTCCATATTTATAGAGCAAAGATGACAGAAAAACAGCCAGATTTAGACACTTTCAAACACGAAATTAAGTATTATTACAATATTCTAAAATACCAAGCCACATGTAATTCAGACTTGAATACTTTTCTGGAAAAATGGCATAAATGGCAAAGTCTCTGCACTGATTAACGGATAAGTTTCATTTAAATATTTTTGTCAATATGTTACCCATGTAAAAAGGTGTATGTAGCTTAAGGTCACTGAGTAAGTGACAGTACTATGTTTATGTCAGCTGTCAAGAAGGAATTAAAAAAAAAAAAAATATATATATATATATATAATTTACCATGTACACATCACCGTTGGAAGACGTCATTGATTTACATGGCCTTGGCATCTAGCGCCACCTGTATAAAAAGTAAACCTACTTATGAGACCATTTTTGCACCATAATGTTTTTAAGGACCAGTGATTACACTGACGAAATTTCATCGATATAGCTCCTTCACTTCTGGGTGATGTCAAGAACGTGTTGGGGTTGTTTAAGACAAGTTTCTCTGTGTCTCTTTTAATGAGTAGAGTATTTCTTGGTCGGCCTCCATGGAGACCTCTCATGTGCCACATATGCTGGAGTGTCTGCCATGATATCTTGGTCCAATAATTGCCAAGGTTGTTCAGGAGAGCATTGATGGTGATCTGTGGATTGTTGTTGGCCTTTCGCAATACTTTTCTTGCCAAACAAGGGGACACCGCTGGCTTCCGACTGCATCCTTCAATGTTTTTTAGTGAGTTGAACGTCTTGTTCTTCCTATAATTATGCTTTGTATGGTGAATTCTTGCACTTGGAATTGTTTCGAAATAGCTCTGTAGCCTTTCCCCTCTTTGTGAGCTGTGAGCATTCACAATATGCACAAACAAGTTATTTGATCTTCTTCGCCATGCTGTCAAAGAGCTAGCGTGTTGTCCTATAATATCCCTCACTGTACATTCAATAGGACACATTTGTAATGCATCCACATTGTATGCACACATCATGGAATAATTACATAATAATATAAAAGCCCTATCACACAATATAAAGAATGTTTTGAATGTCAAAAATATGTGAATTATCACAAAAAGTGGCCTCAATCCTGAGACTTGGTATGGGGTATGAATAATTTTGGACAGGCATAAAAACACAATTCTTGTTCAATTCTATTGTTATGCAAAAAATGTTGAGCCCAAATATATTTGTACTTGTAAACTAATTGTCTTTAGTGTAAAGCGAAAGTTCCACCACTCCAGCTGGCATAGATATGAGAAAAACGCAAACAACTCATATTTTCCAAGGAGTATGAATAATTGTGGGCTTAACTGTATATATTTGTGTGATCTTTATCACCTAACAAATACTTTGATATCTACGAGGGGCAGTCAGTAAATAATGAAAGTGATCATGGTATGGGATGCTTGAGTGATTCTATTGAGGGGATAATGTGATCAATACAAAGTATGAACCTTTGTCTTTCAAACAATACAGTTTTGGATTTTTAAGTGTGAACTATGACGTCATAGCATTGTCTCAAAGTAAGTACACTTGGGACACTGCTAAATCAGTTATTTGGCGGGAAATTTGAATTGTTTTTATGAAACACGTGGTAAGAAGCTGTAAGAAGATTGCATAACATGACATCAGAAGCAGGTAAATCCCGATTTTTTTTCGCATAAATATGATACAAAAGACAATAACTTTAATCCCTGTGTAATTTGGAATGTGTAGTATAAGAGGAAACAGTAAGGAGAAGCAATTGAAGGTAAAGGTATACAAATATCAGTATTTCAAATAGCTAATTTTCATTTAAAAATGCCCAGTCTGTGAATCACTAATATTGCGGAAAATCAAACAATTTAGGAATAATTCAAGCAATTAACCAGTTTGGAAGATTCCATATGATAGTTAACTAATTATCTGAACTTATTCGCATGAAACCTGCAGAAAAAATGCGCATGCGCAGACGGCAGATAATTTTGAAACGGGCCCAAAATGGCTAAAATCATGAAATTTATCGGATAAAAGCTTACTGTGCCTTCAAATTCTAATCAGAAATAATGAAAATGCTTAAATCAATGTGTAAACATATTGTGATAGTCAAAATGAAGATATACAGGAATGTATCAATCAAAGATGGCTGCCACAACCTCTCTTATTACTGTTATCTTTAAAGCTACTAGATATGTATTGTGTAAGTGATCGTCATATAATTTCAATGGTTTGAGGACATTTTATGAACAGCTCCTTTTGAAATCCCCACTATTATTGCTTAACATCCCACAACAATATTTTAAATTATAATCCCTCCATTGTTCTTTATCCTTTGTTGTTTTCTAAGGTATATTATTGCGGATTTTGCTAAATAAAAGCGTATTTGAGATGGTCCCTTCTTGTTCGTATTAAGGCATTCAGATAAGTGTGTATTCTAACTATGTGCCAAGTGTTATCTGTTTTTATGCTTGCATTGCCGAGATATACGCAAATGTATCAATCAACCCATATTCAACATATTACATATCCAGCCAAATAATTGACAGATTTCAGTCAGTGTCTGAAACCTATTGTGTTTATGTTAATGACGTTACATAACCAAAGGTATCTAACAATCCAAAAGTGTATTGTTTGAAAGACAAAGGTTCATACTTTGTATTGATCACATTATCCCCTCAATAGAATCACTCATGCATCCCATACCATGATCACTTTCATTATTTATTGACTGCCCCTCGTATAAAAGGTCAAGGATGGTAGACTTTTAAATTTTCGGACTCTAAATGCCGTCATATTAACTGACTCCAGTCCGACTCGTCGTAGCTCATTATTTAGATTAACCACTGTTAACGTTTTACCAAGGAGAATATATAATAGGAGGGGACACTTAGCTCATTTGCATATTTGCTCATTAATATGATTAACCCCGTGAACCCAGTCAAAGGTCGCCTCGAAGAGTCGAGGGGACTTTTCTATTGTTCTCTAACGACAGCGTTGGGACAGCGCATGAAGTTTCTTGTACAGAGTTGGCGATGAGCGATTGAGAAGTATAACAAAAGCATACATAAACAGATCGTAACATGAATAATGCAATGCAACAGGTCACACAACGTTCAGTCGAGCGACCGTATAAACAGTATACAAGATGCCATTTATTGTGTTCGAAATGTCAACGTTTTTACCATTCTTTCCAAAATAAGGAGTATAATCACATTACAAACACATTTTGTGCGAGAGTAACATATAAATATGGTTTAAAATGTCAAAAATGGCACGATAAAAATCCGTTCGTTATAAATAAAAGAATCAATGGTTAAATAATAAAACTGACACAATTACACTCGTCGATCTCTGTGGCGTGCATACGTTGGCCATATCGTTTGCAATCGGCAATCACGGGTTCGAATCTCCGTGTATTCGTTGTTGTTTTCTTTTTCTTTTTTTCTTTTTTTTTAAAATTTAAACTTGATTGTGGATGTAACATCATTTTTATGTCAATTTTTATAATTTATAAAGGCCGCCAATGCTTTTAAAGTTTTTTCTATTCTTTTTTTAATCTATTTTTCTATCTATCATTTATCTCTGTATTTATTTAACTTTATAATCTAAACAAATTAAATTGCGTAAAACAATATATTATTGCTCGATAAATAAGTGATTGAAGTTGAGTTCACTTTGATAATGATAGCAACACTTGTTGTAAAACCATTTTACCAGTGTGCCCAACCATTTCTCCTTTGCACACTTTGTTTAAAATACATTCAGAGATGTCATTTTTATAGCTTGTTATTGCTAGGCTAATATACAACTGTAAGCTATTTGAATACACAAAGCAAACACATTTCCAAAACAGGCCATAGCCAATCGTACAACATGAGAAAGGAGACCGTTCCGTAACCAATGTTAAATCTACCATGATTACCATTTTTTTAAATCTGTACAACCGATGAATTTCTAGAAAATCTTTGGTACAACTTCATTTCAAGAAAGTTAGTTCTTGTACCAAATTTAGCTAGCTTTAATAAACGAATTGGGAGACGCAATATTCATGATTGAGTTATCATCATGTGTTCCATTTGTATGCCAAGCGAGTCAGCTATTACCTACACAATACTATGCATATAATACGCAAATGAGGTTATTTTACAAAATTGTTCTCATATAGATACGGTAAGGCCTCTATATACAATGTGTAATGTGTCACCATGTATAATGTGGCATTTGTGGCATGTTGTATTAATACCACAGTTTATTGATTGCTATCTACGGAAGATAGCATTTCGTGCACGGTATGCTGATTGCTGCTTAGACTACTCCATAGTCCACTTAAATGAAACTTGTATCCGTTTCAACATCTACACCCTCAAGTGGATCCAATTTAATATCTGGTTCCTCGGGTCTGCAAGTGTTTTATCCCCCAGAATATGCCAAACCTTGAAAACCACACATGGATTGTTTTGTCTGCTGTTACCAGTTACAGAATATAAACATTAATTACTTGTGGTTTGTGGTTTGGTGTCTTGAAATTGCCATGCCAAACCAGTTTTTAAATGTTTGTGTTTTAGTCTAAAATCTTTAATCTTGCTTTAATCTAGCTTTCCCCTATACTGAACAATGCAAAGAAACGAAACTATAAAGTTTGCAGCTTGCGGGATTGAAGTTTACATGTTTATATAAATTATAGCATGAGAAAACACTAGCCCGATTTGGGATAGATTTGATTTTATACAAAATCAAATGTAAGTAACTAAAATGTCAAACATCAAGTTCAAGTAATTTTACCAGGCAAATGAAAAAATATTAAAAAATGAAATAATACAAAGGACTATGGCATATTGCTGCTATGTACATGATATACAAGAGTGCTGACAGGCGGCATTGGGTTCTATGACTTTATACTGCTATATTATACTAAGTTAGTGCCCTTATAAAATACAATTAAGATATTTTCTACCAGGTCATCCTATTTTCTAAATTTACTTGTGAAGTCAAACAGAACCAGCCTTTTACGGTTCAATCAATTACTGCTATTTAAGCGACACCCATATAATACAACGGGATATCCCCAGCAAGGTTAGCCACCGTGATATATTAACAATTACAATATTATATATCTTTTCACAGAGTTGTGAACAAATTGAACAGGTCTATAACTTTAACAGAGTCTGTGGATGGCTATTGATCATTATCTATATAGTGAAAGTTGTTGATACAAGTTCATATGCATTTGACCAGAGTATATCATATTGAAGGAGACAGCGCTAACTGAAGCACTGAACATTTGATAAGGGTATCAAATTGTTGTTAATACGCCGATAGCCGATTTGATCTATAGCCTACCATTTGAATGCAACTATGGGATTTTGGGTGAAGTTAAAAGCCATACTGGTGCGCATCCTATTCGCGGTCCATATCTGTGTGTGCGTGTACAGACTGGTTGACGAAAGGAAACACTGGGGTTATTACATGATAGCTGTGGTAGCGGTGTTGGCGCTTTTCCTTGAGGGCATCTTTACGCTAGGATGTAGTAAGCATGGAGAGTGGAGAAGGTCAGTATTACATACTACTTCGTGTTTATATGGTTTTATAGCAAAGATGATTTCTTGTGTAGTCCAGCATGCTTCGCACCCTGATACTAGCACTCTCAATTACACTCGGTCCGCGAGAAAGGAATCCCAAAGGCTAACTAGCCGCTACTAACTAATTTGCATGTGATTCTATTAGCGGCTAGTTAGCGGCTAACCCTGCTAATTTGCATAAACAATAGCATCTAACTAGCCGCTACTGACTAATTTGCATATGATTCTATTAGCGGCTAGTTAGCGGCTAACCCTGCTCGATAACCATAGCAGCTAACTATATCGGCTAGCATTAGCAGCTAGCTAGCTGCTAGTATCAAGTATTTTGCTATGGGTAGTCTCAGTTAGCACCACTGCGGTGCAACTTTGCCCCAAAACATGAGTTAAGTAATTGCTCCCATGCACCTTCAAAACACATGGTACAGATAGTCATCTTGGCGACGGATATGAAAAGAAGTTGAATCTCAACTAAAATGTGTTATTAAAAAAATAAAGGGTCTTCAAGAAGTCACAACAATTGTACTATACTTGCAGCAGGATTTTCGTGAAGACCCTCGTTTACAATATTGTAAGCCTTTCATTACAACGTAATGTCAATGGGAACCAGTGGACACTGGTGACAGAAATGTGATGAAAGTGAAGCATGCTGGTGTTCCTCAAGGAATCTTTTTGGTTTTATAGTACAATTCAGTTCTCAAAACGTACTTTGCCAGGTATAATGTATGCTAATAACTCACAATTATAGCACCAATCTAAATGATTAAATCATATTTCATCGATTTGACGTTTTGCACGTAACATTAGTGTACTGAGGCTAACCGATCAAGAGAGAACACGGTAGATTAACTATTGCTAAAAGAATAGGACAAAGTACGTTTTGAATTGTTGCACTTTAATAATTCGGTCAATCTAATCGGAATACGACGGTGTGTTGCACGTCATGTGCAAGGTAGTACGTGCGTCAATGGGACCCGCCGCTCTACTATTTCGTTAAGAATAGGACTTGGTAGGGCTATATCAGGTAAGCCTAGATTTGGCCAAATTAAAAAAAAAACCTGAAGAAATGTGGTATATCTTTTTACATGAGACAGGCTCTGTGAAATGAAACCAATTGTTACTAAAATTGGCCACCTTATCCCATTGCGCGGTGCTTATCTACTGCATGCTGGGATTACATGTGGCAATTTTACTCTGGTAAAGCAAGACAATGAAGCTGGTAGTGATATGGTAACCTACTTAACAATGTGAAATTCAAATTTGAAGAAGCATGAATTTCAAAGTTCAAGAAACAAATGGGGGGAAAAGTTTATGTGCTGAAATGCGAATTTTAAAAGCTACGCGTGCGGTCTTCTGAGACAAACGTGTTTTTTTTATTTGGCCTAAAACAGTCTTGGTGTAAAATATCTCAAATTTCGAGGGATTTGGCAATAATAAGTTATGAGTATGGTGACTATGTCAAGCTACTTTTGAGCTCTGAAATTTCATTCTGTATCATACAGTTGATGTCAACCCATGCGATTCTCCTGCTTAATCTTCAACAATGGACCAACTTTCAAATGGTTGGCGGCACATCCTTACCATAAAAGTAGTAAGGTAGCTCCCATCCTCGAGGAAACTAACGACATATCCGGGTCAAAGCAGGGATACTATTATTACTTTTGGGATAGGACACTCCTATACTCCGCATACGTAACTAACAGGTCGCGTTTTCTAATTAATTGACGTCATCAATACAACAGCGCCACTGTATGATAACACACAGCAAATAAGGTCGCGTCAAAGAAAATATGCAAGGGATTTATGTAGACTTGCATCAAGTTAGTCGGACACAAACAGGGACGGTATGGTGTAAAATGAGAAAATGAATTAAAACGAGGGTTAATTCCGTAATTTGGGTGTATTAGTTCGTCCGTGACCAACCCCGGAGTTCTTTATGTATCCATTCGATGGTGTCAAAACAACTGTTCCTATATACAAATCTGCATTACCGAAAATAAAGCCCCCCCCCCCCCCCCCCGGGTCTAGTGCATTCTGTTCTGTAATTTTTACGGTGTACTAAACACCAACCAACGCTAAAGTTCAATTAACTGTCACTGATTTTTACACACAACGCTGAATACTTGATAATAATACGTCCGACTTAAATGACGTCAATTGTTATTGTTGTTTTGAAACAAAATTTGGCATATTATGTACCATTACGTAGGTCTATTGGTCGCTTCACTGTCAGCGTCGTGTCATCGCATCCGCATTAAATTATTTCGCAAGGTTACATTGGGTATATCGTACGGCGTACCAATGAGTACCGCATATTATTCAAAACTCATACCACCTATTTTTGTTTTAAATTTATAGTATTGGATGATTTGAGGTCATTTCAATCCTATGTAATATTCTGTCAACACCTCTCGATTTTTTTATTTATATTAAACGAGAGACCTACAACAGTGATTAACTTTAGGGTATTATTTCGCAAACTATCCTGGCTTATCATTGAACTTCATTAATCACAAATATCATGAATTTTAAATGTAAAGTTGTACACTTCAGTTGTTTTCAGTGGCGGCGCCAGCAACTTTATTTTGTATATATGCAGAGGTGGAAATGCTCATACACTTTTCGACCTCAGGTTACCTAACCTCAGGTTGTATTCACTTTGTGGTAGCTTCTCTCTGCGAAGGCCAAGAATACGGAAAAATAATGTTATAAATTAGAATACTGCAATAAGTAAACCTGAGGTTCAGAACATTTTCAATAAAACAATCTTAGGTTGAAAATAAATCCAATCAGACAACCTCAGGTTGTCAAGATTAGTTTAGTTTAGTTTTATTTGGCATATCAAAACACACAGATACAATACAATACAGATAAAATATACAAATCTTAAAAAGTTACAACAATTAACTCATCATATTAATAGAAGAAAACATATAATGCCAAGGATAGCCCAAGAAAGCTCTAAAAAGGGCTTATTTCCATTGGGGTCTTTCATAAAAACAGCACATTATAAAAACATCATATATATTTGCACACCGAATAATATTGCACTTTTTATGAAACAACTGCAGTAGTAAAATTTAAAAATGGATAAAAGATCAAGATAGAAAGTGACTTTTTACTGCCTTTTTGAACTGCCCGTGGGTTTTGGATGTTTTAACCTGAGTTGGTAGCAAGTTCCATTCCCGAATACCAGTAAAGAAAAAAGTATTGCACTGCTGACCTTTAGTTTTAGGAACCAGACAATGTGTTGCACTGCCCCTGGTATTATGTATCTGTGGGTGTTGGACAATTTGGTAAAATGAGAAGTTAGGTACTCGTGCTATTTCATTATAGATTTTAAAAACATGATTGAAAAGTTGTTTAACTCTGTCTTCAACTTTCAGCATTCCCAGCTTCTTAGATTCTACATCACCAATGTTGGACCTTGGCTCCAGCTTCAAAATGAAGCGAATCAACTTATTTTGCACAACTTGCAGCTTAGTTTTCAAAGTGAAGAAAACCATGAAGACCAACAATAATCAAAATAACACTGTATAAGGGCAGTGCAAAGGGTCTTACGAGATCTTTCATTCAAAAAATGACCTTGTCTGTATAAGAAAGTTAATCTACCACAAGATTTTTATATAAAACTTTTATATTCCAGTATTGAACGGTACTGGTATACCAGTATCTGGGACCTAAAGTACACCTGTTCACTGTCGTGCACGCAAACGAAGCACTTATGTAGAATGCCTTCCATCTCATGCAGGCGTCAATTTGTATTCACTTTCCTCCAGGGAAAAAAATAAGTCAAGATTAGGTCTTTCCTGCAATTTTTGCGTCGGAGATTCATCTGAGTGTACTATGTTCGTTCTAGAGTAAAAATGGGAGAAGATGACATACAGGGTGAATCAAAAAAATTGTGCACGATTTTAAACGGCCATTTGACCTTGATGCGTGCATTGAACCATGGAATTATTGTTATTTGCATAAAGCGTTGTTAATCTAGTTTATCCTCCCCCAAAATGAAAGTAATCGACTAAACAATAAGCAAACTGTGACACGTTTTGTAAACTGTCCGCATTTTTCGACATTCCAATGGGATTTACACAGTTAAGACATGAATATTACTGCAGCATGGTTCCTGTTTTATTAAATGAACCAAAGGTGGTTAAACATTGTAGAAATGAATAATACTTTACAAACTAAAAATATTGCACAATTAAAATGTTCTGAAGACACTTTGTTTCTTGATAATTGCACTGAAAAGTCATTCACATTTGCCTTTAGGTTCACAAATACATACATACATACATACATACATAAGAGGATTTATAGGGCGCCTAATCATGAATATCTAGGCGCCATTACAAGAATGAGAAGCCACAAACAGGCAAGAGAAACAAAAACAAAATACAAGCTAAATTACTGATAAGGATATAGGTGGGATTTCAATGATTTTTAAAATAAAAATTCCATTAAAATGGAAAGTTGGCGGTCAAAAGGAAATTGCGATATAAGGCAAATAGAAAGAGCAAAAATAGCAACATTTATAAATACGGCTTTTAGTTGCTAAAATTATGTGGCAGAAGAAGCAAGCGCATAGATGATAATTGTGCAAGATTCTTGCATGGCATTACTAGAAAGCAATATAAATTACAGCCATAGTTTAGTGATAAACACGGTTTTGACAGCATAAATAAAAATAATAAACAAAATACTGACTCAAATAAACAAAGCAAATAGATAAATAAATAAAAATGATTAAATAAATAAATGAATAATTATGCAAATAAGTAATATTATAAATAAATAAATAAATATAGAAATAAATAGGTTTATAAGCCAATAAATAAATTTAACATTCAATTTAAGTTTTAAATATATGTCATATGTATTCAATTTATTTGATCAATACATAAATAAATGTAGAAATAAATAAATTAGTATAAAAAAGATTAAATACTTTTAAATAAATAGTTGAAATTTTTGTTAATAAATATTAATATAAATCAAAAATTAAATTTTAAATCGAAAATAAATGAATCAATAAACTAATGAATCAATACATAAATACACGCATATTAAAAATTAAAATATTAAATATTACTTATATAATAAAGAAATTAAAACAAATAAACATGAGAAAACATTAATAAATAAAAAATGATCAAATAAATAAATGAATAATTATGTAGATAATTAATAATATAAAAAGTAAATAAGTAAATAAGGAAATATAGAAATGAATAAATTTTACATTCAATTTAAATTTAAGTTTTAAATATGTCATATATTCAATTAATTTGATTAGAATTATATTCAATTTAATATGGCCAATATTCGTTAGTAAAACTATGGTTGAAGTAGAATTTATTTGTTTATTATATAAAAAATTCCATTGAAATGGAATGGGGGCGATCCAAGAGAAATAATCATGTTTTGTAAACAAACAAAACCACCCCAAATCAAAACACAACAGTCTAAAAATAGTACAGGAAACCAATAAAGTTGATGTGTGTGCATGGAGGGCTCCAAGCTCTGTTTCTGTCAAGAAACAGAGCTTGGATTGTAATGTCTTAAAAAATTATCGTCCTGTTAGCAATCTATCCTTCATCTCGAAAGTTCTTGAGCGTGCTGTGGCTAAGCAGCTGAAGCAGCATATGTCTGATCACAACTTGCAAGAACAATTTCAATCGGCATACAAACAATTCCATAGCACGGAATCTGCTTTGCTGAGGGTCCACAATGACAAACTATGTGCAATGGAGAATCAGGGTGTCACCGTGCTAGTTCTTTTGGATCTTAGCAGTGCATTTGACACTATCGACCATGCAATATTACTTGCCAGAATGCAACATCGTCTAGGAATAAGTGGTCCCATCTTGGACTGGTTTAAATCATATCTTTCGGATCGGACTCAATGTGTGCATATTAATGGAAAGTCTTCTGCTCCACAACATCTACAATATGGCGTACCGCAAGGGTCAGTGCTTGGGCCTCTACTATTTTCCATCTACATTCTGCCACTTGGGGACATTATTCGTAGACACCAAATGGAGTTACACATCTACGCGGATGACACTCAAGTTTATCTGTCTGTCTGTCCAACAACTCCCAATGGTGTCAAGCTTGCTGTATCTAGACTTGAACAGTGTGTAAAGGACATCAATGAGTGGATGTCAGCTAATTTTCTCAAGCTGAATGGTGATAAAACAGAGGTCATTATGCTCGGTTTTAAAACCCAACTTGCCAAGATTAATCTCTTAAATGTGAATATCGCTGGCATCGACATACCTATCAAATCTGATCCTGTGAGGAATCTTGGGGTTATGTTTGACTCCGGTTTGACAATGGCAGCTCAAGTTGCTAATATTACCAGATCGGCAAGTTTCCAACTCAGAAACATCGGTAAGGCCCAGAGAATGTTAACCACGGATTCCACTCAAATAGCTGTGCACACATTGGTCACTTCAAGACTTGACTACTGCAACAGCTTACTAGCTGGCATAAGCAAGACTCTCATCACAAGACTTCAGAATGTGCAACGTACTGCAGCACGGTTGGTGATGAGAAAGAGAAAGTATGACCCTATATCTCAAGATCTTGTTCACCTTCATTGGCTTCCGATTGAGTATAGGATTGATTTCAAGATTTTAGTCCTCACATATAAATCTCTCCATCAACAAACACCGGACTATCTTGCAAACTTGCTCCATGTTCAGACTGGTCGCAGGTGTCTACGCTCCACCTCTTCTGCACCACATTTGGTTGAACCCAGAACTCACCTTATCACATTTGCTGATCGTGCCTTCTCATCCTATGCTCCTCGTCAATGGAACCGGCTTCCTGATCATATCAGAAATGCAGATTCCATCAACATATTTAAACGACTTTTAAAATGTCATCTTTTTGAACATGCTTTTGTAAAGTAGTTTTCTCTGTGGTACACTGTGCCAAAGCGCCTTAGTACAAGTTTCTTGGTTCTGGCGCTATATAAATTTCAGTGATTGATTGATTGATTGAGGGGGGGGGGGGGGGGGGGGGGTACCATCTGAAGAACAATCTAGGTATATATGACATCCACAACTCATTAAACAACCCAGGACAGCTGGGAGATTTCTCTTTAATCAAACAAGATAAGCTATTATGTCTCTCTGTTGGGAGTCTAATAACATCTCTCTGATTGAATCATCAAGGCTAAACAAATATAGCTTTGACTCTATCACAGACTGCAGGACTGTTAAAATAAACTGCATAGGTACGTGTAATTTACAAAGACTACAAAATAATTTAGACAATTTTCCATATACTAAAAACAAAATGGCAGCCTCCATGTATATGTAGAAAGACCTAAATGTGAAAGAATATGCAATCCTATGCTATAAGGTTGGCGGGCTTGAGTTTATTACGGTCTTCTGCTAAAGGTGTTTTTAAGACATAAAATAAAATGTTAGATTCCTTGCAATTTAAAATAGAAATTACTTAGTTGTTTGCGGATAATAAGTTTTTTTTAATGAAGCCTTCTTTCGACATGGCCACCATTTTGCCGAAGACATGTATGTGCCCTGTCCAACATTGCGAACAGCTCGTCTAACCATTCCCCTGTTGCGGTGTAGCCTGTCACTTAAGCTCTGACACGTGACTCCACTTCTTGAGACATCTTAACTACTTGGTCTGTAACAGGTGATGCTTGTATTCAGATTTGCCTTTTCATTTGACAACTCGGTATCAGACTATTATTTACTTATCCCAGAGTGAAATAATGATTATTCGGGAACATTTTGACAATTAATGTGATGATAATGACCATTTTAGCGAAACCAATTTTACTGTGTGTAAATCCCATTGGACTGGCGAAAAACCCGGTCAGTTTACAAAACTTGCCACTGTTTGCTTATTTGTCAGTCGATTACTTCCATTGTTTGGGGTGGGGGGGGGGGGGATAAACTAGATTAACAAGGCATAATATACAAACAACAAAAATGCCATGGTTCAATGCACGCATCAAAGTCAAATGGGCGTTTCAAATCGTGTACAATTTTTTTTAATATTCATCCTGTATAGGTGACGATTCGCCATTAGATTCACATGTTCAATATATCAAGTAATAGTTCAAGATTCACCACTTCAAAAATATAACTAGGCAATGGTTATGTGTCTAATATTTGACTAACCTTGAGAAGGGTACGTTCATCAGGCACATTGATGACTGCATTAATAGTTGGAATATTTCTGTTCTAAATACACAGGTTCATCCCTTGCGTATTTATCTACCTAGCTGGAACTGTGCCTACACTGTGTTTGCTGGAGTGGTCTTTGTTAGAAAAACGAATAGATTTTCAGAACAAAATCGGTACCAACTCATGTTCACTGTTCGAAAATAATGACACCATCGGTCGAGTTTCCATAGCTGTTCGAGGGGTAAGTCTGAGTCGTCCGATCTCTGTAGCATGAGATGGATTACAGGTGTGAATCTGACATTTTGGAACTTTTGGTCATGGAAGGGAGGGAGGAGATGGGTGAGTAGGAACAACTAAAATGACACTGGCAACCATCTCAACATGTTTATTTAACAATTTACACTGGGTACCACCGAAATGATACTGGGAACCACATTAGGTCATTTTGTCAACCCTCTCCCTTTTTATACAGCACAACCCCGCTTATAGGCCTATACTTATTGAGCACTTCAACAACTCGGAAAATAAACACTGGGAATCACCAAAACGAAAATGGAAACCTTCAAAATAGGTCATCTTGACAACCCACCCTCCTTATTCACAATGTCACTGAATCCACCAAAACTCCCGCATCCCCTCGCATACGTAAATCCAACATATTATACGGCCATCATACCCGGCCAGCGATCTTTATTACCGTAAACAACATTTGATACCTGACGGAGTAAAGTGCATAGCACATGTACATTGTACAGCAATACATGTATACAGTGAGTGAGTACGGTTAATAAATTCGCATCCGGCCACCACACCACCACGAACTCCTAAAAATGATGATGGATTAATCTAAAATCTCGATTTAACCAATCAGAGCGGTTATTCAGCCAACTACGTAATACTAGATATTTGCATTGTTAGATCAGCTTATTACAACGCAATACGACTATATAAGAGCGTAGATGCTAAATGGTTCATTGCCAATCATATTACAGCATATGAATCTATTTATAGCAACTAAGTTATAAATACGTAAATGTTGCGGCGTAAGATTCATGTCACTTCATTGCCCAGATGAAGTTAAATAGACTTTAGACATAAACCTATAATATAACTTTAAAATGATTTTCACTTGATAATTACAGATAAACTTTGAGGAAAGCTTTGATTTGGGAAACATCAATTGGGCTCTATTTTTGGAGCAGGCTATGGTGTTTCTTCTAGTGGTCGGCAGATGGCTGTTACCTAAAGGCAAAATGTCGCGTGAGAGACTTTCCAACGTATTGCTGGCATACATCGGTACCGCCGCTGATATTATTGAATTTCTCGCCGAAGGTGTCCAAACAGAAAAGGTCAGCTGCAACAAAATGGTTGTACTTATAATGTTGATTATCTGGTCTGTAAGTCTGTTCATGTTTCCGCTAGAGCTAAGTCCTAAACCAGATCCGCGGCGGAAGAGTTTGTCACAAATTAACGAGACGTTGATGCAGCGATGTGGCAACACCGAGGTGTGGGCGATAATTCTGGTGGTAATCATGCAAGACGGGCCATTTCTCGGAATGCGGCTGTACCTTATTGTAGTATACGAAGTTCTCGATCAAGGACTGATATTTTTTACCTTCAAGAATATTCTGGTAATTATGCTCCAACTGTACCGCCTCTGGAGTCTTCTCTGTTTGACTTGGGATCAAGAAGAGGGGCAGTTTTCGTTCCGAATAACCGCGGCTATTCGTCAGACATTACGAGCGCCCCCACGCGACAGACATTCGGCAGACCACGGCCCGCACCAAGGAGCAGACAATAGCGTTTTTCAGTTTGATAACGAGATGGCGCACCCTGATGGGACACAATTACAGAGACCGTATGAACCTCCTCAGTCCCCAAATCGACGACCTCAGTCCCCGCAATTCCAGGGCCGGCCCCAATCCCCACATTTCCAAGAAGCTCATTCCCCGCAATTCCAAGGACAGCCACAATATTCCGCTGATGGACAAGCAATTGATTATAATAGAAGTCTTCCATCACAGACGCAGCCTGGTTATAATAACAACTACCCGCCGCAACAGACTACCGAGGTTCCTCACACTGTCGACGGACGAGGACGAAAAAAGCAGGCAAAACAAAACCATCGTAGCGGTGGTGAATATTTTGGTCGTCGATAAATAAAAACTGTTGCATCCATTACCGGCGGCAAGCTCGTACACAACGTCAGTTCTTACTAACTGGATCTGCGGGAAATGATCATCTTTGAATTCGCCAGAGAAGTTTTTGAATCAGTGATCCTCCTTCTATTCTGTACTTGACATGCCCGGGTTTACATGTAAAGCATTACGCACGGTTCCCGGCACAGTTAAACAGAAATTGGTACAAATGATTTGCTTGTTTAGAAAATGGCTTATTTGGAAATAATATTTTGTTCAAACCACTTAGGGAGCAAATCAAAACTCAACCGCGTGGCAACCGGCGGTTCATTGTTTAGAACAATAGAAACCGGCTGCAACCTCACGGAACTGCGCGGAATCGGCGGTTGCCGGGCGGTCGAGTTTTGATGTGCTCCCTTACAAGAAATCGTCATAGAGGTTTAGCCTATTTTCCCTAACTCACCATCCTTGCCATCTTTACATACACCTAGCACATAAAGTCCCTGACCAGGTGCTTTGAGGTTGGCTAATTCAAGATATATAATCGGTACCAAAAATCTGAGATATACATTAAATGAGGAAATGACCGCACATAACAACAGCAAAGTTGCACTAGGTATTCATTGAATTGCGTGTGATTACTGTCATAACTGTCACACAAATCAATGATTTTCTATACCTAGTGCAACTTTGCTGTTGTTATGGGGCTTAAAAGAAGAAAAAAAAAGAAAAAAAGGGAAAGAGAAAGGAAGCATCCTGCTTTGTTTAGGACCCGTGCTTTAAGACTCGTGCCAAAGCATTATAAAGGGCAATAAGGCATAGTGGACAGTAGGCATGTTCAGACGGGCATAAATAATCGGCGTAAATTTAAACCCTACAGCAATTAAAATTCCACAATTAATAATTCTACTCCGGACAGTTGTCCACACGGTACTAAATTCAACGTTACTCCTAAGTTTTCCGACAAAGTTAACAAGACCATCGCAGGGGGCTCACGAGTAAATATCGGAAGTACACCCTTTGACCTTTGACCGATGACAACCGCGCGAGTTGTGATTATTGCGAATCCCGTTTTCGGCAGCCTGGTGCTAAGCATTGGTGTCCAGTTTACATACGATTTATTCCGTTATTTCCAAATGGTCGGTTCCTTTATTCGATTATCTCGCTTGAACATGAATTCAAGATCGAAATTTCTCTGTTTGTTACTAATTTTTCGCCCTTTTCGGATGGTGGTTTACAAGATGTAAGGCCTAGTAAAAAAAGTTCCATGTTTCCCGTCCCCGCAAATTTAGAAATCCTTTCATTAATTCAAGACACGTACAGTTTTGAATTATTTTCAACATTTGAAAAATACCTAAATTCAGTAAATAATCATTAAATAGGGGAAGAGAAGTGTTGACTGTAACATAATAAAACACTGATTTGTAAATGTTTGTATATATTTATTTCATTTGTTGTTTATTTTTGAAATTGAGTTACACAAAACCTATTTGTCATTTTATCCATCATTCATAAATGAAACATCTTTCTTTACCAGATCACAGGCATGCATAGGCTACAAACAACAATATAATTTTATTTGACCCAAATTGAAGAGAAAAAAATATATATGCAAACATTTAGTTACAAATCTTTACAGTGTTACCGTATATCATTTTACAGGCAACACGTCTATTGCACAAATAATAAACAAAATGTACTGAATTTAGATGTTTGTTTTTTTGTTTCTCTGGCAAGTATAGTGGAAAATCTGTTTAGGAGTGTCCCCGACACAGTCAATAAACCTGGAGACATGATTGATATAATGATATGTGTATGTTAATTAACTTTATGTATATGAATCTAATACGGTGGCTAGTTCATAATTTGGAATCTCTTTTCAGCATGAAATCCAAGATGGCTGCTGGCAGCCATCTTGGAATTGATGAAATCCTATAATTTCTATGTCTTTTTTTACTAACTTTATGCCCTGGAATCCCAATCTCTTTTCAGCTTGAAATCCAAGATGGCTGCTGGCAGCCATCTTGGAATTGATGAAATCCTATAATTTCTATGTCTTTTTTTATTACTAACTTTATGCCCTTGAATTCCCAAACAGTGATAATTGTATTATTATGGTATGCCTTCAACATTAATTCCAAGAAGACGGACACTTGTATATTCCAAATATTCATATGAGTGCACACCACCAAATAATATTTTGCATTCTGGCAATACCCGGCAGTGTTTAAAATCAAGAAAGACCCCACCATAAGTCTAAATTTAACATCCTAGAAAAGGTAAAAATTGCTGTAAATGTACCTGAATGTTTCATCATTTGGCATTTGTAGGTTATTTCTTCCGTATTAGGCCCAAAATCTCATGAATGCTATTAGTTTACATGATTTCACTGTTTACACCAATTAGAGCAAAAATCCCGGACCTTAGAATATAGGCAGCCTATCGTACCTAATATATATATCATTGGCCCGTAGGGGGGGGGGGGGGGGATGCTGGTTAACCCCACAAAAGGGATTGTTTTTAAACAGAAGACATCTTGATCTTCAATAAAAAACAATGAATGAACCAGCTAGCTCTAAGGGTAAGACAAATTAACACGAACTTGACCTCTAAACCACACAAAGCAATAGGGTACTTTTTGGTGGTGCGGGACGTGGACCATATCGGCTGAACCATTTAACCTAGAAACACAATAGATGTTGCTCTTGGATAATTTAATGTTCATGAAATCATTCTAGGATTCCCTGTAAGAGTTAATTATTCTCACCATGGATATCAAAGAAAAACACCATTTTAGAACATTGATGGTGCATATCTTTTGAGCCAAACGACCTTAGTGATGATGAAAGGGTATTATAATGGACTATGAGAAATCCATTGCTGTTGCTAGCAAACTTGAATTGTTTTGGCAAGTTTAAAATGTAGCAAGCCAAAACAGAAATTATGTGTCTTCGCTCCTATTCTGATGCTACCAGGATTTTTGTGCCTCTATATCTAAACATCAAGCTGGTGATAATTCCTTTCATGTCTTCTCACTAGATCGTAATTTGGCGAATCTGTATCTATATTGACTTCTGCGCTTCAATTGTTTTGCCTTTTACTTATTTATATATTTTGTTAATTTGTTATGGTATTTTATGGTTGTAAAGGTTGTGCGTCTTTGTAGAGCGCTTTTTAAATGCTTGTTATTATACTATTATTAAAACATAGTAGCTATTTTAAGTATTCTACCACACACTGTCTTATAAAGAAGATGGTGGGTGCAAACTGTAATTGGTCAGTATGGTCTGGCTTTCAATATACCAACACTGACAGAAAATGCGATCCTTATTCAGTATCACAAGACAATTCAACGAGTGAATGTACTTTGGGATCATTAATGAGGATCACTCTTGAACTTGAACCAGTAGAAGATCACCACATTTGTTATGCAACGTTTGTTTAATTTGGCACATACACCAATGTTCTGAATGGTTGAAACACTTCTTAACCTTAAATACTACGATTTATTACGCAAAATCCTCTGCCCAAGCGCATGCTTCCACATTGATTTTGGCTGACGTCATCGATCGAGCTAATTATGTGGGCACCAAATTGCTACCCGGGCAAGCTCTTGTGTGCTGTTAGCTCAGTTAGGAGCGCACGTGGGGCGTGCAGAAGGTACGCATATCGAATCAGGGTCGGACCGCGGTGGTTTGTTTGTTCAAAATCCCTCAATGTTTCCCCATCCCCCTGATTCACACCAAAACATCTCCGCCTGGGGTAAGGGTTAAAGACCAAAAACCAAACTAGAGTTATGCATTGTATTGCATTCTTCTAAAGCTTTTTATCGTTAAAAACTAAAATTTGTAAAGTTAATTTTGTGAATTAAAGCAGCTACCGTGTTTTATCATACTTTTGTGGGGTATACCAGTATCTGGGACCTAAAGTACACTTTCCCGCTACTGTGATGTTCATTCACACAGTAACAGTAGCGTAACATGAACGCGCACACTATTTATGCCAATTCTACTTCTTATCATGCGAATGAACCATCTACAGTGGGTTCGAGAACTTTTTCTAATTTGCACAGAATATGCATGCGTCTGATTTGTGGATTATTTAGCCAGTATTGATTTGTGCCAGAATTAAATGGATTACCAAACTAAACTTTGCTATTGACTGATAGATTATTTACTATGTTGACAATTATTATAGCGTATTGAAACGTAAACTGGTCTGTACATGTAGATCCCATTGTACAAACCAGTAAATGACATGGTTTACGAAAAGTACGCTAGTTTTCTTATTTTGCATCGGATTGATCTATATTTTCAGGATAATCATAATAATATATACACCCTGTATTAGAGAGCATTATCCTAGCTCAGCATAATCCGATAATACCACTTTTGTGTAGCCATGGAAATAGTAGTGTGTATGTTGGCGGGAATTTTGAACAGGTGTATCAATAACATTATTGATTAATCTGAATACATTAAAATAATATAGTGATAGTATCATGATGTGTTTGTCCCTGCTCTGAATCATAGCTACACATTTATAGTAAATGATAACTGATATCGGTTTTACTTTTGGTATGATGAAATCAAAGCCAGCAAGAAATGTAGGACAATGGACACGAACAATTACACTAAAGATTTTTTTTAATTTACGTTTTCTCTCCGTAGCCTATTGTATGATTAAATGGATGATTTCTCAATCATCATTGGACCACGACCAATTTAGTCTCAATGTAAAGCCCAATTAATTATTATGATATCCTGAAAATATGAGATCAATCCGATGAAAAATAAGAAAACTTTGTGTAAACCATGTCATTTACTGGTTTGTACAATGGGAATTCACACAGTAACAGTCGAGTTACATGAAAGTGCTCGATTTGTAACTCAATGAACCTGAACCATCCACAGTGGGTTCGAGAATTGTTTAACAAAACTTTTTTAATTTGCACAGAATATGCATGCATCTGTTTTGCAGATTTTTTAACCAGTATTGATTTGTGCCAGAATTAAATGGATTACCAAATTAATCTTCGCTATTGACTGATTGTAAACACTACTGATGTAAACAACGGTCACCTCATCTATACAAATTATGTTTGTTTTCTTATTTTTCATCGGATTGATCTCATATTTTCAGGATATCTTTTATGTTTATAATTATTGTAACGTATTGAAACTGTAAACCATGTAATTTTCACTGGTCTATACTCGTACATGTAAATCCCATTGTACAAACCAGTAAATGACATGGTTTATAGATGGTGTGACCGGTGACGTAGTGCCTTTCAGTATGCGTGCGCACCTACAGGGAATGTGCTTTAATTCACACTTGATTGATCATTACTTACCATGCTTACGGTGTAATAGTGCAGTAGTCATGGTCTGCATCCCTAAGCACAATGAGAGACTAGGTACTAAATCTGGTTGCCCGGCAGTATGCGTACGCACCATGCCCTTTCAAAATTGGCGCTCAGTGATGTATGTTTTGCTTTCGAATAGTATGTATGCAGTAGTCATGAACTAGTACCTCTAACATGTCTTTAGACCAGGCGCTAATAAATTTGTAAACACTACTGATATAAACAACGGTCATCTCATCTAGATACAAATTATGTTTGTTTTCTTATTTTTCATCGGATTGATCTCATATTTTCAGGATATCATAATAATTAATTGGGCTTTACATTGAGACTAAATTGGTCATGGTCCAATGATTAGAACAAGTATTACACCGTCATGAAAAAGTGTCCCATTTGTATACACCCTGTACTATAAGATTCAGGACCATACAAGTTAGATATTTTTCAAAATGGCGTTTAAAAAAATGTAAGGTGGCAACCATTCCTCTACCCTCGGACTTTGACGTCTTACCAGGGTAAGGTGGTACCCTCATTTTTCCCCGTCAAAATGAGCGCAATGGATGTAAAAGCGATCACCTAGAAGCCCTAGGTTACTGTTCTTTGCGTTTCAGCGCAAACGGCGAGAATTCTTAGGGGTTAGGTGGTAACCCCACTTTTTTTTGGAAGGACGAGGGATAACTGTGCTTGACTGCAAACTGTGTTTTGGATTTTATGCTTACTAGCTATAGCTATGCATATAGTACGCAAATGAGGTTATTTAACAACATTGTTCTCAATATAGATACGGTAAGGCCTCTATACAATGTATATCATGTGTCACCAAACCAAGTTTATTTCAGGAAAAGTGGTGTTGTTATTGTCATTTAATAAGTGCATTTGGTATAAGGGCATTTGTGGCATGTTGTATCAAATACCGCAGTTTATTGATTGCTATCTACGGAAGATAGCATTTCGTGCACGGTATGCTGATTGCTGCTATAATGCAAGATATACAAGATACAAGAGGGCTGACAGGCGGCATCGGGTTCTACGACTTTATTTTGCTATATTATACTAATTTAGTGCCCTTTTAGAATACAATCAAGATATTTTCAACCCGGACATCATATTTTCTGTCAAGTCATGAAGCTAGTCTTCTATACTTACTTGTCAAGTCAAGCAGAACCAGCCTTTTAAGGTTCAACCAAATACTGCTATTTAAGCGACACCATAAAATACAACGGGGAATCCCCAGCAAAGTTAACCACCGTGATATATTAACAATTACAATACTATTAATCTTTTCACAGAGTTGTGAATAAATTGAACAGGTCTATAACTTTAACAGAGTCTGTGGGTTAATGTTCATTATCTATGAAAGTTGTTGATACAAGTTCATATGCATTTGACTAGAGTATATCACATTGAAGCAGACAGCACTAACTGAAGCACTGCACAGTTGATATAACGGTATCAAATTGTTGTTAATACGCCGATAGCCGATTTGATCTATAGCCTACCATTTGAATGCAACTATGGGATTTTGGGTGAAGTTAAAAGCCATACTGGTGCGTATCCTATTCGCGGTCCATATATGTGTGTGCGTGTACAGACTGGTTGTCGAAAGGAAACACTGGGGTTATTCCATGATAGCTGTGGTAGCAGTGTTGGCGCTCCTTCTTGAGGGCATCTTTACGCTAGGATGTAGTAAGCATGGAGAGTGGAGAAGGTCAGTATTACATACTACAGTACTTTGTGTTTATATGGTTTTATTGCAAAGAAGATTTCTTGTGTAGTCCAGCATGCTTCGCACCAGGGTCGCATTCTGACGCGTCTGCGCGTCATGGACCTCTCACTTTCTTGTAGTGACGCGTCAGGTTTCAAATTGGAAAGACTTGCGGGTCCCGATCAAAATTGAAGGGACCCCTTAACACTTTCCACGCGGCTATTGGTTTCACCATACGAAACGGAGTTTTCAGAAACCTTCCTAAATTTCAAGGTCTATATATCAAGGATCACCAAACCAATACTAGGCATGTTAGTACTTATTTTAATGCATTTCTCATGGTGATTCCAAAGATGGTAATCAAATTCAATAAATTTCACATTTTTGAAACAATTTGTGAAATTTTGGAATGTCGTCTGCAGACGCCTGCCGCGTGGAAAGTGTTAAGTTTGACGATGTATGGAAATGGGAACCTTAAGAAATTCTGTAAATTACATATCCATCCTTTGCTCACAATATAAATTCATTAACACTGTCCGTAAAAAAGTAAACTTTTCAAACACCCAAACATCAGGACCTCTCAATTTCTTGGGGGGACTCCTTAAATTTCTTTTTGAAGCCCTACGCGCGGGGTCCTGAACAATTTCATGGGACCTCTCACATTTTTGATCCAGTGCTTTCCATGCTTCGCACGCACACTGATACGGTGCCAACAGGAAAACAAACAGTGACAAACATGTGTTATGTTAAATCATGAAGTATATGCGTCGTTCTTAAAAATCACGCACTATGAATACCCCTGTGAAGGGTATAACAGAATTACTCCTTACTACTACTACTAAATAATAATGAGATTTATAAAGCGCCTTTTACAAAGTAGACAAGGCGCTGATACTTCCATCATCAGTCATGTTTCCTCCTTCATAATACATGGCACAGATAGGCATCTTGCACAAGGATATGAAAAGAAGTTGAACCTCAACTAAAATGTGAAGCCCCTCATTTACAATTATTATAAGCCTTTTTCATTGCAACATAATGTCAATGGGAACCAGTTGACTATGGTGACAGAAATGTGATGAAAGTGAAGCATGCTGGTGTTACTCAAGAAATCTGCTTTGGTTTTATAGTATAATGCAATGCTCAAAACGTACTTTGCCAGCCATAATGTATGCTCATAAATCACAATGATGGCCCCAATCTAAACGATTTAATCATATTTCATCGATTTGAAGCATTGCACGTAAAATTGGTGTACTGAGGAAGTAAAAGTAGCTATTGCTAAAAGAACAGGACAAAGAAAGAATATTCGCGTCCACGAAAATATGAAAGGAATTTATGCAGACGTGCATCAAGTCAGTCGGACACAAATAACAAATGTATGGTGTAAAGTGAGAAAATAAATTCAAACTGAATAAAACAAACAATGAAACGTATTATTATAGTGCTATCATAATTTTCGAAATCGCACACCTTTTCTAGAATATTCCGTGTACATTTTAATTAGGTCTAAATAAAACCTTTGCAGACGATCCCTAAGCAGACGACAAGCATTGCCCACAGCACCATCAGCTTCCTGAGAGCTCCTCCTGAGACGTTTTTGAAAACGTTGTTAACTAATGGGGTGGGAGTGGGTGTGTAACCCCCTAAAAATCCAAACCGAGATGCAGAGTATGCTTATTTTGGTACCACGGTATAGCTAAAGGTGTCCTCTTTCCACACATACCAAAACAAGTACAAACATCCCACGCATGAGGATGAGGGTTAATAATTCCGTAATTTGGGTTTATTTCGGGGTTTATTGAGCCTTGTTTTGCTATTCACCCGTCGACCAACCCCTGGAGTTCTTTAATTTAGCAGTATTGGCGTATATCTATTCTGTGGTGTCTAGGTCCGGGTCAAAAGTGCATTCTGTTCTGTAATTGTTACGGTTAACTAAACACTTACACATTTTGTACAAAGCTAAAGTTTTAAACACAACGCTGACTACATATGCTACTCAGTAGACCATCCAAAGGCAATAAATGTGTTTTAAAAAAATGGATCATGGCATTTTTTGTTACAGCTCTACATCTAGGCTAAATTAAGTGCTTAAACAGTATGGTTTCAATTTTTTGTGTGTTTTTGGTGCAATTCATATCTTTGAACAATGTACTATCCACCAGTAATTAGTTTGACCTGATATATTGGTTTTTAAGGAATAATCCATATCTAAAGCTGCTAAAATATAAAGAAAATAAAGGCACAAGGGAGTACAAAAGGGCACTTTTCTCAGTTTTGATATAGTGAATGCTGTTTCATTAGCTTTTGCGGTATAGGTATTACATACTACTTTTATAATGCAAAACACCTGTTTAAGGTCATTTAACATCAGTTTTAACCATCTGGCGGCCATTTTAGAATGCGATAAATATTCAAAACTTTCACAGAGGTGAGTTGTTTATCAAAAAGCATTAGTTTAGCAGTTAAGAACATGGTATATATGATGCAATATACGCTGTAATAAGCTATTTTTACAATTAGGGCGGCCATTTTGGCGGCCATCTTGATTTAATATATGTTAACAAAGCAAAAGTACTGGATATGAGTTACTAGTGATCTAATGCATACACACCATTGTTAAAAAATATACCTTTATCATACATTTTGTTTGATATTATCTCCTTTATGAAAATTGACCCCTTTGGCGGCTATTTGGACGCCATTTTGAATTACGCCTTAGGATATCAAAATTAGTTTTGGCATCACCCTGAATGGGCTTTAGGACCATTAAAAGGAAGTTCAAATGTTGGGTTGGGGAGTCTTGGGAGTGCACGGAAGACCCCGATCAGATACTACGCCTCTAATTCACTATAATGATTATATAAATATAATACCATTGTCAAATAACCCTTGAATGCCCCTTTAATGTTAAATTTCACCCGATTTGTTATCATAAAACTATCTATAAAGGTCATAGACCATGTCAAACTCGTTTGCTGATTATTCAAACATCGCATGACAGATTAAGCAACTAGCGAATATATAAGTAGCAATAAAACGACAAAACTGAGAAAAGTGCCCTTTTGTACTCCCGTGTGCCTTAATTTTCTGTATATTTGAGCAGCTTTAAATTTGAATTATTCCTTACAAAAACAATAAATCAGGTCAAACTAATTACTGGTGGATAGTACATTGTTCAAAGATATAAATTGCACCAAAAAACACAAACATTAGATTTTTGCTCAAAAACGGTATTTTTATGCTGAAAATGGCCTAAAAATCGGTTTCTATTTTTGACACCCCCCTTCATTGGAAACCTTAATGTTTAAGCACTTAATTTAGCCTAGATGTAGAGCTGTAACACAAAATGCCATGATGCATTTTTTTAAAGCACATTTATTGCCTTTGGATGGTCTACTGACTTGTTAATGATTCGACGTCTCACCTTCGACGTCTTACTTAAAGGGACACAATGTCATGTTGAATTTATTTTATTTTAATTAATTTACTTCAGAATTCAAGATGAACATTAAAAATTGCCAATATTGTTGTTTTTACTAAAAAAAAACCACCAGCAAAACTTGATTAAAACAATGTTTTAATATGTTGGAATACCACCCCAACCATGTAAAATACTGGTTGCGGCTCAACCAGCATTTTGAATCGGCGTTTTGTTGTACAAATAGAGCTGATGTTTCTTAATCCTTATATAGGTGTAACTTCATACATGAAATGCAATTGTAAGAATATACAAATCTCAGTTTTTATCATACATTTTTTGTAATTGAGGGCGCAGACTCCACCACATCTCTTAACATGCTTAATGCCCTTTAAATGACGTCAATTGTTTAATTGTTGTTTTGAAACAAATTTGGCATATACATACGTAGGTCTTCTTGTCGCTTCACTGACAGAGATGTGTCATCGCATCCGCCTGCAATTATCTCGCGAGGATACACTGGGATACATATCGTATCAATAAGTTCCTCATACTCTTTATTCAAAGGTCATTCCACCGGGGTTTTTTTTAATTCGTAGAATAATATTGTATGATTTGAGGTGATTTCAATCCTAATGTTCTGTCAACACCTCTCGATTTTTATTTATACTAAACGAGAGACCTACAACCATGACAACAGTGGTCAATTTTTTAGAGGCTTATTTCGCAAAATATCCTGGGTTAATCATGATTGATGAACTTCATTTATTTTTGTTTAGGTGGGGGGAGGGGTGCGTGAAAACCATCGGAGAGGGAAGACAAAACAAATGAGGTAAAAATTAGGGGTATCTTGGCACGATGATTGCAGACCAATCGTCAGTAATGTTTAGATTTTCATTAAAAGTGAACCTATCCAATTATTTGGAAGACAAATAAGGTCAGATTTGAGTAGACTTGGGGGAAGGCGTCGTGACTTAGGGGGGGGGGGGGGGGGGGGGGGGGGGGGGGGTATTTTGACCGCCGTTTGCACCACCCATTCAACATAGTTTTTGTTTTAGTATAACATTGTACGAATACGCTAAACGTGTTTATATGGTTAACTCTCATGAAAATAGTGCAAATGAGATTTCAGAAGTTGAAGAAAAAAATTGTCTCCAATTTTATTTATTACACTATTTTTTAATAGTAGACATGTACTGGATACTAGATTTAAAATTTTGTGAACAACACTCATTGCATTTTTGTACAATATAACGTTGAATTTATATTATAATATCACTTGTTTGCAGCTTTTGCTCCATGTTTATTACGTTATATACTTCCTATCAGCTCTAAATCAGAACGAGTTTACAAACTGTGATGCCAAAAACACAAAATTATAGTTACGAAAGCATACTTCTACCAATTACAGCGAACAAAATGCAATGTAATTTTGTAAATTGCAAGTATTATGAATTGTTTTTGGTCTTCACATCACTGTTTGAACCTCAGCTTTAAAACTAAAAAAATGCACGGTTTTCCAAAATGAATATCTTTGTGCAAAGTATAAAATATATCTTTAATCGTATCTTTTTCCAAGCGTTATAATGTGTTTTTAAAAGTTAGCTCAGAAACAATAAATATTATGCTTTACCAAAAACGCTGGCATTGGTTTTCGGACTTTATGGGGTGGGTAACGTAATAAACATATACAAACACATGTAAACAAATATATTCAACATCGACCAAGTCAGTTTATTTTGTACACAGACATATCTTGTAAATGGTATTTTAGTAAAAGTTCGGTTACCTAAAGTCCACTAAAAGACAGTTCTATATATTGTCGACTTGCTCTTTTGATGTAGGGTAAATATGGTGAATAACGTAATAAACATGGTCACTAAATCGACAGATGTAACATGGCACTTTACAGATATGTTGTTAGACCATGACATTATTACCTTTATGTAAATTTTAATAGCACTAAATATTGAATAGCCTTTTATCTCTTAAAATTAGTAAGATATTGATTTGTTTTATTTAAAATGATGGTAGTAGAATTGTTAATAAGATTGTACTCTGATGACCTTTTTGTCTCCACTGTTGCATTTGGTTCTGCCGGTATCGCCATTGGTTTTTTGCACTGTGTGGCATATATTTCTGTATAATAAAGATAACAAAAACAAAACAAAGTTAATGACATATATTGCAGCTGTTTCAGCTAGGTATACCGTATTTATTCACACAATTATACGAATTGGTTTATTACGTTATCCAATAGCCATAGAACTATGCATCATTGAAGCATGCAAACAAATGAGATTGTGTCAGTATGTGAGACAATATGTATGTACACTAAGTTAACATTCATAAACACATAATAAATGTTGAATCACTATGAACAGGGTGCAATTATATTTATCAAATGATGGAAAGTTTATTACGTTGTCCATTATAAGGTGGTTTCAGTCCTCACATAGAATAGTCCACATATTACAATTATAACATTGGATACAATGTATGATACTCAAGTACATCAATCATGAAAGTTACTGAATTGACGCCAACATTGACATGAGACTAGACAATGAGGTTGGTTACGTTATCCCGTTTATTACGTTATTGGCAACTGCAACAGTGCCTAATGCTGGCTTATAACGTATATACAAAGCAATCAATGAAGCTGTTAACGATACCTACTGCATTTCTTCACATTATTAACCCCATTCTGATATCATAGGTCCATTTTCAATGTGCTTAAGAGATCTATAATGACTTCAACTGTCATTCAGCTTAATGTTCATATTACTTACCAAAAAAAAAGAGGAATTCTTACCATTCGTCGTGGTTTTTTTGCATTGTACTTTCATCGAGTATCCCCCATGCATGCCTGCGAAAAGGGCCTGCCACGTATCTTTGTTTAATACAGTCGTAGAGAGCAGCTGTCTCTCTGTCGATTTATTCGACAACGTAATAAACGATAACGTAGTAAACGTTTTTCGTACTCAAAGTACCATGTAGACGATCTGGAAAGAGCTAGCGAGTGTTCCAAGTAACCACATAGTCTATGTATATGTATCAAATTGGTTTTTAACCAAAAAGTGTGTTTTGATACATAGTTCGGGAGAAATCTCAACAACGTAATAAACATCCTTAACAAGGTCGCATGCTTTGCAGCATTTTGATTTCTTCTCAAGGTCAGACATGCTGCTATAGATTTTTGATAATATTATTTTCCAACACCCATGTTCTTTTAGATTCAAAATATGTACATTTAAATGTTTAAATGTTAATTTTGAACAATGTTGATCCTCAATATGTCGCAGGTAACGTAATAAACATCAACATCTCGGACAACATATATGAAACTGAAACAGGTAAACATCGTAAAAGATGTGCATTTTTTTTCTATCCATGGAATATCGCTATATGTTCCCTACAAATTATGACATATCTTGTAGAAAATGGTGCCCTATTTGTATTGTAATTAATAAAGGCAAAATATACATTTATGCTGCGGACATGGAAATTTCGCTAATTTGGGGTATATGAGGGCATTTTTTTGAGTGAAAACACGTTCAGAAGTATATCAAAGTATATAGATCCAAGTAGAAAACATCAATATCTATCTAGAAAAGAAGTTTTTCAAGCAAGAAAACATTGCATAACACAGAAATGGACCAAAGACATCAAAAAGTTCATTTTGCACTGTTTTCATGAGAGTTAACCATATAATTTCCAACAGTATGGTAGGAAACTCCGCTAAATTATAATAATAATAATTGAACATCTGAATATGTTGTTATATATATACCTCATATGCTACCAAAGTTGGTAAATTGTGGTATTGTATACAATGTATTATGAACAACCACGCAGTCTAAAATGTCACACATTACAAGGTCACGTAGGCTCTAATGGGGTTTGAATAATGTACGAGTTGCGAGTTGGAGTTGCGAGTACGAGTTGTGAGTTACTGGGAGTGAATTGAAATGTAGATTATGCGAGTTAGAGTGCAAGTTACGAGCTGCGAGTAGAAATATGCGAGTTGCGAGTTGGATTTTTGCGAGTTAAAGTTGCAAGTTATGAGTTGCGAGTTGAAATGTACGAGTTGCGAGTTACACAAATGCAAATTGACATTTGCGAGTTGTCACATGCGAGTTGCGAGCGCCCTATATTTGCGAGATACTTTCATTCACTTTGCATTAATGTTATTTTGTGGGGTACAAGGAAAAGTAATAGCTGCCTTATATGATATGTTGCATGCAAGGTAAGGGATAGATGCTTTGCATCAATAGCTGTTTTGTGCAGTAATGTGTTATTTTGTAGGATATAAGCAATAGTTATTTTACATTAATAGCTGCTTTATATGTTAGTTTGTAGGGTAGAAGTAATGGCTGCTTTGCATTAATAGCTGCTCTATATGTTATTTTGTAGGATTTTATGAAATCACAAATACAATCCTCTATGAAGCCGCTCTTTGACGGTTATATGTTTATTAGAATATTAACACTAACGTAAAACCAAAATCCACTCATGAATTCCGTTCTCTAATTAAAATCTGTTGCGCAAAATACAAAAAGAAAAATGCGAAACAGATCTACAACTTCACAATAATTCCTCTAAGAACATTCGCTCTAATGCTTATGTTTATTTCATTAGAATAACACTCACGCAAAACACAATTTTGAATTCCGTTATCGATATAAAATCTGTTGCGCAAATACAAATATGCGAATGGATCTATAACTCACCGATGAAATCCTCTATGAAATCACGCTTTAACGGTTATATATTTATTTCAATAGAATAACACTCGCGCAAACGAGAATCAATTCCTGAATGTTGTTCTTTAAGTAAAATTGCACAAAACACAAAATTGTGAAACGGATTTATGCCAACTCACATGTATTTTTTACATTTTTGTGTGACTTTTTGCAAATCTCATGGCATCAATTAAAACCCATATAGTCCAGTCAATCTATCGCCAATGATAGCATGACCCACCACAAATTGCAACACAAGGTTTTTCTTCAGTTTCTTCATTAGAAATGTCTCTGGAACAACATATCAAAAGTCTAATAAAATCTAAGCAGGCGAAAGTCATTTTTTCCGTAAATAAAAAAAACCCTATTTTTGACAATATCTTGACTTCACAATATTATTTTACAAATATTTTAACTGCAAAAGTATGGTTTAACGTTTTTAATATCAATGAATCCATTGAAACATGTTTTAATATAATTGGCCTGTAACTTGCTTTGTTAACACATCTAAATCCAAGATGGCCGCTAAAATGGCCGCCAGAAATGGTAAAAACTCCGTATATTGGCATATATAAACCAACATGTATGATTGACAGAGTATAGTTTTAACAATGGGATGTATGGGTTAGACCACTAGAAACTCATATCTAGTATTTTTGCTTTGTTAACATACTTTAACGGCTGTACATTGAATTTTTTGAATTTTCAACAACAAAACAGAATGGAAAACATTGGAATGTTTGCACATTTCTTGCTAATTTTTATTTTTTTTATTTTTTAAATTGTGTTGACAGTTTTAAAATATTTTGCATTTGTTTTGACATTGTTTTGAAAATTGCTGTAAATTCCCAAAACTGTCCCGATTTGTTTTGAACCCACTCCCCCCAAACATCCCCCTAAAAAAACCTCAGCCCGACCGACCCTACTTGAGAGGTTCGAATGCCCGTAGAACTGGGTGTTTTTAGTTCATTTTTATTGTTTCAAGAAGTTGTATTGTACTTACATTCCAAATTAATAACCTATTTGTACTAGTTATCCAACATGTCTATGCTGTGTATGTTTTGCAATACACAATATTCTTGAGTCTCAACAAAGGAATATTTCAGTTCCATTAAAATTGTGCAAACATGTAACAAATATATTTTTAACATTTACAACCACATTACCTTTTTATACCGTCTCCACTACAAAGTGTACTCGTAAATATTTGATTACAAATTCCGACCAAACTATATTTTACAAATATGATAAGTGCAACAAATTATAATTGTTTGTGTCTTTATTTCCTTGTCCGTTTCAATCATTACAATAGTTTACAAATCTAAATTATCTCATGATCCTGGAAAATTCTATCAGAAATGTAAACTTGAATCGTTGTAAGTCACACTACCTACATGTATACCATTCAAGAAACAATAAGACACACTGAACTTTAAACAATAGCACCTTCCCACTTAATAGTGTTGCCTGCAACATTACTCAAAAAAGTACTTAGACAATTGTTGTCCAGCTAAAACATCTATAATAATAACCTTAGTTCAAGAAATTGCAAGCTCTCTAAAGTTTAATTAAATTTTTTCCACATTTTGTCAACTATATTCAGACACTAAATACAAACGTTTAGCAGATGCCGTTAATAGTGAGCTTGCAAAAAACCACATTCACATAAACGCAATAGAAAGTCTTCTGTTCTTACTTTAAAATAACAATAGCTCCTCATGAAAACAATGTACTTTCTGTTTACGTTGATGTGAACGTAATTTTCGCCAACACACATATTTAAGCACATTCAAGTCTTAGCTGATAAGCTGTGAGTTTTTCAGTGCGTAAATCCATAGACGGGTAAAACATTGATTTTTACCGTATATGGTAAATCACACACAAATCAATGATTTCCTATACCTAGTGCAAGTTTTCTGTTGCATGCGCGGTCATTGAAATCGACATAACTTTAAAAGTATCCATTCGATTTTGTTGAATGAGGTATCAAACTGCGGAGAAGAAATTTGCTCATTTACTGTTTATCTCAGATTTTTGGTACCGATCATATATTTTGAATTAGCCAACCTCAAAGCACCTGGTCAGGGACTTTATGTGCTAGGTGTATATACATTATTAAAAACATAGAAGCTTTGTCCGTTATAATTATTCTTGTGTGTTTCGATCCCCGCTCTCCGCCATGCGAGTAATTCTCCAAGGCACGTCATAAAATAACTGTACTTGTATTCAGTGGTATTACAGAGTTTCTGAAACCATCTAAAATGGTGTACAAACCCATTAAAAACAACACATTTTAGAGTGAGTAAGATTCATGAGGCTACTCGATTACAAAATGTTAGGCTAAAACCAGAGAACCATATAATCATATGATAAATAATGTCTCATGTTACATAACTGATGGTAACAATGTCTGCTTACTCAAAAAAACCTCGAAGCAGCCTTTATGCCTTTCTTACTATATTGATTTGGATTAGTGTTGTCATGGGATAAGTGTACTTTAGGTCCTAAATTCTTGACTTTACTAGTATCGTCCGATACTAGAACACCCAGTATCGGACGATACTGGTACGAAGTTAGTGTTCCAGTGTCGTCCGATAATGGGACATAAAGAAATGTACCAGTATAACAAAATTATGTACCAGTATCGTTCAATACTGGCACAAAATTACACTAGTAACATGTGTACCAGTATCGTTCAAGTACTGGAACATAAAAACGTTCCAGTATCGGTCGATACTGGAACACAATTTGGCGTTCCAGTATCGACCTATGCTGGAACAGTAAAATCGTAACAGTATCGACTGATACTGGCAACTTTCATGTGTCAATATTGAACGATACTGGTACCAGTATATGGGACCTAAAGTACACCTTTTCCCTGTCGTGCACGCAGACGAAGTAGGCATACCAGTAGGCATACCTATGTAGAATGGCTTCCATCTCATGCAGGCGTCAATTTGAATCTTGAACCTACCCTCCTCAAGCCTGAACCTGTATTCATTTTCCTCCAGGGAAACAAATAGGTCAAGATTAGGTATTTCCTGCAATTTTTGCGCTTACTATGTTCGTTCTAGAGTAATAATGGGAGAAGATGACATAGGTGACGATTCGCCATTAGATTCACATTTCCAAAAAATCGATTAATAGTTCAATATTCACCACTTCAAAAATATAACTAGGCAATGATTATGTGTCTAATATTTGACTAACATTGAGAAGGTTACTTTCATCATGCACGTTGATGACTGCATTAATAGTTTGGTTATATTTCTCTTCTAAATACACAGGTTCATCCCTTGCGTGTTTATCTACCTAGCTGGAACTGTGCCTACACTGTGTTTGCTGGAGTGGTCTCTGTTAGAAAATCGACTAAATTTTCAGAAGAAAATTGGTACCAACTCATGTTCACTGTTCGAAAATAATGACACCATCGGTCGAGTTTCCATAGCTTTTCGTGGGGTAAGTCTGAGTCATCCCCTCTCTGAAGTATGAAATGGATTACATGTGTGAATTTGATATTTTGGAACTTTTGGTCATGGAAGGGAGGGAGGAGATGGGTGTGGGAACCACTAAAATTACACTGGCAACCATCTTAACATATTTATTTAGCAATTTACACTGGGTACCACCGATATGACACTGGGAACCACAAAAAAGGTCATTTTGTCAACCCTCTCCCTTCTTATACAGCACAAACCCGCTCAACCTCGACATATACTTATTGAGCACTTCAACAACTCGGAAACTAAACACTGGGAATCATCAAAACGAAAATGGAAACCTTCAAAATAGGTCATCTTGACAACCCACCCTTCCTTATTCACAATGACACTGAATCCACCAAATCTCCCGCATCCCCTCGCATCCATAAATCCAAAACATACGGCCACACTATCCGGCCGCATCACAACCACCACGAACTCCTAAAAATGATGATATTTTGCATTGTTAGAACAGCTTATTACAACGCAATACGACTATATAATATCGTAGTTGCTAAATGGCCCATTACCAATCAGATCACAGCATTTGAATCTATTTACATCGACTAAGTAATAAATACGTAACTATTGTGTCGTAAGATTATGTCACTTCACTGCCCAGATGAAGTTAAACAGACTTTAGACATAAACCTATAATATAACTTCAAATGATATTCACTTGATAATTACAGATAGACTTTGAAGAAAGCTTTGATTTGGGAAACATCAATTGGGCTCTATTTTTGGAGCAGATTATGGTGTTTCTTCTAGTGGTCGGCAGATGGCTGCTACCCAAAGGCAAAATGTCGCGTGAGACACTCTCCAACGTATTGCTAGCATACATCGGTACCGCCGCTGATATTATTGAATTTCTCGCCGAAGGTGTCCAAACAGAAAAGGTCAGCTGTAACAAAATGGTCGTACTTATAATGTTGATTGTCTGGTCTGTAAGTCTGTTCATGTTTCCGCTAGAGCTAAGTCCTAAACCAGATCCGCGGCATAGGAGTTTGTCACAAATTAACGAGACGTTGGTGCAGCGATGTAGCAACACCGAGGTGTGGGCGATAATTCTGGTGGTAATCATGCAAGACGGGCCATTTCTTGGAATGCGGCTGTACCTTGTTATAATATACGAAGTTTTCGACCAAGGACTGATATTTTTTACCTTCAAGAATATCTTGGTAATTATGCTCCAACTGTACCGCCTCTGGATTCTTCTCTGTTTGACCTGGGATCAAGAAGAGGGGCAGTTTTCGTTCCGAATAACCGCGGCTATTCGTCAGACATTACGAGCGCCCCCACGCGAAAGACATTCGGCAGACCACGGCCCGCACCGAGGAGCAGACAATAGCGCTTTTCAGTTTGATACCGAGATGACGCACCCTGATAGTACACAATTACAGAGACCGGATGAACCTCCTCAGTCACCACATCGACGACCTCAGTCCTCGCATTCCCAGGGCCGGCCCCAATCCCCACATTTCCAAGAAGCTCATTCCCCGCAATTCCAAGGACAGCCACAATATTCCGCTGATGGGCAAGCAATTGATTATAATAGAAGTCTTCCATCACAGGTGCAGCCTGGTTATAATAACAACTACCCGCCGCAGCAGCCTACCGAGGTTCCTCACACTGTCGACGGACGAGGACGAGGACGAGGTCGAGGACGTGGACGAGGACGAGGACGAGGACGAGGACGAGAACTAAACGAGCAGCCAAAACAACAACATCGTGGTGGTGGTGAACATTTTGGTCGTCGATAAATAAAAACTGTTGCATCCGTTACCGGCAAGATCGTACAAAACGTCAATTCTTACTCTGGATCTGCGGGAAATGATCATCTTTGAATTCGCCAGAGAAGTTTTTTGAATCAGTGATCCTCCTCCTAATTCTGTATTTGACATGACCAGGTTTACATGTAAATCATTACGCACAGTTAAACAGAAATTGATACAGGCTATCCCAAAATGATTAGTACCCATCGATGCCCAAAGTTCAATCATCAAAATCAATGAGATTAGATCCATTGTTTTTTATCATATTATTTGCTATACTGTACCGTTTCATTAGAATTTTAGATCATGACTATCGGACTTTTTTAATGAAGTTACACTCCATTGTGTAAGACTTGGTGATTGCACCTTTTTGGAAAAGTGCAAAAAAAAATGTTTTTTTAAACTCTTGTCTGCTAATATAGTTGGTTCCTTTCTATTTTAAACTGCTGTTGTATTATATTGTTGTTTAAACTATATTAATACTTCTTCATTTTGATTCAATTTGAAGAGTAAAAATGGATCGTCACGCATGAGCGACCCCAAGCTTTGTTTCTATAATGAGCTAGTTTTGAGGCTAAACTTGAGGGACATTTAACAGGTAAAGACGTGGTCATAGGTTATTAGCAGTGGCTTAGACTTATTTTTCATATTGGGAATGCAATTTCCTACAAACTTGGTAAAAATGATATGGTCCCTTAGTGTTTAACCTCACGAAATCCATTCTCCAATGTGAAAATGAAATCTAAGCCACTGGTGATTCACAAACACCACTTCATTTAGAAGTCCCTAAACACTTGTCAAATAAAACAATGCATGGGGTCACTCAAGTGTGACAAACTTCTTTTACCCGTTAAATTGAATTGAGGAGCAGAATTATTAATGATTTGAACACCCATAACTAATATTTAATAACAGTAACAACAGAAAGACACACAATATTATATTGAGTAGACAAGAGAGTATGAGAATACACAAGTTTTTTTTAAAAACAAGCTGTAATAGCACACACATTTTTAGCACTTTGTCAAACAGGTGAAATCACCATGTTATACATAATGCAGTGTATCTTGAGTTTGATAAATCCGATATTCATGATCTAAAATTCTAATAAAATAGTACAGTATGACAAAGATGATGTAAAAACAACCCAATCCCATCGATTTTGATGATGACAAAAATGATTGAACTTTGGACATCGATGGGTACTTATCATTTTGGGACAGCCTGTACAAATGAGTTGCTAGTGGAGCAAATGGCTTATTTGGAAATATTAATTTGTTCAAACCACTTGTTCTTCATAGAGGTTTGTTTTGCCCCAATCGCGCCCTTTCCCAGCTAGCTATCCACCTGTTATGAAGGTGACGACCATATGTTGAAAAAGGGGGTATGAAAAGGCGGGCGGGGAGGCATGCAAGGGACATAAGAACCTATAAGGATTAAGAAAATTCAGCCCTCTTTGTACAACAAAACGTCGATTCAAATATGCTGGTAGAGCCGCAACCAGCATTTTACATGGTTAAGGGTGGTATTCCAACATATTTAAAACATTGTTTTAATCAAGTTTTTCTGGGATGATTTTTTTAGTAGAAACAACAATAATGTCAATTTTTAATGTTCATCTTGAATTCTGAAGTAAATTAATTAACATTTTAAAAAAATCAACATGACATTGTGTCCCTTTAATGACGACAGAAATGTTTAAAACTTCATTCTCATTTAATACAGAAAGAAATTGACTTCACATCCTGATTTACAGGCATTCTTCAAATTATGAAACACGAAATCTGACAAAAAAGAATTATGTTTCAGTATAGACTCCACTCCGTATCATGTTATTGTATGCCTGAAACTCCCACGTTCATGACGTTTAACAGTCAGGTCAAATATGCCAAATCTGGAAACAATCGGGAAATATGTTGCTTATATCAAAACTGTTTTTTTTTGCCAGCGGTTATTTTTGCGAATTGACAAACTGTTTCATACAAAATGAATGGCTATGTTTAAGGTTTTTATTTTCGTGACTCTGAGCCTCCAGGATATTCACGAAATTAAATAAATCGCAAACAGAAGTATAGTCCCCCCCCCCCCCCCCCTATATCTAGCGTCTTTATTTTAACCCTAACACTACCATATACCACAATATACCACGACTGGGCACGTTGGTACCACCCGGCGTGGAAGTTTTTTGATGAAAAAATGGAGAGCAATACACTGCCCAGACTGTGCTTGGAAGCCGTGGTGTTGCGGGGAATTGGAAACTCCGCGTGCTGGAGGTCCCTGGATCAAATCCCGGGGGGATCGGGGGGATATTTTGGTCGATTTTCCACGTTGAAGAAAAAACTCTGAAAAATGTGGGGGTAGAGTTAGGATTAAGACAGGACATCAAGGCTTTTTCTCATCTGTTTGTTCATTTCTGTTACTTGTATATGTCTTCTATTGTATTTTCTCAAATATATTAGTTTGTAGTATTTAAGTTTTGTTTAAGGGGGTGCAACAACGGCAGGCATTTGCTTTTAGTCGTTCCTACTCCATCATATAAATTGTTAAATTGTCAATGTATTTTGTCTTTTGGTATGAGGGAAAATATAATATATTAAATTGAATTGAATTTATTTTAAATATAGGATATCAAGTTTGGTAAATTGTGCTTTTTAATTAACCAAGAAGCTAACTAATTATCCATTACCCAATAAATGGTCTTTCAATTTTGTTTTTTATTCTTTTGTATTTGAAATTTATTTATGATTGGATAGATAATTAAATGGTCAATATTTAGACAATTATTGTCTTAGCATGTTTCACCAACAACAGTTGACGTCCTATCTTAAAATAATGTCGCCAGAGGCAAAAGAAACTGCTTAATTTTGCAATTTATTACATTTCGCGAATATACCTGAAGGCTCAGAGTCGCGAAAATAAATACCTAAAAATAACAATTCATTTTGTAGGATTTGTGGTTATCATGGTTATGATAACATAGAATATCCACCTCACTGAACATGAAGTAGTTTGTCAATGCACAAAAATATATCAATGGCACAACATATTTCTTGAATATGACTCTATTTCAATATGACTCTTTGTGAATATACACCCTTTGCTCCATATTTAGAAGGACTTACCATTGCGTGGACAGCTCCGATATGGATTCAGTTATTAAAGGCATATTATGTGATCTTTTCCAGAGAGCGCCCTCTATTCATGATTTTTTTTAGAAAGTAGATTTTCTTGCAGATTTACATTTCTGATCATAAATCGTACATACATTCCAAGTTACATAGCGATACGATTCCTAATTACCTCAAAATCATGGTTTTAGAGTGAATTTAGACTAGAATAAAATAAGTTGTCGGATATCCGACAGTTTATTTTCACTCTAAAACCATGATTTTGAAGTAAGTAAGAATCGTATCGCCCTGTAACTTGGAATGTATGTACGATTTATGATCAGAAATGTAAATCTGCAAGAAAATCTGATTTCGATTTTTTTTTCGATGTTGAGGGCGTTCCCTGGAAAGATCACATAATATACCTTTAAAACACGCATACTACTACTACTAGGGATAAATTTCACTGATTCTTTTTATATGGGCGGGAGAATATGGTATTTACGTGCTTCATTGGTTTGTCAAAATTACTTGGTCTTTTTGGAAATAAACATTCATTCTTGGTCACTGGAGACGATTTTGTAACTCCTTGCACCACACTTTGTGCTACAATCCTTATTTTACAGTGATGTATGTCTTTATTAGAAATACTTACACGCCATTGTGTAACTTGTCAGTAGAAATTGATATTTTTATATTTAATAATGCGGGTTACTTTATGTGTGTGGAATTGGGGTGGAGTTGGGTAGGGGTGGGTTTGTTTGGTTTGGTTGGGTGTTGTGGGATTTGTTGGGTGGGGTTTGGTTTGGTGGTTGGGGTTAGGTTTGGCGGGTGGGATGTGGTCTGGTGGGTGGGGGTGGGTTTGCTGGGGTGTTATGGGGTGTTGTGGGATGGGGTTGAAGCATTGACCAATGGTCAAAGAGAAGATTCACGGGGTCAGAAGGTGATATGGGCCTAGTTTGAAGCAATCTTAATTTTTTAAAACCCCCGGTTGTTATTGAGCTGATCGGTTCGGTGCAAATGCTAGTCAAGTACTATACAGGGTGAGTCAAAAAACTGCAACAGTGGAAAAAAACCATCTTGTTTTTAAACTAAGTTAAAATTTGAAAATGTTTAAACGTTATAAGAATACCCTACTTGTTACTAACTTTGTGTGAAAAAATGAAGGTCAATATCATTTTCCGTTTGCCTTTGGTGAACCTTTTTACCCGTGCACCAACTTCACACGTTTGTCAACGAGATACCCAAAACATGCATAAGATCGCAAAATATGTCTCCCGTTCAAATTTGGAAAATTGAGTACATTCGTGATGTAATTGGAATTTAATGCATCCTTTCTTGTTAACATGTGAGTTAACATAATCAATTTACCTCACCCATGCTATGAATTGGTTATAATGTTCTAAATTTGGATGAAAAACTGAACCTTTCCAACAAACGAAAAATGCGATCGACTTCATTTTTTCACACAAAGTTGGGAACAAATATGTCATTCTTGCCACGTTTAAAAAGTTTCAAAATTCAACATGGTTTTGAAAACAAAATAAATTCTTTCTACTATTGCAGGGTTTTTTTTACTCGCCCTGTACGTGTAAGTGTCCGCAAGCTTAATGTTAATTTATAAGGAGTATTTAAACTTAATTTGTGACGTCATCCCAAGTCGTCGCATACTTTCTATAACCCGTTCAATGATGGGAACAATTGTATTTTCTATACATAATAAGATATGTCATTTACCATATCATATCCTTGAGAACACACGAGTTAACACCTTTATTTTCATTTTTGTCACATTGAAGTTAGTACCACAAACTGTTGGGAATTATTAGTATATGTAGTATTGTAGGCGGGGTCTACCCGCTAGTCATAAGGGTCGCTAGTCATAAGGGTCGCTAGTGACCCTTATGACTAGCAACCCTTATGACTAGCGAGTTTGACCCTTGTAGGCTATATGTTTGATCTTTTCAAACAAGCTTGTGTATATAAACTATTTTCATTTCATATTACTATGAAATGCTGATTAATACGATTATTTTTTACTTATGACGACTAACATCCGAATTAAAATGATTTGTTATTTAAACGGCAACTATATAGGGTCATGTGTTATAAGAATATGTCATTCTTGCCACGTTTAAAAAGTTTCAAAATTCAACATGGTTTTGAAAATAAAATGAATTCTTTCTACTATTGCAGTTTTTTTGACTCGCCCTGTACAGTGTAAGTGTCCGCAAGCTTAATGTTAATATAAGGAGTATTTAAGCTTAATTTGTGACGTCATCCCAAGTCGTCGCATACTTTCTATAACCCGTTCAATGATGGGAACAATTGTATTTTCTATACATAATAAGATATGTCATTTACCATATCATATCCTTGAGAACACACGAGTTAACACCTTTATTTTCATTTTTGTCACATTGAAGTTAGTACCACAAACTGTTGGGAATTATTAGTATATGTAGTATTGTAGGCGGGGTCTACCCGCTAGTCATAAGGGTCGCTAGTGACTAGTGACCCTTATGACTAGCGACCCTTATGACTAGCGAGTTTGATCCTTGTAGGCTATATGTTTGATCTTTTCAAACAAGCTTGTGTATATAAACTATTTTCATTTCATATTACTATAAAATGCTGATTAATACGATTATTTTTTACTTATGACGACTAACATCCGAATTCTCACATACATTAATGATTTGTTATTTAAACGGCAACTATAGGGTCATGTGTTATAAGCTCGCCTCCTTTTGCGTTACACACGGATTTTAACTTTACACATTTATATTTGCTTGTATACCCCTTGATGTAGTAAAAGTATATATTTTCTGAAGGGAAATTGCATGAGGAAACCGAATATACCATTGAAATTATAGTACGACTAAGGACTAAAATGATATGATGCACAATGTTCGGAAAAATATCAGAGTTTTTAATTTTAATTTTGAGATCCATATATTTTTTTTATACCTATACCCCTATCATTATTTACTTTACATTGAATTTCTCATGAAATTACCCATCAGATGATAATAATTGTCAAAAGTTACTACGTCGGTAAGGTAATTTTACCGGCTAGTGAATATCTCTAATTTTTATTTTATATATTTTTAGAATTTTCAGAAATATTTGTTAAGGATGTACCCATTTCTGATCTAAACTGCATTTCTGAATTCATCTAGTTACAAGCTTTCCAAAAATGTATACTTTTGCTAACATAGGTTTAAAACTTTTTCTGTTATACAGTACTGCTCGAAATAGAATGTAAACTGACATTGCAATGACATTGCAATGAGTAATCCGATTAGTGGACTGTCATTGCACTGACATTGCACTGATGTGCGTTGATATTGTACATTCTATTTCGAGCTGTACTGTTGACTGTAGTCATGTTTATACATGTATATAAATCTGGTAAATTGAGGCTAAATATTCATGTTGACTGTGTAGCGAATAGGAAGAAAGCTGATGATCATGGTCTTATCCATAATTAATTATTTGTTACAAATAGTTGAAAAATCTGTTGAACCACATACTTAAAGACTACTAAATATCCTTTAAAATGGGACCAGAATGGTGCTTGTAACATTAGTGGATGACTAGTTATTGTAAAAAGAACAAAGCATGGGATTATCCCCATTGAGCTTGTACAGGCGGCACCCCTTCCGGTCCGGTTCCCAAACTTTAAACAGCTGTCTCTCCCCTTCGGTATTAGATATACCAATGCCATTTTGCAGGCAGATAGCTTGTTATTAGGGCTTTACTTTTTTTGTGTTGAGATAGCTTTTGTGGTTTTAAAAGTATTTAAGGAATATGACAGCATGAAACTAAAAAGCGTAACAGCACCACCCTATTGGGAGGCGAGTTCATAACGCGTGATCATATATAGTTAATAAGATGAACTGATACTATGTTAAAGCACTTTTATATCTTATGTACGTACAGGGTGAATCAACCAAACCTGCAATAGTGAAAAAAACCACGTCTTGTTTCAAAACCAAGTTGAAGTTTGACATTTTGTGAACGTTGCAAGAGTGATATAGTTGTTATCAACTTTGTGTGAGAAAATGTAGTCAATCGCATTTTGTGTTTGTCTTTGGTGAACGTTTTTGCCGCATAACCCAATTTACGTGTTGGTCCACGAAACAGTGATTTTCAATTGACGCTGCATTTCACATTTGAATATCCCGACGACAAACATTGGTGTGATTTCATATTTGTATTCAAATTAGAACATCATTGGCAACTTATAGCATGGGTAAGTTAATTTGATTATGTTACTCCCATTTACACGTCACAAATTGGCTCAAGTTTTCAAATTTGAATGAGAGACACATTTTGCAATCTGATACATGTTTTGGGTGTCTTGGGCAAATATGAATACGTGGGGGAGCGTATTGGCGCAGCGGTAGTTCCCTCGCCTTGCACCAATGAAATCCGGGTTCAATTCTGGGCACGACCGGGCTTTATGTGCATTTGGTTTATCACGATCCATGCACACTCTCGCAGGTTTTCTCCGGGTTCTTCGGTTTCCTCCTGCTTTCAAAATCGGTGATCAGTTGTTTCGGTTATCAAAAACCTCCTTGACCCAATGGTATTTGGGGAGCTGCATTGAAAAATGGTGGATGTTACAATCTAAGTGCGGATAGGTTTGCGCTAGAAATTGGCAGCACCCTAGTTGATGCGACCTGATTCTGATGATTCACCAGCAGCGAAATTACAGCACTTTGAGCCATTTGGAAAAGGCGCTATATAAATACTGATTATTATTATTATTATTATTATTATTATTATTATTATTATTATTATTATTATTCAATAAGGCCATTTTTGGACAAATTGAATTAAACATGGTTTTTGGCAGCTTTAGGGGTAAGACACATGGGAATAGTACTGATTTTTTAGCACTGTCAGCAATGTGAGTGCAAGAAGTATGTAAGTCCACCCATTATAGTGTTTCTAAATCATGAACCAAACTATCAATGTTTCTGCAAAAAACATAATTTAGTGTTGCACTTAAAAGTCAAAATATATTAATTCGTTAATTTCCAACTATATTCAACAACTTAAATGGGGAAACTATGTCGCTTTATCATAAAATATGTTTTATGCTATAAGAGAGTCTGGAAACACTCCTTGTAATTCCACAAAACAGAGCCAATTTTCCTGTCATTTTTCCTGTGTGTCTTCACTGTCAGTATCCATGGTAAAAATGGGGCTAATTTACCCTCACTAACTTCAAATTTCACTGAATTACACTATAATTGCTAGAAATGTAATTTAGATAAATGTTAGTATTACTTGTTCAAGGCTTGAATTATTTTTTGCAAGATTTGTTACGAATAGGTAATATAAAAAGCTCTGTACAAATCCTATGGTGCCAACGTGAGCGCAAGAAGTGCGTAAGTCCAAAATCAATAAACTGATTAATATTGATCAATCAACAATTTAAGTACTAATTGTGTGTAGAATATAAATCCCAGAGACATACCCACCAAGTAACAGCCAAATTGAACTTTTATGTTGATTCCTACAATAATTTGAAAATTTTAATACCTGTATCTCAAAATGTCAAATATGGACTTACTTCTTGCGCTCGTCTTCATATGCGAAACAGGTGCATCGGTAAAAAGGCTCACCAAAGGAAACAAAAAATCACACAAAGTTTGTAACAACTATATCATTCTTGCAAGGTTTAAGAGTTGTCAACTTGGATTTGACAACAAGATGGCTTCTTTCCACTATTGTAGATTTTGACTCACCCTGTATGTATTATGTTCAACTGTATATTTAAAAATCCCTGAGTCCAAGAAAACCACTTTACATAAACTCAACGATCGCAGTAAGAGTTGCTATGGAATCGAGAACCGAATGGACGACTTCTTTGATGTAAATACCGTCAAAACTGAATATAAGACAAATTATTTTTTTAAACAGGTTCGCCGTCGTATATAGAAAAGAGACAATATGGGGAAAACGATTCAAAGAAAGAATAAAAATATTTTTCTAATACCCGTCGTTAATGCCTATTATTTCTGAATATAGAATACTGACTGTGTAGCTGTGGGCATTTTTGTCTAGCCGATACACAATCCACCATACTCATCAATGTTTAACCATTTCCAGGCGTCAGCAGATAACACGACATTGCAACATTTCACAAACTGTTTCAAAAATGTCAAAATTATTGAATTTCATTATCATGATTTTTTTTGGAATCACCATGAGAAATGCATTGAAATAAGTACAAACATGCCTTGTATCGGTTCACGAATCCTTAAGAAAAAACTTGAAAGTTGGGAAAGATTTCTGAAAAATATGTTTTGTATAATATGGTGAAACCAATAGCCGCATGGAAAGTGTTTAAAAGAGGTTACTCAAGCGCATGTCAATAAACAAACAACTCGACCACAAGGAAGCAAAAAGCAAGGGAAAGTTTTCACCATCAACACCTTTTCCTATAATATATACTTATGCTAGTCACCAATGTGTTGTGTTTGAAACATGTGTTAAAGAAAGTACAACATAAGTTTGTAGTTTTAGCAAATACAGTTATCGCCCATGTAAACGTGCTCGTGATAAACTAACAAACTTAAAGTTACCTAACAATTTAAGGGGGTATGGGGTGAGAAATATATGTTTTGGCTAGGTAAGGTAATGTGAGATATTGTAAACATCATATGCAGTAAAATATTACCTTTAAAATGTTTTATATTTGACTGAAATCGGACATTCCATTTTAATGTTGTGTTTGATCAAAGTTATATAGGTGACGCGAATTTGTATCAACATTGCGGTTTCCTATTAAATTAACGTGTAATATTTTTCAAGCAGTGATATTTAACTAAGTTTTGGAAAACATATTAGTTAAGGTTTAGTAAACAAATTTATATTCAATAATGGTATTACAAATATTGAATTTACATTTACCATGAAATTATATTCATATTTTCGTAATTTTGGTGTATTTCTTATGTATTTTATTGTTTTTTCACCCTGCGATATTTAACGATTTGCCATGGCAACGGTATAAAAAGTATTAAATCAATTCATTTACTGCATTTATCTTACCAACACTTTGATTATAAATTACAATAATTCTTTTTGCAAATATAAATGTTAAAAATATGACTCAATAACGCAATGACGATATTTTATGAAATTTGAAATTCATGTTGCAAATTAGTGGATCTGCGCCTAAATGAAGCAGGATTATTTATTTTCGGCCTCAAATTTGAATTACGTCGCAAAATTATGTGATTGGTCGGTTACCGGTTGCCACGGCAACCGTATCAACATACCGGCTCCATTAAAGCGTGCGGAATATCATTATACATCATTATCCTAAGAATGGGTACAATAGAAGTTTGCGTTATTTAGTTATATTCGTAGTCGTTTTTAGCCAATCAGAGCTCCTGTACGGTTACCATAGCAACCAGAACAACATAAACCCGTAATTTTGAAACGCCTTGTTATGGGCTATATAATGATATATAATACTTATATATTGAGTTTTAGGAAAGTTGTGAAAATTGATTATCAATATTGGACTACAAAACCCCATACCCCCTCCCCCCTTTAAAAGGACAAGAATGCTTGTGGTTAATGCGTTAACTTCGAAAAAGAGTGCCCGTATGGACGGACCCGGTGGTAAGGATATTACGAATTTGTACAAATCCAAATAAAGTGAAACGTGGTACTCTTATTCTTTGTTATGACGTTTCACTTCCACACTAGCTTCATCACACTGTCAACTCTGATTCCTACTCATTGGCTATTCATAGCTATACTGTTACCTGACCCGTCGTAGGGCGTGGGCAGGATATGATGATCATATATTATGCAGTTTTTAGGCACTACAAGTTTTTCAATGGCCATGATCACTACAGTGAGTTTCGTCTTTCACTTCCTTTGGATTTGTACACAAAGAAATCTTAACAGTATGTCTACAAACAATCCAGATAGAACTTTTTGCAAAAAATTGGAGCCGAACTATACTACTAGATGCTATGCCGGTCTATACCATTCTCAATGAATGAGACAAGAATACTTTCATCGAGATGAATGACATGTTAGTCAATATCATCTACAGCTACTACAGGGTATCATATCAATGTAAAGTGCTCAACAAAAGAAAGTCGTACACTTTGTTTAGGTCATTTAAAGTAACTTTCGATTATTTGTTTACCAAACAGGCTAGATAGACATTTGGATGATTCTTGTAGGTACATTTTGATACCAAACATAACACCCAACAACAAAGATAAACCATAATTAGCACCATATATAGCAAATTAGTCACTTTTCAAAAGTCACATTTTCAATACACTACGCGGAAGAAAACACCAATTGTTAACAAGCACATAATGCCCTTTATGTTCGGAATCAAATATCCCGCTCACTAAAGTGTACGCCCAGCGCTGGGTAGTGTACATGGCTGCACAGTGTGATTTCGATTGCCAGCCGGTCAATCCTGGTTAATAACAGTGTCACACACGGGTGAACCTCGCGCACACACATTTTTCCTCCCGTGAAGTAATTGAAAATGTGACTTTTGAAAAGTGACTAATTTTCGTTAAATGGCGCTAATCATGGTTTATCTTTGTTGCTAGGTGTTATGTTTGGTATCAAAATGTGCCTAAAAAATTCATCCAAATGTCTATTTAGCCTGTTTGGTAAAAAAACAATCAAAAGTTACTTTAATTGACCTAAACAAAGTGTACGACTTTCTTTTGTTGAGCACTTTATCATTATTATCTATGCTGAAAAATGTGCAACTTTACAGCTAGTTTAATTCCTTTTTTGACCGTGCCCAGAATTTTATTGGTGGACATCGTGGATGCCATCTTGGATTTATACTCAATGATACTGTATTATGAGTTTCACATCCCAACTTCCTAAGGATATACATCAAATTTGTATTTATGCGATGACAATGACTTATAGATTTAGATTATAGATTTAGATATTATCTGGTGGTATATTTGGCGGACAGTTTCGACACCATCTTGGATTTTAAGAATAACTGAATACTCAATGACGCTGTTATTGATTGTACTGAGTTCCTTGCCCATTTAACTTAAAATAGGCCCAAAATTGTATCTCTAGGATGAAAAATGCATGACTTCATTTTGGACTGCAACCATTTTGGACAGCACGTTGGATTTACAGTAAACCTGATTTTGCCGAGTTCCTTAGCTCCTGAAACCTAGGGAGAGATACCAACATTCGATCACATGATATTCTGGCACTTACAGTATACCTCAATGATACTGTTATAATTGATCTTACTGAGTTGTTTACTTCCTTAAACCTCGGGATATAGCGATATTAATAAATCGAATCGAAAACCAGGTTTATCAAATCGATACACTTTTTTCTTTCTTCTTTTCTCAAAAACTATGACAATCGAATTGTTTCGAATCGATTGTCAGTTGTCATAGATTTTGATTCTACAGTACGGTAGTGTGGCCGCAAAGTTCAGTAAAGTAATACAAATATACGTATATATTTAGACACACTACTCACGTCTGTGACTACGAGGTTACATGTTCAAAATGGCGTTTTATCGGCGTGATTCGGTCATTTTATTACAAAGAAATTATACGCGTCATTTTATGCTTTTGTCTGTCGGATTTATTCCTTATTTTTGGAACTAGTATGTAGTATTATCAGACTCAACAGAGCTACATTCTGAATCACTATAATAATAATAATAATGGACATCACAAAGTTCAAAGAGCAATCGCAGCAGACAAAAAAGAATTCTATCACAACAGAGTTCAAAGACTTAAAAAATCCAATCCTGCTGGGTGGTACAGAGAAATCCGTATCATGACTACCAAGAACAAAGCTCAATCATCCATCAAGCCACCTCCGGATGTTGACGCTACTAAACCTGCTAATGTTGCGCAATCTATTAATGAACAGTCACTTTGTTTCAATTGGTAGTGATATTACACTGAAAAATAAATTGGTGTCACAGCGACGCCTTCTTGGAGTCAACTGTAAATGACACTTACAAAGGCGTTATTTTGACTCCAAAATTGGTGTAATCGTCAATGATATGGGTTTGCACATAATTTACGGTGACACCGTTAAGTGTCCGACGGACACCTTTCAGTGATCATTTAGTGATTTACACCAAAACTGGTGTCAGATTAATTGAAATAACTCCAAGGGCGTCAATAGTTGGCGGGAAAGCTCACGGTTTTTAGAGGTGTCGAAGCAGCATGACACCAATTGGTGTAATTCTGACACCAATTGGTGTAATTCTGACACCAACTGGTGTAATTCTGACACCAATTGGTGTAATTCTGACACCAAATTGGTGTAATTCTGACACCAATTGGTGTAATTCTGACACCCATTGGTGTAATTCTGACATCAAATTGGGCGTCTATCAACATATCAACGCATGCGTTTTCTCGTCGCCATTTTGTTTGCATGTTACGAGCCGGTAAGACTGGTAAGTACCGATCTGCTCCATTTCCAGACATTTTTGATAATAATTATGATACAATTAGCGTAATGTAAGCCTTGTTCATGTTGTTTAATATTGCGCCAACTAACTGATGAAATGAATTACAATTTCATAGTCAGAGACTAGCATTTTGTTGGACTGTGTGTCAGTGCATGGCCCTACTAGTACTATGTGTGTGTTCGTCATGCATGCATACGATGATATGTGCAACATTACATACATGTAGCCCGATTTATCTGGCTCAGTGGTCATCTTTTTCATACGGACGTCTTACATTACGCTAATTGTATCATAATTATTATCAAAAATGTCTGGAAATGGAGCAGATCGGTACTTAGCAGTCTTACCGGCTCCTAAACATGTGCTATCTCAATATGACTCTTAAGAGAGTCAATATTACACCCCATTTGGGGTGTAATGACATTTTTCGAAAATGGGTCCTCAGGTAACCACCCAAAGGTGTCATATTTGACACCCATAATGGTGTCAATTTGACACCCATAATGGTGTCAATTTGACACCTTTAGGGTGTCAAACTCAATATGACACTTAAGAGAGTCCTCTTAAGATGGGTCCTCAGGTAACCACCCAAAGGTGTCAAAATGAATATGACACCCAAATATGTCATATTTTACACCCATAATGGTGTCAATTTGACACCTTTAGGTGGCCAACTGAGGACCCATTTTTTGACGCTTGTTTTAGTGTCAAAATGACACCAAATTATTTGTCAGTGTAGTTCTTTGAATGTGCATGATTTACCTGCTTATCTTCCTGCTCCCACTCCTGTGCCAAAGTTATTCCCTTGGGAGGTTTTCAACAAGCTTTCGAAATTAAACACCAAGAAAGCAGGGGGTCCAGATGGCATCTCGGCAAAATTAATACGAGAGTTTGCATATGAAATTAGTATTCCATTAACAAATATCCTGAATTCCTCTTTCAGTGAAGGTGTTGTTCCACCACAATGGAAGCGAGCAATAGTGGTGCCGATCCCAAAGTCTAACCCGCCCACGTGGAATCAGCTTCGGCCCGTCTCCTTGACGGACCATTTTGCTAAGGTGGCGGAGTCGTTCCTGATTGGTTGGCTGATGGATGATATCGAGGGCGAAATTGATGTCAATCAATTTGGCAATCGTAAGGGTCATTCTACGTCACACTATCTCGTCAAATTGCTGGACAACATCTTCATGCATGCTGATAAACTATCTAGCATATCAGGAATTTTCATAACAGATTTTAGTAAGGCATTTGATCGTGTCGATCATAATGTTGCCATTCCAAAACTCATCAAAATGGGGGCCACACATCCCTTAGAAATTTGAAATTTGGGACATAATAGCAACCGCCCTCTGTTGATTTTTTATCACAAAAAAATTCAGCTGTGTTGAGCCTGGTGGCGTTATTCATGGATGACAATATATACGACCACAGGCCTACATGTTATAAACATAGGTCGCTACAGGTGTTGAAACAATGAAAGGTGACATTAAATTAGAGAATTCACCAATGATAGATCTTAGATCATTGACGCATTGGATGAAGAAAATACTGAACTTCAACGCTAAACATTTTCGTGGAGAATTGCTCATCAGAAGAAATACAGCAGCTGCTTAAACTTTCCTAATTTGTCTTCATCAGATTTAATTTTCATGTATTACCATGCGTTGAGCTTCGTCGATTTCTCAGCAATTTTGTGTATAGATCGTTAAAATCGGCTAACTAAATCGTCTATTATAGTGACACCAGTAATCGATTTTGTGAATGTAATACCTATAGATTATAATCTTGCGCTCCTCTGGCAGTTCCCTCCGTAGCTCAATCGATAAGAGCGCTGTCTATGAATGCAAAGATTGCTGTGCTGCTGCTGGTTCGAATCCGCTTAGAATCACATTTTTTTTATAAAAAGTAAAGCAACACGCAAGTCAAACGAGGGCGTCTTGAAAATAATTCGTCTCTAAGGGATGTGGCCAGACCAGCAATTATCCCGTGGATTTGCAGCTTCCTCTCCCACCGATCCCAGTGTGTTAGGTATTTGGATAGTATTTCTCCTTGGCTTGAGCTCCTTGGTGGTGTACCACAAGGTACACTCACAGGGCCGGCTACTTTTGTGGCGCAGGCAAATGATGCTGCTCTTTCTAGCGAACCAAATAAGATAGCGCTCAAGTACGTGGATGACTTGACCATTGTTGAGAATATCTTCCGTAATGAAAAATCCACTATTCAAGATAACCTCAGGGATTTTGATGAATGGGCTGACCTGAATAGAATGAATCTCAACCAAAAAAAATGTATGTACATGGATGTTTCATTTACTCGAAGTCCTTGTATGTTGGAACCACTGAGACTATCTGGGGAGGAGCTGCAAACCACAGATATTGTGAAGATTTTGGGTGTTAAGATATCTAAGGATCTTAAATGGGGGGGGGGGGTGCATATTTCTGATGTCATCAAACGGGCCAGTGGGCGGTTGTTCATGTTAACCCTTTGAACCCGGAGTTATTATAAGGGTTCGATACACCCACCCTGACTTCTCCGGGGTAAAATGCTAAATATAGTACACCTATATCATCCGTAATATATGTTACCGATGATAGAGGGCAGTATGCCATTGTACTACACGTATAACGTAACCTATTTATAACATAAAAACGTCCGTTTTTATCACCAAAATTGCCAATCATGACCGTAAAACAATGCATCCCTGTCTACCTGAGAATCATCTGCGCCATATTGGGTTGCATATTCGCGCTATTTTTGACTGTTTTCTTCAGCTAAATGACATCAAATCACAACGAAAACCTTGTGAAACAATGTATTTCACATCGGGTGAACATCACATGACTTTCAAGTCACATGACCACTCAGTCATATGATCAATGTGTCACCTGATCGCTCAGGCCGATTTATCGGCCTATCGGGTCACAGCGCGATCTTAAATAGGCCGATTTTTCGGCCTTTCGGGTTCAAAGGGTTAACTACACTCAAAAGATTTGGTTTACCAATTAAAGATCTTATAACCATATATATCGGTTTTATTCGACCTCTTACTGAATATGCTGTCCCTGCATGGCATTCAGGGCTTTCACAACAACAGCATGCTGCCCTTGAGAGAATTTCGTACGGTCAAAAAATTTCGCACAATCACAAAATCGCAGTCAAAAAGACAGCACAGTCAACAACTAATGGACAATTAGAAGAGAGTTTTAATCAGTTTTCTCTAAAACATTTCCTTTATTACTAATCTGGTGCATAAATTTGTCGACTACATGTACAAATTTGCCGACTATTTGTCTAATATTACTATTAGGATTACATCCACTACGCACACAAAAACCCTCTAGCTACGGCCCAGCCCCCAACTGGCAGTAGTTTCCCCCGACTGACAGTAAAGTTCCCCCCGAATATTTCAATAGTGGTGGGGGGGGGGGGGGGGGGGGGGATGGCCCCCGCCCTTTGCGCCCTTTGCGCACGCTACTGATTTAAATCACTTTCAATTCCACATGCATCCTGGATCTCCATGATAGGCATGTCGACCTCTCCGAGGTAGCTAAGACTTGTTCCGATACGATCGATCACTGATCTACTCTCCGCTAGTGGGAGGAACGACGACACTACGCTACGTGAACGAGCTAGTCGACCTCAGGCTCAGTCTCGTCTCATGTTGTCCCGCCTCAGGCTCATGTTTACTATTATTAGTATTATTATCAAAAGGGAAGCTAGCTACATCCTGTAATTCATTTGGCACATTTGTATTCTCTGAAGTGCATGGTAAGCTTACATGTAAACCTTCAGCAGGAACGACATCACCAGCTGGATCGCTGCCACACTATTTATGGAGAGAGAGAGGCTACGAATTCGGCAGTTTCCCTGCTGGCAATTCTAGTAGGGAGGGATCTCCGATTGTATATTTTTTTGTTCTTGATTTTCACAATACTTGCCATTTCAAAATACAAATAATTATGAACTTACCTCTATAAATCCCGGGTGAGTTTCCGACGACTTCAATACGACTTTTTATTTCTGTATTAAAATATGTAGTAACAATAATATTTTATTGCGAGTGTTTCAATCATTCATGTCATGTGTATTCTGACGGGAAGGACGAAGGTCACTGACCGATTTGACCTGATATGCACAGTCTCTGCCTCAGCATCGTGGGTATCAGTTGTGGTGACTTAAGCGAAAAATTGCTGGGGTTATACTCTGAAGCAGAGACTATTACGAACCCAAACAGCAGCCTGGTCATGTGACGTCACAGCGATGGTTTCCAGTTTTTAATACGATATATTCCTTAAAAATATGATACCGGTTCCAAATTGTCGGCAAGCAAGCTGCTGAACAAGGGTAACCTTGAGCTGCCGAAAGACAAATTCGAAGTATAGTCGCATTGAAGTCGTCGGGCCAACGTTGGCCCGCCGACCGTTTGCCTACCGACCATTTACCAACGTCACTTTGACGTTGAGTTGCCAACCAATACCCGACATAACATCCTGTTAAAACTCAACGTTGGCTAGACGTTGGCTTTCCGACCGCGACCTTGCCGACCATTGCCAACGTTGGCCCAACGTAGTCTTGCTATCTGGGATACACCAGATCGCTCCAAATGAGTTCGAAAATTGAAACAAATCTACTTCTGAGGGGGGGGGGGGGGGGGTGGGGGGGGCACACCATCCACATAGATAACGTTCTTATTTTTTTACTATATTTATACGCACTGCCCTCAATAGTCGAGAAATGGTAATAATTTTGCCGTTGATTGCCACATCCGGGTAATTTGAGTGTAACGCTATGGGAAAACCTACAATTTCTTGGTGGCATTTTTATGAAAAAATGCCGGACATTTCATCCACAAAATGCATAACACTTTGAAGAGTGGGACCAAGGCTACCGGGTGGCATACTTTGGGGATAGCATACCTTTTAAAAGGCCAGTCAGTAAGGTGGGGGAACACCGATGTCATGCGAAATACGTGAAACTTCGTACTTGCAGATGGCATTTCTCAAAGAGAGTAGTTTTAACCACAGAATAAGTAATTGTAGCTGATAAAATGTGTTTCAAGCTTTCCATTGATATCAAATATGTGGTATTTGACAGCCAAATAATGTGTTAAAATGTACACCAAGGTATACCTTTAGATTTGACCTTTAGTAGGGGATGTACAGCAATGTACAGCTATGCACAGTCTCACGGTAAACTATAGGGGCATGTACATTCCTATGCACTCCATATGTATTTGTATTTGGCGCGCATATTTAGTCTGCTAAGCAGCAGGATTTAATAGCGCGTGCAAGGGTCCAAAGATCATATCGATTGGCTGATATTTACAATAGCATCTGAGACTAATATACCTAAAGAGATAAGAAGCACGGTGCTATAGCTATTCATCGCTGTACACAAGGTCCGATGCGGATATTGTTTAGTCAATCGCCAATCGATTATCATCATTCAGTTTAATTATACTCATTATTTGAGTAAGCGCGCTATTTGAATCCAGTATTATCCACTCGTTCATTACACTTTTTAAATAACCTGAACGCACTTTAGCATGGGATGGCTACCGACATACAGAACGTGATAGATTTCTAAAATGAATATACATTTATATCGCTATATTTTTGGCATTTCAGAAGAGATATGACAATTAAAACCTATTGGGTACATTATTGGGCATATACACAAGGTATTATGATAACAAAGTTCATGGTAATGTGTTTATATATCAACATGAATTGAGAAACAAATGTTATACTTTAATTCATAAACAAGTTCTTCAAAACATCACTTTTTTTAGTTTAATTCGTAATGAATCTAAATACAAACTATGATATTTGGTTATCACAATACATTGTTTATATGTTCAAGAATGTACCCAATAGGTTTTAATTGGCATATCTCTTCAGAAATGCCATAATTTTAGCGATATAAATGCATATTATTTCAGAAATATATCAAGGTCTGTGAGTCGGTGACCATCCCATACTAAAGTGCGTTCAGGAAAGGAAATTAAGAAAAGTGTAATACACGTGTGGATAACACTGGATTAAAAATAGCGCGCTGCTACTCAAAGGATGAGTTCGTGATACAGATTACACTGAATGATGATAATCGATGGGCCATCAACTATAACAATGTCGCATCGGACCATGGATCGCTGCACATGGCAGGTATCAATGGGCGCTTCTTATCTCTTTAGGTATATTAGTCTCAGATAGCATGTACACAATCTTACAGAATCAATACCTCCGTGAGCAACTAATTAACATAGAGGTGAACCTTTGGTGACACGGTTGCTATGTTGTATATAACCTTGGTGTCAATCCAATATGTTGAAGACTTCCAATAACTGTTTAAGGGCGATAGAGGGCAGGGGGGGGGGGGGGCACAATTTATACTTCTAATCTATGTGCCCCCTCAGACTCCCTCCTCCCCTACCTCCTTCTCTTCCTCATTCTTATCCTCTTCCTCTTTCTCCTCTTCCTTGGTGTTTTTTTACTATTTTTTTTCAATGGGGGGCATGGCCTGCTGGGCCCCCTGGATACGCCACTGCATCCGAGCGGTGCGCAGCACCGCCCTCCGAGCTATACTCGGACAGGGGGTGTCTGAGGTGGAATGTGCCTCCCTCAGAAGTAGAAGAAACAAATTTGAACTCATTTGGTGCGATCTGGTGTACACTTTTGACCAAAATGTCATCGAAAAGGCACCTCTTCATTTTCAATACATACTTTGTTTTTCATAATGCACGAAAGAAGTTGAGCATACTGATATATTCTTGATTTAAGTATAAATGGTTTAAAAGCTCGAACAGGGAGAGTCTGAGGGGGGATGTGCCCCCCTGAGAAGTAGATTTGTTTTCAATTTTCGAACTCATTTGGTGCGATCTGGTGTTTACTTTTGACCAAAATGTCACCAAAAAGCCACCTCTTCATTTCCACTAATTTTTTTCTTCTTCCATCAATGCACGAAAGAAGTTGAGCATATTATACTAATATAGTCTTGATTTAAGTATAGATGGTTTAAAAGCTCGTACAAGGGAAGAGTAGGGACATATGCGGCGCAAATGTGGGGGGGGGGGGGGGGGGGGGGGGGTTGGGGGGGGGGTTACGGGGTCACGTCCCCATAATGTTAATGTGAGGGACGTTAAAAACGTTATACTAGACCTTTTTAGTGTTAAAAATGCCAATTTTTGCGCGCTTTGCACGTATTAGTTTCAATGTTTCATTATTCAAGCTTAACAAGAGGGCTTCAGGATCGTTTTTTCTGGACCATTTTAGTTCAAAAACTGGTTTTTTTTTGCTCGATTCGCGCTCACTTTTTCAACAGGTTTCAACAATATAATGGGTCTCAAAACACACCAAATATTCTAAATATTATGTGGGGACGTTACAAACGTCATACTGTAATATTTCAGTGTTATAAATGTCAATTTTTGCATACATCGCGCGCATTAGTTTGAATGTTTCATTATTCAAGCTTAAGGGGGGTATAGGTTGAAATGACCAAATGTTTGACAATGAATTTCACCACTTTCCCGGACTTCCACTAAGACATGTTATATACCAAAATGTCAAGCCTGACCCCTAGTTTTAAAAAACATGTTTTGTTTTGTTCGGGTTGCCATGGTAACCAAGCAGGGCCTCTGATTGGCTAAACAGCTCAACGAACAGAACTCAATAAATAAATGTCGCATAATTACCATATTTGGGGAATGGGTGCGTATGGACAATACGCACAAAACTATGAAGCCGGATTTTTTTCGCGGTTGCCATGGTAACCGGGAAGCGGCCAATCAGGGTATTTCGCAGCGCCATTTAAAAACGCAAGGTCGTTTTAAAAAAACCTCTTCATAGTTTTGTAGGCCTCTGTATGCTTAATATTTGTGCCAATTTTCATGGTCACACGACTTTTTGTTTTTGAGTTACGTTTGTTACGGTTTCGCACGTTTGCGCGTTTCCTTGTTTTGAGATATCAAGCGAAACGTATACAAAAATATTAAAATTGCTTACAAAATTATAAATTGACATATGAGATGAAAATAATTGTTCATATATTGTAAAGCTTGAATTTAGACACATTTTGAGTCCATTTTGATGAAAATCGCATGTAAATTAGGATTTTTATCGCGATTTTAAAGATAAGGAGCTTAGATATAGCCGGGTGAGAAAAAATAAAGAAATACATAAGAAATGGAGTTGACTTAAAAATTTGATAAATAATTATGCGCAATGGATTAATTTAATATTATTACCAAAAAAATTATAGAAAATTACAATTGTTTAATTTATATATAATTTTAACTGAATTTGCTAAAAAATACAGGGTGAGCGTTTTCTACACTCAAACGAATACAAAACGCCTCCGATTTTCGAAATTCCGTCAATTAAAGTGACCATAACATCAGAACTGAATATCCGATTTGACTCAATTAAAAAGCATTTTAAAGCTAAGACTTTGCAGTTTTCCACTGTGCTCTTATCTCATTTTTTGTAAAGTAACTAAATTTTGAAATCCGGCCATCAAAAGCTGAAAGAATTTTCGCGCTCGGCGCGCATATTTTCTACAGGTTTTAACATTTTAACGGCCCTCAAACCATCCAAATATTCTAAATATTTTGTTGGAGACGTTAAAAACGTCATACTGGACCAATTTAAGTGTTATAAATGTCAATTTTTGCGTATTTCGCGCATTAGTTTCAATCTTATCTAGCCTGTCAGTTTTCCATGACCATTTTAGTTTCCATGAAAATTTTGCGCGAATATTTTTTTGCAAAAACCACACCAAAAAGTTTAAATATTATGTGGGGGACGTTATTATTCTTGCACGTATTATTTTCAACATTTCATTACTTAAGCTTAACAAGATGACTTCAGGACAGTTTTTCATGACCATTTTAGTTCAAAATTTCAAAATTTTGCGCGCTCCGCGCGCATGTTTTCTAGAGGTTGTAATATTGTAATATAAAAGAACAACTCCGTTGTTTATTCTCATTGAAGTGCAACATTGCCAACCACAGTGTTGAAACGTGCTTTATTGACAGAGTTGTTCATATACAGGTGGGGTGACAGGTGACGTCACATCGTGCATTTGCTCGGCAGTTGCCATTAACAGGTTCTGAAATACTTTGGGATTATATTATTTGTCCCTTTTCGACTTTTGTCCATGCATGTATTTCAAATTAGAAAATTACTCAAAAGTTGGTTAGACAATTTCGATTATTTTTATTTTCAGTCTTCACTATTAAATAGAACTAGTTAATTATTAGGTGAAATCAGTAAATCTCAGGACCCAACAGTTTGTGATGTTGTGCCGATTTCCAGCTGACCCCTCATATAGTCATTCGTTTACAACAGCCCAGCTACCTTCGAGTTTATAATACTTGGTTTCCTCAATGTGGTTTTCGTAATCTAATTGGTGCCATAATTATGTTGGCCTGGTCTGGCAAGCTATATGGGTGATTAGCTTTGGTCCAGGGGCATTATTTAATCCATAGTTGGGAAACTATATAACCCATAGTTGGAAACTATTTAACTCATTGGGACTATTTTCCATAGCTGGAAGTAAGACAATGATCAGTTGTACCCGGAGATAGCCCAAGGCCTAATGGCCAGATTGCCCCAGAGCTCAGTCTGTTAGCACTTGGCGCGATGGTTGCCTATCCATGTGGTATGGAACTGACATGCACTACATTTATAATACATCGCAGTCTTCCAGGACATGGAGATGGGTTACTGCAGGGAAGCAAGACAAGGGGCTGATGAAATTCCTTTAGGATCTATGACCTTGATAATAGTAATAGCAAAGCATGAAGATGCATAGAAGCGTGGAGGTTAGAAAAAGGATAGGAATATAAGAGGGGATTATAAAATAGAAAGAAAGATTGCAGCGACGCTACTACAATTTACATCAAATTTATATATAATTTACTTCAAAATTCATGATGAACATTATATTAATAATGGTCAATTTTTGCTGACGGCTATCTTATAAAATCACGAGAATAGCCATAAGCCCAGTATGTTTTTATTATTGTGGCTGTTATGGTTTTGAAACACATGTGACATATCCTAAATCAAGGTCAAGGTTAATTAACCACCCACATTGGCAAAACATTCGTGTATATAACTCTCTGTATCAGTTTAGACCAGGACTGGAAAAACCCTATGCTGCCCGACTATAATCTGAAATACTTGTTTAAGCCATCAGGATATTTGAATCAACATTTTGTTATTCAAAGAGAGCCATGTAAGTTCAAACAGTACACATTTTGTCATATATAATAATCAATGATAATCGACCTTAAATTTGAATGAATTACTTATGAATAATGATGATAATAATTACACTAGCAACTAAATATCGTAGGACACCTGGCACACTGCAAAATAGAGAATACACTGGGAACCCATTGAATTACTGTGTTCGATTTTCAGGAGTTATAGATTAACAAGTTTTTGTAAGTTTGTTTAAACAAATTTGAGATATTTTCTGGGACATAAGTAGTTTTTAGAAAAGTATTTATCACAATATTTGGTGATTGGATGGTTACAATTATCATATGAAAACTTATGGTGTTACAATTCCCTCCAACTATTCTATTTTTAAAGATGATTAAATAAATCTTCAATGGGAAATTTGTATGGGGATTCAACGAAGGCACACATTTTCTTCATTTTCATGAAATGGAATGAGCATATATTGCAGTTAATAATAAAATTCAGCAACACATTTTTGTCCACTCATAGTGAAATATTACTGTCCAAATGTATTACATCTGGGATCATTTTTCACACCATAACCAGTGTCCAAAGACTTTTGGTTGCTAGTGTACACTTGATACAGAATTAGGTATAACATTATCTGGGATCATTTTCACACCATAACCAGTGTCCAAAGACTTTTGGTTGCTAGTGTACACTTGATACAGAATTAGGTATAATGTTATTATTCCTAAACCTAATTAAACCAATTAAGGGTCCATATCCAAACTCTCAGTGATTTTAAAGCATTTTTCTACCGATTTTACAACGATATTCCAACGGTATTTCGTTCTATTGTTAAAAGCATCGGAAAAAGATCGGTGATTAACTAGAGACTCTCTACTTATCTGGCGTTAACAATAGAACTATTGTAGTACTCTCGATGGCTCAATTAGTAAAGCAGACAGATGAAAGCACGAGGGAGGTTGTGTTATATTCTTTAAGAAATACTATAAGCTTTTTAAATCCGATCGTAAAATGTTTACGTTCACCGCCGATCAATGTATCTGGTCGACTAGAAATATGAATTAAGCTACCGCTCAATCACGAGTGTAGCATGTTGTTTACTCTCACTCTATTCATCTATTGTTCGGCGCAGTATTTGCCGCGAATTTTAATCGATCAAACGTAATGGTGAAATTTATTTACGAACGAAATGTCTAGAATCGTTTCAAAAAATAGTGTTATGCATTATAATGAAATCAGAATTACAATCTCCTTCAGCATATAATCAACTTTTGGGCGATAACCCATATTAAAAATGCACACCAATCGAAATATAAAGTATTTTAGCCTCCGATTTAAGAGATATTTGTATTTTGAACCCTATGTAATGTTTTTCTTCAAAACGTTTATGTATAGCCTTCATTAGCTCAAACGTCAAAGCGCCGGCTTCACAATCATGAGGTCAGTGGTTCGAATCCTGCGGATGGGGATGGTTTTCTTTTCTGTTTTGTTATTACACTGTTTGTTTTTATAAATTGACAGGATTGCTTATCGTTCGCTATATTTATTGAATGTTGAATGATACTTTTTTTCTTTTGCAATTTCACTGCGATAAAGAATGTCCTGTAAATATAATTGTGTTTACTACTCCTAGGCCTACATTGAATGGCCCCTAGCTAGTCTATGAACATGATCTGCAAAGGCCAATTGTTATGTAAATAAGAAGCCAGTCGGCTCATGTCCTTGAATCGATTTTCCTATTTCCTACACCACCGAAACATTATTTCAATAATAATAATACAGGCACATTGATTTGTATTACATAACGGCTGGCATTTGTAACAAGTTTAGCTCAATCGATAATAACACACAACGAGTTTCTATTGTATTGGCCTGTTGCATAGGAGTAGGACAGTTCGGTGGTATACCGCGGTTCATTCACATTTCATGATGCCATGCACACTAAACAGTCAGTGGAAAATTAAAATTAAATCGTAAATAATTCCACATTCCAAAATAAACTATAATTGAACAATAATGAATAATTATACGAAATGATAAACAATATCGAAAACTAATAAAAAAAATGTATATAAACGATTAAAATAAAATTTCAAGACGTGATAGGATTCGAACCCACGACCTCCGGTTTACTAGTCCAATGCTCTACTGCTGAGCCAACTATGCGCTATGTGAACGCAATAACAAACAAAAGTAATATGGTTCAACATACCGTGTGTATTTAGGGAATAGTTGAATGAGAACTATATTTGGGTATAAAGCGCTGAGGATTTCAGGAAAATCGAAATAGCTCAGTTGGTAAAGATTAGGACTCTCAATCAGCAGGCCGTACGTTCGAATCTTTGTGGCGGTTTATATTCCTTGTGCTCTATACTTAGAGCGGTCGAGTCTGGGTAGAGGTCGGTTAGGGTTTTAAGTATGCCGAAATATAATATTTATTATTGTTCTCTCATTATACGTCCGTTCGGGCTTTTCATTTATATTGACATAATTTTAACGTTATTTATTTATTTTGTATTTACTTTCTTAATTGTTGATGTTTATTTAATTATTTATCAATCAATTAATTATAAATAGGCCTTAATACTATTTTATTGATATAATTATTAATCTATATATTATTTATTTACATTAATTACTTAATTTCTTCATATTTATTATTTATTTATTATTTATTAGGTCACGTTCAGAGTGTATGCAACATTCTTAAATAGTCTAAAAACGCAGAAAAATGACACTATTTAGGGGAGTAAGATTCATAATGCTACTTGATTACACACATTATGCCTATACCAGAAAACAATAACACGTTGTATGTTTAATGGCTCCCATATTGTTTAGTATTCAATGATAACATTATCCATGCTTGTACCAGGGAGGTGTCATTGACACCTCCCTGCTTGTACTGCTTACTCTAAAATCATCCACGGCTGAACAATAGTCTTTAAAGGCCACTTCAAGGAGGATTATTCTTATGACGTTAACGAGTGGATTACAATAAGCCTAGCAATGAATAGGCGGCTACAAACATATCTCGTTTGAGTCGGGGTTTGAGGAGTGTCGCGATTAGCCTCTATCACCTGCCATGATAAAACCTGGCACTTGTACTAGAAACCCGGTAGGTGTACAATCTGGCAAATGGGTCGCTCTTTACGTCACAACGGGGGTCGGGTGAACACTAGTCAGCTTAATAACACAACCTTTCTCGCGCTTTCATCTGTCTGCTTCACTAATTGAGCGATCGAGAGTACTACAATAGTTCTATTGTTAACGCCAGATAAGTAGGGAGGCTCTAGTTAATCACCGATCTTTTTCCGATGCTTTTAACAATAGAACGAAATACCGTTGGAATACCGTTGTAAAATCGGTAGAAAAATGCTTTAAAATCACTGAGAGTTTGGATATGGCCCCTAAAAGAAACACAGTTTTTCTTAAACAGGGCGAGTCAGAAATAACAGGCACTTTTTTCACAAAGGCATCACAACAAATGTATGCATTCAAATTAAAAACCAATGATAGCACTATAAAGACCTATAAATGTGGTTTACATTCAAAAGAAAAACAATTATATCGACAATTGCATTATTCGTCACTTTATAACCCTTTAATCCAGGCGTTATTACTCATAATTCCACAGTTCTATTAATTTCTTGGCATTTAAAGATTTTGTATCCAACGTTCATGTGCCTTTTCATGTTTTTCCAACTCTCAGTGGTTTGCATCTCTGATCAGCCACCCAACAATAGTGCGTGTAATTGCCATTCCTTGGATTGGCTTAAAAATACCAGGTTATATTAAAAGTAATGTAAAATTATGGCGAAATTCAAAAGTCTTTCTATGAATAAGAGCCAAATATTTAGTCTTTGTAGCGCTATCATTGGATTTAAATATGCATACCTGAAATTTCTGTGGCCCTTTCTCTAAAAAAAAAAGGTGCCCATTCTTTCTGACTCTCCCTGTACAGGTGCCATTGAATGAAACAAACTTGTCTTATTATATTAATGAGTCAGTTGTAATTATCCACATTATCCAAATATTCAATTTTGGTAATTTTGTTTTATTATGCTGTATCAGCTTAGATTTAATTTTTTTATTTATTATGTAATGTTAGGTTTATAGTGGAACCTCGTTAGCACAAACTCTGTTAACACAAAATCCCGGTTAACACACAAAATGTTATTCAAGTCCCAAGCTTATATTATACCATATAATAGTACTGGATAACACAAATACTTCAGTTAACCAATAACTAAAATGTAAAGCCCAAGCAACTTTGTGTTAACAGGGTTCCACAGTACTATATAGCATGTTATGTTGTATTTACTTTATCACAGCAAAAAACAGATATTTTGTGTTGACCCGTGTATCGTGAATAGAATATGAATATGGTTATGTAATACAATGGCAAAAATGTACAAATACCAGTTTGTATCAAGGTCTTAGGCAGGATTTAAAGGTGTGGGTGTGTAAATGTGTGCCCATTCCTATAAACTGAAGTGTATTCTAATGTTATTGAATTAATTACTAACAACATAGTGAATTCAATTCTACTGGATGCTTTCCCCTCCCATCTATATATTACTCCCTTTCGTAAATACTCAATGTATTGTGCTACGGCAAATAATGAACTTGACGTGTGACTGTGATAGACACAACATATGCTAAACATTAGGTTACCAATCAATGAGTTCTATGGGCAACCTCTTAAGGTTACATGTAGGTCAATTGTTCGGCCTTCTCCTTTTTTCTTTTCACTCAATTGCCATGCTACAACAAACATCTTAACGTCTCAACACTGATTATTGTGCATTGGAATTGGAAAATTGCAGCATTGGAAGGCTGATCAAAAATGGTCAGCTGCTTACAAGCATGTGTCACATTTTGCTTATTTTTTAGTTGATTACTGAATTTTTCAGAGGATATAAAGTAGATTAAATATGCTTTAATACAAACAACAATTTCATGCACACATCAAGTTTAAAGAGCAACTGCAATCAGAGCACAATCTGTTTTCACCCTGTATTATGTCAACATATTTTTTTATATATTATGAAGACGAAGAAACTTGAGGTTTCGTTCTATAGTTACGACAATATATATATTAACGTTTCCCATCAATTTCAACAATATTTGTCACATTATGTCATTGGATGTATCTCCAAAGATCCGGTAGAAATATGACTGTTTCATCTCACCATTATTTTTATTATATTAAATGTGTACATATTTATATATAAGAACAAAAGAAACTTTACAGAAAAACTGTCAATTTGTAGCTGCTGATCGGCCGAGACAGTTCTTTGTGCTACGGATTTGATTAGCAGCTCGTTTAAAAAAGCTGCTAATTGGCAGCTCATGAAAAAGCTGTCCATTGGCAGCTCATGAAAAAGCTGTCCATTGGCAGCTCATGAAAAAGCTGTCCATTGGCAGATGTAGATTGACAGCTCGTAGATTGATTCTGCCAATCTGCAGCTCTTGACAAATGCTACCTTTCTTGACAAAAGCTGCCAATCGGCAGCCCTTGCATTATACTTGACAATAGCTGCCTTGGCAACTCTTTCTTGACAAAAGCTGCCAATCTGCAAGTCTTTCTTGACAATATCAAAAGCTGCTAATTGGCAGCTCTTGATAAAAGCTGATAAGCTGCCAATTGGCAGCTCTTAATAAAAGCTACCAATTGGCAGCTTGAAAAAAGCTACCAATTGGCAGCTCTTGAGAAAAGCTACCAATTGGCAGCTTTTTCTTGACAAAAAGTTGCCTATTGGCAGTTTTTTCTTGACAATGACAAAAGCTGCCAATCGGCAGCCTGGACAGCCGTCTTGACAAAAGCTGCCAATTGGCAGCTCTTTCTTGATTATGATAAAAGCTGCCAATTTGTATCTTTTCTCAAAAGCTGCAAGCTACCAAGAAAGAGCTGCCAATTGGCAGCTTAAGAGAAAAGCTACCAATTGGCAGCTCTTTCTCGACAAAAGCTGTTCAGCCGCCAATCGGCAGCTCTTAAGAAAAGCTGCCAATTGATAGCTCTTCCTTAACATTAACAAAAGCTGCCAATCTGCAGCTCTTTCTTAAGCTGCCAATCGGCAGCTCTGTCTTGTCAAATGGCAGCTCTTTCTTTACGAAAGCTGCCAATTGGCAGCTCTTGAGAAAAGCTGTGGAAAAGCTGCCAATCGGCAGCTCTTGAGAAAAGCTGCCAATTGGCAGCTACTCTTGAGATCGAGAGCTGACAAATCGTGAGCTCGCTAAATAGTGCAAAAAGTTGATTTCATATGTATATAGTTGTGAATATTGTCTGTAGATTTGTTTAATAAATTGATTTCAAAGTAATTGCTTGGATAATTTTGTGTCATATTTTGTTGGTGTGTATGTGATTATTATTGGCAGAATTAAAATAGCTCCCAATTAATAAATTGAGGCAATAAATAGTTTGTCCTGATCTTAATGTATATAAAGTTACAGCGTTTCAAGACTTCGTATCATTGTCCAGACAGCAAAAGTAATTTACCTTGCACATAGGTAGCGACATAATTTTGGCAGTGTTTCGCAACCATAATGCTGTTGATGAATAAACTGAAATTAATTTGACAGACAATTAATGTTCTCTTTTTACTCTATTTAACATGTGCGATTTATTTCTTATCATGGAGAAACTGTTTTAATGCCAATATATTATTTATTTTTTAAATGTAACGCCAACAAATAACTATTAAACCTGATTTGCAGTCTTAAATGGGATAAAAATGATGCAAACCATTTGCTCAATAATTTAACTGGTAAAAAAGAGTAAAATTTACCATTTTTGGCATATTGTTAGGTAAAAACTGCATTTATGCTAAATAATATAATCCCAAAGTATTTCAGAACCTGTTCATTGTTCTTTGCCCGGCGGTATGCGCGCGCATTCTCTTTTGTTTAGGACCCGTGCTTTTAAGATTCGCGCCAAAGCATTATAAATGGCAATCAGGCATAGTGAACAGTGTTGTGGTCATATGCTGTTCCCTCAAGCATGTATCGACAGTCCAGTTCCTTCGACCGTTGCGTTTGTTGATAAACATTGCTGTCACCCCATCTATAGAGCACAATCTAGCGGTGGTGTTAGCTTATTCAGGTGTCGACCTCAACAAATTCTCAAGCAAATAGCCAAGCACAGAAAAAATGATCGCTTTGCGGTACAACAGGTAATACACATTTAACGATATTTGAAATGTTTGCGTTTGAAAAAAGACATCCCGTTTTTTTGGGATCTACAGGGTGAGTAAAAAAGAAGTTGACTAGGAATGAACAAAGACATTGAGATGGTATAATTATATGTGCCTGCCTTTTGGGGTGCTTTTTCTCAAAAATTCGTATAGCGATGGGGTGTTTTCATCACAGACCAAAGCGCCCAATTGGCATAAATTGGGTGTATTTTGAGGCATTTCTTTTTGTAAAAAGCACCCAATTTGTGCAAAATTGGGTGGTTTTTCTAAGTTGAAGAAGAATTTCTTTGTTTAGAAAAGATAATTTTGAGTGAACTTTGCCGTATTGACCGCATCGGAGCCGATTCGGTAGCCTTGGTTCCAGGCTGATCACTCACCCCACTTTTACGCTATACTACTACGGTTGAAACTGCTGTACTTCTTATTTCCTGCCACAGAACAATTTTGCTAACTGGATACAGGTATAATAAGCAGACTGTGTCCCAGCCTACATACTACAGTTGAAACTGCTGTACTTATTATCTCTTGCCACAGAACAATTTTGCTAACTGGATACAGGTATAATAAGCAGACTGTGTCCCAGCCTACATACTACAGTTGAAACTGCTGTACTTATTATCTCTTGCCACAGAACAATTTTGCTAACTGGATACAGGTATAATAAGCAGACTGTGTCCCAGCCTACATACTACAGTTGAAACTGCTATATTTATTATTTCCTGCCACAGAACAATTTTGCTAACTGGATACAGGTATAATATTAGCAGTCTGTGTCCCCGCCTACATACTACAGTTGAAACTGCTGTACTTATTATCTCTTGCCACAGAACAATTTTGCTAACTGGATACAGGTATAATAAGCAGACTGTGTCCCAGCCTACATACTACAGTTGAAACTGCTGTACTTATTATTTCCTGCCACAGAACAATTTTTTTCTAACTGGATACAGGTATAATAAGCAGACTGTGTCCCAACCTACATACCTACACATCCACTAGCCGATAAATCGATTGTCATAGTTTTATTTTTAAACAAGGTTTATCAATAAAAAAAACTGTGACAATCGAATTTGATTGTCATAGTTTTTTTAAAATAAAAAACAGGTTTCTCGGTTTATCAAAAGCTATGACAATCGAATCGAAAAAACCCGGGAAAAACCAGGTTTACCAAATCGAAAAACCAAGTTTATCGTCGATTGTTATCATGTTATAGGGGTCTATCCCGTCGAAAAACCCGGGTTTCTCGACCGATAAACTAGGTTTATCAAAAACTATGACAATCGAATAGAAAAACCAGGTTTATTAAATCCAAAAAGTTTTTCGTCGATTGTCATAGTTTTTCTTCTCGAAAAACCAAGTTTATGGGTCGAGAAACCGGGTTTTTCGAGAAAGAAAAAAATATGACAATCGACAATCGTTTTTGATAAACCTGGTTTATCAGTCGAAAAACCAGGTTTATCTATTCTACTGTGTAAAATACTTGCCACTTGCCACTTGCCGTAGACACTGCAGCTATTCATCAGTGGGATCGGTGGATGAGGCGCCGGTGGATGAGGCGCCCATAGGTTTCTACACAAAATAGTGGAAAACTAAAACTTTTGAAATTGATGCCATTTTAAAATTATACATTGGAAAGTTTTCAAACTTCTCATATGTGTTAATAACATGTGCCTGCTACTATGAATAATAATATTGAATTGTTATCTAGACACTCTCTACTAGAATATGATGTTCAATTCAGGGAGTGTTTTAATGTAAAAAACACAGTTTTATTCATTTTATTGATTAAACAATGGCCAAATCCCAGTCTCTCTATTTCAATTGTGTGACTCTTGTCCTTTTGTACCCTGGGTAGTAAAACATTTAACTAAAAAAAAGTGTTTCTTAACAGAATTGTTTATAGATTTATGAAAATTTTGCTATTTAGACCTATTTTGGACCACCCTGTATTTAAAATAAAAGGATTTTTAATGATATTCATTTTGATAACCATTTTCTTTTAAATTAAATAGTCCATGCTAACTTAATTTCATAGACTATTATATACAAACCGTCATTTTATGCATTATTTCATCATAATTTTCGACACCCTGTACTTTTCCTGTGTACGTTTTGGGCAAGTGATTCTTAGTAAATTTGGTAGCACCTTCTGCGGTTGTTCTGATATTGGTGACTATCTTCAGCTAAACCCTAATTGTACAAACTATCAAAATATTTTGTGAGGAGCAAAAACGATCAACTTTTTTATGTTCCACCCTATACAAATTTTACACATCCTGTATAATTTGATTCTTTTTTGCAAAAATGAAAAACCTTGAATCATAAGCTTTCCAACAATATATAGTTTGTGGGTCATTAAGTATGTAAAACTTAAGTTTTGTCCCGTTTAATCAGATTTGGTGCATTCCTCAACATTATTAGAAGTGAAACATTTTTTTGGACCAGTTTGTGACTTCTGACCCCAAGCCCAATTATGAAAGCTATGAAGATTGTTAAACGGGGTCAGTCGTCACAAACATGCACAAACACAATAGTCAAACGACCTTGCTATTGTCATGCTATTGTCAACACTCCCTACACAGAGGTCTGCTGTGCAAATCTGTACGATGATATTCGCATGTAATGTCTATGGCAGATTTCATTCCGTGGTATAAAGCTATGAGGTTTCCGTGGTCTTCGCTATCTCCAAGCAGATAGAGCAATACGTACACGGACTTTTTGTAGACGAGGGTTCATTTCATGATTTGGTGAGGTTTAGAATGAGTTAGGATTCCTGTAATTTTGAAGACCACGGATTTTCAAAACGTGAATTGTCCAACATTTTACGACATAAATTTGGTCACCAAATGTATTTAAAACTATACATTTTACCATTCTGCAGATGTTATTGACCCTCCTCTATAATTCTATATGATTTTTAACTCGTTTCTCAGTTTTTGAGAAGCCCAAATAGACCATTTTCCGAAGCTACTTCTAGCAAATATTGCAGTCACTGATACTCCATTGTTTTCTTGCGTATAACAAAATATGCCATGCAGCGTGACCTCCCTACTGGCTGGTATGAATGGGCGCTTCTTATATCTTTAGTTTATATTATGTCTTATGTGTAAAGAGGCTTTGATGACTCAAATATTTTGAAATCACAAAAAAAGTAAATTGTATTTGCGGGTAAATTTAATGAGATATACTTAAACAACACTATATCAAACAGACATACAAGAAATAGGCATAAACAATTTAAATTAGAGAGAACCCAGATAAACTAGAAATCACAGATATTGATTAGCTTTCAATATTTAACCCTCCTCCTACTGAGCCTTTTTAAACACGGTTTACTAAGGGGTTACCCCTATTCAAACAGAGACACAGAGTATGCTTAGGCCAACATTTTTTTTGGTTATGTTGTCCTCCACAGCTTTCAGAGAGGAGGGGCGGGCGGGCGGATTTTTGTTTATTTTTTAAATTTTTTTAAACATTTTCTTTTACCAGCAGCAGCTCAAAGTTCAGCCAACAAGAAGTTAAAATCACTCTAAGAGCCGCACATATATGTTATAAACACTTAATTTAATATTAATGCCATTTAAACTGTTAAAAAAAAAATCTGAAAAAAATCTGATAAAAAAACTGAAAAAAAAAAAAAAAAATCTGAAAAAAACCCCCTGATTTTTTTGTTTAAAAAAAAAACGATTTAAATTTTTTTTTTAAAAATCTGAAGAAAAAAAAAAATCGGAGCGGCCCTAAAATGACGAGCGGTCGGTCGAGGACAACATAACAAAAAAAAATTGCCTTATGTTGGTACCATGGCAAGTACAAACACCTCACGCATGACGTCACAATGACGTCATAAACATGGCCAACCTAAAAATGCCGTTGTATATTTATGTACAGTTATATAATATATATATATATATAATAATAATAGTAATAATAAAGGTCTAAAACCCCATGTTCGAATATACAGGGTGAGTCAAAAAGACTGCAATAGTGGAAAGAAGCCATTTTGTTTTCAAAACCAAAATGAATTTTGAAACTTTTTAAACGTTGCAAGAATGCTGTATTTAATCCTAACTTTGTGTGAAAAAATGAAATCGATCGCATTTTTGCGTTTGTATTTGGTGACCCTCTTTGCTGCACAACCAAATTTACCTGTTTGTCCACGAGCACAATGATTTTCATTTGAAATGGCACACATTGCATTTTCCTATTTGAATATCCCGCCAACAATTTTTTTTTATTATTAATATTTAGAACATTATACGCTTTCATTGCATGGGTACGATTATAATTGATTATGCTAACTCATATGTAAACAAGAAAGGATGTATCAAATTCCAATAACATCACAAATGAACTCAAGTTTCCAAATTTGAATGAGAAACACATTTTGCGATCTGATGCATATTTTTGGGTATCTCGTGGACAAACGTGTAAAATGGGTGCACTGGTCAAAAGGTTCACCAAAGACAAACGGAAAATGCGATCGACTTCATTTTTTCACACAAAGTTAGGATTAAATACATCATTCTTGCAACATTTAAAAAGTTTTAAAATTCATTTTGGTTTTGAAAACAAAATGGCTTCTTTCCACTATTGCAGTCTTTTTGACTCATCCTGTATATATTTGTAAAAGATTGTATGGTGCGATGTAACGGGCTATATGTGCACACTAGTGGGTTAATGTGGAGCGGTGGGATGTTACAGATTATAAGAGTTTGATTCTCAATTTGTTGATGTATCTTCTTATTCTTCATCGGTGTAGGCCTATATACGGTATATTATTTCTGGACGATCTGGTACCATCTTAATAAATAACTGTTATTAAATATTAATTTGAAGAAAACAAATGGTTGCATAGAGACGACCTATCAGACCATATAAAATATTTCTAATTACATGATGGCAATTTATCAAGCCCATAGGGTCATGGAAAATGTTCAAATTCGATTAAAGGTGACAATGTTGCGCAAGATAGCACATAATCGGCACACACACAGTTACTACAATGTTTTTTTGAAAATTGTATGAAACAACCAAAACTTGCAGAAAAAATATATGAGGATGAAGAATGCCGTTGATTGTACGACGTTGCACAATGTTTAAAATTGTATGTCATAAAGCAACCAAAATGTCCGAATTCATTTTATTAAGCAATGTTAGGTTGGGTATACTTGAGTGGACACCTGTGATAAGACTTCATCAATCAAAACGCATTACACTGTTTATTTTTTATTTTGAATGATTTATGAAAAGGCGTGATGTTCTCGCAGGGGGCGGGCTCCATTAGTCGGCGTTGTGCAACTAGGGATTGTACTTCTTGTACAATCCATCAGAACAAAGGTTCCCATGGCAGCAATCAGTAGTTATTTCGTCTGGCCAATATGGATCTGTATTCCTGGGAGGGCACTGACTATCACTTCCCTCCGCAGCACATCCCATGTTATAATATACGATACTCGGTGACAGATATTCTGTGAAAGTCCATTCGATCTGAAATAATTTTAAAAACAGATCATATTGTGAACCGGGCTGTTACTGAATGAAGTATACTGCAGGAAATGTTAGAAATACATTTATTGTAATTCTTCTTTAAAATTTCTTTTATAGAATGGATGATTATGAAATTCAGGGTTAAGAAAAACAAAACAATTTAGGTATTGCAGTGATATTAAAGGGTTCAACAAAAGAAAGTATACCACTTTATTTATGTCATTTTAGTGTAACATTAATTTTTTTTGACCAAACAGGCTAGATAGGCATTTAGATGAATCTTTTGGGCATAATTTGATACCAAATTTTCCCCCTAACAACAAAAATAAACCATGATTAGCACCATTTGAGAAAAAAAATCATATTTTCAAAAGTCTCATTTCCAATACACAGCACGAGAAGAAAAGACCAACAATTTTTTTTGAATGTTACTCAAAATGACATAAACAAAGTGGTATACTTTCTTTTGTTGAACCCTTTATTAGTAGCACGCTGTGACTACACAAGATAATCTTTGACTTTTAATAATTTCCTGAGCAGATTTGCCAAAGTATAAACACTGCGACCATATTGACACAAAACGCTCTAAAAGTCTACCTTTGTGAGTTTGGCACTATCTTCTGTTTGGCACTATCTCCCATGACATCCCATGACAAATAAAGCTGTGCTTATTACGCCTTGGATTATTACGTTCGGGGCGTTCAGACGACGTATAAAAACCTGTTCTACGGGCCCGATCGACCATTTCTTTCAATAACAACAACAAAAATAATTGAAAACGTTTGAAAAAAAAAAGGATTTATTTTCTATTTTCTATTTTTGGAAATGTTTTGACATTTTGTTTAAATGTTGAAAATTCACCAACATTTTGACAAATATTTTGAGTAAAAATAAAACGAAAACAAAACAAAAACGTCCGACCGACCGACGCTACCTGAGAGGTTTGTTTGCCCGTAGAACAGGCATGACATGGGTTCTTTTTCGTCGCCTACAGAAGATAGTGCCAAACTCACAAAGGTAGACTTTTAGAGCGTTTTGTGTCAATATGGTCGCAGTGTGATATTACAATATACAATCATGCAGGGCCCTTGGAAGTATATTTTGTATGTGGGTGCTGTAAATTTATCTTTATAGGTCCAGGGGCGAAGCCCTTGGCGGGGATTCAGGGGCGGAACCCCCCTTGAAGCTGTTGGGTTTTAGCATGTTTGAATGGCCTAGGAAAGCTCTCCTTGCTATGAATAGGCATATTTATTTATTTTTAATAAACTTTGGCTTGGTTCATAAACATACTAAAAAACGGAAGACACTAATGAAAGATGAAACATGTTACATTAAAACTACAACGCGCGTGAAGCGCGAAAAAGAAATGTATTTTTCTAAACTAAAATGGTCCCGAAAACGTTCCTGAAGCCACCTTGTTATGCTTGAATAATTAAATATTGATCATAATTACCAGTTTTTTAGCAAAAATGGTCCAAAAATGTTCCTGAAGCCATCTTGTTATGCTTGAATAATTAAACATTGAAACTAATACGTGCGAACCACGCCAAAAATGTCCACTTTTGTAATTAATATGGTCCAGAAAACGTTTCTAAAGCTATCTTTGTTATGCTTGAATAATGAAACATATTTATGCTCGAAACGCTCAAAGATTTCCAGCTTTTTTAACTAAAATGGTCCAGAAATCGTTCCTGTAGCCATCTTGTTATGCTTGAATAATTAAATATTGGACATAAATACGGCGCACTAAAATGGTCCAGAAAACCTTCCCGAAGCCATCTTGTTAGGCTTGAATAATTAAACATTGAAACTAATACGCGCGAATCGCGCAAAAACTGCCAGGTTTTTTTAAACTAAAATGGTCCAGAAATCTTTCCTGAAGCCATCTTGTTATGCTTGCTTGAATAATTAATCATTGAAACTAAAATGTTTGAAGCGCGCAAAAAAAATCAGTTTTTTTAATCTAAAATGGTCCAAAAAAACGTTCTTAAGCCATCTTGTTATGCTTGAATAATAATCCATAAAACCAATTCGAGTGCCTCCTCCTCTTTTGCTTCTGTTACCTCTGACTGAAATGGTAAATCGGCCAATGTCTGCGAATCAACTATATAGTACACTATTACACATAGGGTGTACAAAAATACAAATGACCACAATATAGTGTTTCGCAGTCATGGAACATTCTCCCTTGTACTATAAGAGAAATTGACAACATCTCTCAGTTCCGTTGTAATCTTAAGACTCAAATTTTTGTTTAGCTGTTTACATCCAGACTCTTGCACTACAATCACCTTTCTATACTTATAAAACAGTTTCAATGTCTAAATAGTTAGTCTCCAAACTGCCTAAGTCACACTATTTGATTTAGGCAATGCACTAAATATTCCTAAGTCACACGCGTGACTTAGGCAATAATCCTTCAGATTTGGTAGCACGATTTAGAGTTGAATATTAGCAAAGGCACTTAAACCATAGGTGCCCCCATGGTAAAGATCTGATTTAGGCAAAAATCTCAATTTGTTAAAAAAATGACTTAGGCAATTATTTTATTAAGCTGACGTTATTTGATTTTATGTTATTTAATTAATTAATAAATGATTGATTGATTAATAATTGATTGATTGATTGATTGATTGATTGATTGATTGATTGATTGATTGATTGATTGATTGATTGATTGATTGATTGATTGATTGATTGATTGATTGATTGATTGATTGATTGATTGATTGATTGATTGATTGATTGATTGATTGATTGATTGATTGATTGATTGATTGATTGATTGATTGATTGATTGATTGATTAATAATTGATTGATTGATTGATTGATTGATTGATTGATTGATTGATTGATTGATTGATTGATTGATTGATTGATTGATTGATTGATTGATTGATTGATTGATTGATTGATCGATTGATTGATTGATTGATTGATTGATTGATTGATTGATTGATTGATTGATTGATTGATTGATTGATTGGAATTATTTCTACAATTTTGTATGCATGACTGTGGGCAGATTTAAAATATTTTAAAATAAATTGGTCTTAAATGTATCATTGAGTAAATTATACACAATTGATAATAAATTGCATGATAGAAATCTCTACAGCATAAACTGCTATGCTTCAACTTTCTCTTGGGTCCGGTCAGATGTAAGATTTAGCGTAAATTATTCGCAAGTTACTAGCCTAGTAGCTAACCCTGGTTTGGTGCTCTCAAAATTGAGTTACGCCTCTGTTACTAGCGAGGTTGAATGTGAAACAAATAGAGCACCATTATATTTAGTGGGGAGGGTAAAGGAAAGTATATTAAAAGATAATGTGTCACCGTTTAAGATTTGCATAAACACTGGATTATTATATTCACAGCCTAAATATAGTTTATATATACATTCTAACGCCCATTTTCATCGACTTGGTTTTTGAAATTTTCATTGATTCAAAACAAGTATTTAAGTTATGGGAGTTTTGGTATTACCTACATAGGTTATATGACGTATGTTTCCAACACTAAACCTAAAAACCTATTTATACTTTAAGGTCGTGTACATTCCGTCCCTTTGATATTCTAATAAGGGCAAGGTTCCAATGAATCCTCATAAGAAATCAAATTTCACGTAGGAATTCGATGAAATATTTAGAATGGCCGTAAAATAGCTATTTGAATATACGCTACATTAAAAACACCTGCATCTGTTGCCTGCCCCAAATACCACTGACCTCCGTTTAATGGATGCATCTCTGCTTGATTATTATATAGCGCCACCAATGAGTAACTTCGAAGTATTTAATCAAATCCCTCCAGAGTATTATTTGTGACCAGCTCCCTCAAAACCCGACATAAGTCGTCAGAACACTTGAGGAAATACAGCTCAATAAAGTTGTGTACTTTTATTTACTATAAGCTAAATTCTAGCATTGAAACTGAAATTCAACCTCAATTCCTTAGGAAGAAAATCTGTTTGTTGTCAAAATCATAAAAAACGTATAGGCCTAATGTTCATTCTTTTTTAGTCATATTAAAACATTCCACGACTTTCACCTTTAACATTCACCATATTGATGACCCATGCATCATGACGTATATGGCCAATATACATTATATCTGCAAACAAATAATGTATATACAAATGGGGTAAGAACATTATTTTGTGATCATCGATTAATTGAAATCAACGTACCAAAATAGACGTATAATGCCAAATACATAATTAAGCGCAAGGCACATCTTCCAGCGCTCTTTTTCGGAAATCAGACTATTAGACTATTGGGAGTTGGTCAGGCTCCTCGCGAGGAAATTTACATGTACAAAGTCAGGATAATAGAGGAGACATTTCCTTCCTTTAATTACATGTTTAGAGTGAAATGTGTGCATGTTTAATTAGTGTTACGATCGCATTCTATATTATCTGATCCATAATATGAGTTGATCAAGGTCGAATTACACATGTGTGGGGACCGGTCAATATTTTCAAAGCCACCCACCTTTTATGGTACCTATTTATTTATGTTTTAAATTTAATCAACGGCAGTTTGTCCGAGTCTAAATTCACTTACTCGGCTTGCATACTTTGCTCAATCAGTTAATGAATGTCCGGACTTGGCCTAAGGCTAAGGAAGCTTATAATATTGCATGCATTTTGGGAATATGTTCCATTTGAAGTTACCATCATTCTTAAACAATAAATATCGGATATCCAACATTCTTAAACTATTTTGTCAGTGTTATTGCGATTTATTCCGTTGAGGGCGCTAACGGAATAAATCTAATCTGGATCTTAAACTGCACTATTCCTACAGATTAAGACGAATTGTAAACTGCATATATAGTGCAGTTTAACAAAGAGACCAGGTTGATTCATCAGTAGGTTGTATACATAAATGTTTGAGGAGAAGTAAACATCATTTTGCGACGGAAGTTGTGGTTTCTTCTTTAGCTACCACATGTGCGTGTTAACATGGTGGCTGCCATTGATTCTCCTGGCTAATCACAGCTGTCTCTAGTCTAGCACAGCCTGTCATCTTTGGACTGTCTACTATAGAGGGCAGTATTTTACTACTCCAGTCAGTGATTATAATACTTAGGGATTCATCACATTAGTTATAGTCCAAACTATAAGGGCAGCGACGGAACGTTCCTGGATATCATAATTGTGCGAGCACCAAACAGGAGGTAGCTACACACTAAACATTTCTTCTTCATTTTTGAATAGAATCTATTCAGATTTGAATAGGAAACCTCTTCCGATCCGATGGGCACTTACAAGGTTCTCTTCAAAAAGAGGAAAATTGTACCCAATTCAAATTTAAATAGTTTTTCCTATTAAAAAATGAATAGAATCCTATTAAAAATTGATAGAAAATGTGTTGATTTCTTCCTAAATATGTACTTTGTGAAGCTTTTGTCGCACATTTGTATCTCTTGGCAACCAGGGAATGGTGGTGGTGTTTTAATGTGTATTAGGTTTAGAAACTACGCTAAATTTCAAACCAGCCCGGGCGAGATTGGTTTTATTCTAATCAACATGTTCAAATAGATCATAGTAGTAATTGCGCAATTCATAGAAGGCTCACGGATCGCTTTGCAAATACGACTGGTGAATTTATATCTATGTAAACAAATTGGCTTTATTCCGTAACAGTTTGAATCGGATTATAATTCCAACCCTGTAAAAAGCAAACTCCTCGTGGTCTTCTACTAATAGTAAGATCCTACCCAAAAGTGACCTACTATAATACTAAATACTAGTTTTTTTCAACATATTCAAACCATGATTTTGAAGTAATTTGGAATCGTAGATGGTAGGCCGTCGGAACCGCTACGGCAGTTGCCGTACCACTTTTCCGCGGAGGGAAAAAAAAAAAGTTAAAAAATAAATAAATCGAGAGAACCTAATAAGGCATAACACGTACCTATAGTATACTGTACTATTAATATCATAGACTGTAATCTATGACTTTACTGCACTGGACACAATGTTTAACAGTTGATCATTATTCCATATAATTTATTATAAGTGCTATTAATTTTACCATGAAATGTTTTATTTAATTTCCCAAAAAGCGCTAGCTTAAAGGGGGCCTTGGACCCCCACGAGAGGCTTCGCCCCTTCGACTTCGAACCCCATTGGGGGTTGCACCCCAAACCCCCGCTCGTGCCGTACTACTTCCTTCAGACGGGCCTCCGATGGGCCTCCGATGGTTCTGTAACTTAAAAGACTTTCACGATATTGATAAAAATGCAAATCGACATGAACATCTGCTTTCAAAGTAAAAATCAAGAATAGAGGGCATCACATGGAAAATATCGCATAATATGACTCTAAGTGAAACGACGTTAATTTGTATCAATAATATTTACTTTGCTAGTTACTATTCCGATCTTACTTTCCAGTTTCCCTCTCAAAATTACATCGCTAGTAATTTATGCTGCAGTTATATTAGGGCGTAAATATTCGCTTACTTCTATCATGTCTATGTACAATTACGCTTATTTGATGCACTCGGTCGTTCATTTGCTCATTTTTTATAAAGTGAATGATTTTATGTACATATGATTAAAGCACGCACAAACAGCTCGAGGTACCTTTTATACGATTGTGGGATATTCAATAAGAGCATCTCCATATGCGCAAACGATATCTCCTGGGTCATAATTTACTTTGTTCTTGTCTTATCAGAAGACATAAGATGCATCAAGTCCGATCAAAATTGGAGAATGCCTTAAATGATTCCCCTGTATAGGTCAATGACTCAAAGACCCCTATAGTGACCCCGTATGACATGTCACTTTTAATCGCTGCACACCCTACATGTGAATAGACCAAAGGAATCTTTGGAAACAAACGTACTTTAGGTCCCAGATACTGGACACCAGTATCGTTCAATACTGGAACATAAACATTCCAAATATCTGTTGACACTGGTACGATTTTACTGTTCCAGTATCGGTCGATACTTATTGATAGATACTTGAACGTTTTTCTGTTTCAGTATCGGGTGATACTGGTATTTGTCCCAGTATAGAACGATAACGGTACATAACTGTGTTCCAGTTTCACCCGATACTTGTATCGTCCGGTAACACTGGCTTTGTACCAGAATCGAACGATACTGCATGGGTGTTCCAGTATCGGACGATACTAGCTCAGGATCTGGGACCTAAAGTACACTTTTTCCCGAATCTTTCGACCAATTTTAATAGTTATCAGTCATTTCCTCTGAGACAAGAAGCATTTTGAATGGATTGAAAATTAACATTTTGACCCTGTGTGACCTCTGACCCAAACTTAGAACACCCTATATGAACGTCACTGACCAAGTCTGGTGATTGTAGCTTGTAATCTGTAGGAGAATAATTAATAATAATAATAATAATAATAATAATAATAATCCTAATAATAATAATAATAATCAGTATTTATATAGCGCCTTTTCCAAAGGGCTCAAAGCGCTGTAATTTTTGCTGCTGGTGAATCATCAGAATCAGGTCGCATCAACTATGGTGCTGCCAATTTCTAGCGCAAAGCCATCCGCACTTAGATTGTAACAGGCACCATTTTTCAATGCAGCTCCCCAAATACCATTGGGTCAAGGAAGTTTTTAATAACCGAAACAACTAATCACCGATTTTGAAAGCAGGAGGAAACCGGAGAACCCGGAGAAAACCTGCGAGACGTGCATGGATCGTGATAAACCAAATGCACATAAAGCCCGGTCGTGCACAGAATTGAACCCGGACTTCATTGGTGCAGGGCGAGGGAACTACCGCTGCGCCAACACGCTCCCCTAAATAAGCATTTTGTAGAAGCGTTTGCCATCAAAAGAAGCGAGAAACAGAACAGATACAAAACCTTGATTTTTGAAAAATAATGTGGGTGAAATTATTTGCCATATAAACTGGTTATGCTTCTTTGCATTTGGGTGTTTGGTGCCGTGCAAACAAACGGGATAAGATGCCTAATTTAATAGAAACCTCAGTGAACAGAAATCTTGATAGGCTCAAATAATGCCATCAGTGGATGTGGTTGTCCAACTCAATGATCATGCCAATTATGCGATGGCCGATCACAGTATGATCATGTACGATGATCAATGTATTCTAAGAATGGACCTATCCTTGTCGCTGGTCTCCCACGTCATTGTAAAGTGAGCCGGCCGCCGCCACCAACCTATTGCACCAAGCTATATATAGTTCTATAGTTTTATAGGCATGGTTTTTAGGTAAAAAATATGTAATGGAGCATTGTATAACCACAAAGTGGATGTGATGTTGATGGAAGTGGCGCCCGATACCTTTGTACGCTGGTTTATTGTTTTAAAAGGCCAAGGAAGTATTCAATAACCACCAAAAAAAATGCACAAAAATGTACTCTTGGGGAACTCTTGGAATTAGGGTTCAAAGTTGAGGTTACATTATTGCGTCATTAGCGATATTGACACGATGGCGTTCCTTCGAAATGATGACATGCTGTGGTGTGACTACGAGCTGCGTGTACAGAAAATCTCCATTCAAAATACAGATTGAAGAGCATGATACGGTATAAGATACATTTTATAGATATTTGTAGCTTGTTATGTTTATTGGTGATTGCTATGTCATCGGTATTAACTGGTATACTTAATGTGTTGAAACATGAAGCGAGATAGTATGGTCGGCAATATTGGTATTAATCACTTATCACACAAAGACGGACTACGTTATGGATTGAATGTTTTATTGATGACGGAGCAAGTGGAATTGAGTGTGAAACGCGGGGTGGGGGTGTTTATGTAGTCGAAACGCCTCTTCGATTTGACCTCAAATTATTAGGTACGAGGGCGTCCTAACGTAAACACGAAAAATTCAAATTTATTCGATTACCTATCTATAAATAACTAAAACTTATTTAGGACAAAATATATACAAAAGGAGACCGTTGATCGTTTACCAACTAACCTACAATGAAGCATACATCTATTTTACTTCATACTGTTTTATTGAATCAATATATTCAGTCACCAACGTCCCCAAATGATAGATTTCATGCTACTGCATCGGCGTAAAAATTGACATGAACTGGAAGAAATGGTAGCCAATTTTAGATGAAAACGTCCGTAAATCCCTTATTACAACGTCGTAAAAAGTCCATCTATACAATGGCACATTATAATGAGTTGTTTGATATCCTTCGTGTTTGAAATAGTAATAGTGTTTAAGACGATTTTTGCCGCATCATTTTGAAGCCCGATTTGAACATGTTGAAGCTCAAATGTGGTGATCAAAATTTGGCACTTGACAATAAAGTGTTTGAATCTCACGGATATAATTAGTTTCCCTTAATAGCTCAGATGGTATAGCGTTCGCTTGGAGAACGGGAGGTCCGGGGTCGATCCTGCTCTGCTCTGCACAATGTCATATTGGGTTTTTTGTTGGTTTTTAATTTATTTATGATTGTTTTATGATGATTTATGATGACCATGTCTCTAACTCGATATTCCGTCTGGGTGCGATTGTGCTCAGGTTATCCCTTCAACCACTCAAATATTAGTTTCAAAAGACACATATTATATGTGCCTACGCATAATGAGGCAAATCAGGTGTAAATGCAGCAAATTATTTTCGGCGAACCGGGTGGCCATAGCCCCCCCCCCCCCCCACCCACTTTTGACAACCTTAAATACGCCCGTAAGCGGACCCGAGCCCCCAACGCATCCGGTTTACTCATTACCCAAACATCAATGATACCCAGCTATTATTAAGCAAAATGCGAAAACGTCCGAAAATATAATATCATGGAATGTAAGGACACTAAATGTCATACAAATGCCTAGCGAGCACCTAAGTTCAGACATTAGTAGTGGGCCCACATGCCGTAACTCACACACATTGGTCTCTTGACACCCACCTGAACGCAATTTCAAGCGGTCGTTACACCCACCTGACGCGCAATTTCAAGCGGTCGTTATAGCACCAAAAAGGATTTCTGACCAAAAATGTTGAAAATTGAATTAAATCTATACGAGTCTGAAATGGCTGAGAATTTGAGAAACGCCCCTAACTCATAGAGCATATTCCAAATTTGCGCGGTCCTGAAGCGGTCCCCGAACCTCACTCCGCTCGCTGCGCTTACATGGGGTTATATAATTGCCCCTACTTTTAAATTTTCCCGCCGCCGCTGTAATCCTCACCCCCGTAATTAACATCCAGCAAACTTGTGACGTAATCATGAAACTCTATGTGGTCAGAGTCACAAACTGGTCCAAAAAATGTTTCACTTCTAATAATGTTGAGAAATGCACCAATTCTTATTAAACGACAAAACTTAAGTTTTACATACTTAATGACCCACAAACTATATATTGTTGGAAAGCTTATGATTCAAGTTTTTCATTTTTGCGAAAAAGAATCAAATTATACAGGGTGTGTAAATTTTTTACAGGGTGGAACATAAAAAAACATATTTTGATAGTTTGTACATTTAGGGTTTAGCTGAAGATAGTCACCAAAATCAGAACAACCGCAGAAGGTGCTACCAAATTTGCTAAGAATCACTTGCCCAAAATGTACACAGGAAAAGTACAGGGTGTCTAAAATTATGATGAAATAATGCATAAAATGAAGGTTTGTATATAATATTCTATGAAATTTAGTTAGCATGTTAGACTATTTAATTTAAAAGAAAATGGTTATCAAAATGAACTACATAAATATCGTTAAAGTTCCTTTTATTTTTAATACAGGGTGGTCCAAAATAGGTCTAAATAGCAAATTTTTCATAAATCTATGAACAATTCTGTGAAGAAACACTTCTGGCTTTTTTAGTTAAATGTTTTACTACCCAGGGTAGAAAAGGACCGAAGAGTCACACAAATGAAATAGAGAGACTGCGATTTGGCCATTGTTTAATCAATAAAATGAATAAAACTGTGTATTTTTTACATTAAAACACTCCCTGAATTGAACATCATATTCTAGTAGAGAATGTCTAGATAACAATTCAATATTATTATTCATAGTAGCAGGCACATGTTTATAACACATATGAGAAGTTTGAAAACTTTCCTATGTATACTTTTAAAATGGCATCAATTTCAAAAGTTCTAGTTTTCCGCTATTTTGTGTAGAAACCTATGGGCGCCACATCCACCGGCGCCTCATCCACCGGCCCCACCCCTGACTCACTCGACGTTTAGATTGATAACTTCACTGTTGCTAAACATGTGGCTTTAATCCTTTTTTTATTCGGTAGCTGGATAAATTGTCTTTAATATGATACCAAAAATGTTATGTTTTTTTTGACAACTTCTATTAAAAATAGAGACACGTATCACATTTTTAAGGATTTTATGAAACGGTCCCACCTTATTTGATATACCTATTAGTTTCCTGTGACCATGTAGAATGGGAATATTAGAGAACAGTGTAACATAATTTCAGAAATCGAGAAGCGACTTTTTGAAATCTAAATTTGGATCCTTTCCCCCCCCCCCCCCCCCCCCCCCGATCAACACTAGTATGATGTGTCATTTGCAAATATGTGAGTGTTTATACTTGGAGTAGGATGAGGGACTCGTGCCACTTTTTCTACTCTATGGCTTACTTTCACCTTAAACCGCTCACCTACTCTAGTTCAGCCTAAAACCGTTCTTATTTTTGGAGATGTGCTTTTGATATTCTCTTGCGAATTTATGTTGTGGGCAAGATTGCTTTATCCTATTTATGAAACATAAATTAACAATCAGTGATATGGTAAATGTCAAAAGTGCATACAGTAATTTATAGTTATTATAAATAGATAATTAATAACAAAATCGACAGAACAATGGAAAAGGTCTTGGAAATAACAACTTTGGAACCGTTCATCACCTTGCCGTTGATAGATCAGGCTATTAAACATTGACATCAATGTTAAATAACCATCTCAACTTTTCTTAGGTGTTCCATTAAATGGAATAAACTTGACCAAATATTCAAGTCATCCATATTCTTAGTACATTGACAAGCCGTCTATTGTCTATATATTTGTTTATATTCATAAGTTTTGTAATGTTGTTATTTCATGTTGTATTAGATGATCGGTACCTCAGGGAAAACAAAGCAATGTATAGTATTATGGTAGACTATATGAAGCTGTTCTTTACCGGTAATCAGTGGCGTAGCTAGGATTTTTTCCAGGCGGGCAAGATTCTCAAAATATTCGTAAAAGGGTGCCCCCAATTTTTTTTGCAGTCAGCTCAGAAAATTTGAGTTCTTGCTAGTAGTTGCCCCCCCCCCCCCCCGGTAGCTACGCCACTGACGCGCCGTAAATTATATGATTATTGTTATGTACTTTGATATTTATTTCTTATGCTTTTGCCAAATACCCTTTAGGGGCCATATCCAAGCTCTCAAGTGATTTTATAGCGTTTTTATACCGATTTTACCCCGATATTAAAACGGTATTTTTTCTATTGTTAAAAGCATCGGAAAAAGATGGGTCGCTCTTTACGTCACAACGGGGGTCGGGTGAACACTGGTCAGCTTAATAACACAACCTTCCTCGCGCTTTCATCTGTCTGCTTCACTAATTGAGCCATCGAGAGTACTACAATAGTTCTATTGTTAACGCCAGATAAGTAGAGAGGCTCTAGTTAATCACCGATCTTTTTCCGATGCTTTTAACAATAGAAAAAAACCCGTTTTAATATCGGGGTAAAATCGGTATGAAAACGCTATAAAATCACTTGAGAGTTTGGATATGGCCCTTTAGGATAAAACATCTTGTTGTGAAAACCTGTTGTGATTGATGCTAATGCTATATACGAGTAGTATATTGACCGAAGCATTCGAGGTAATGAAAACAAACTGTCAAAAATGTACTCAGACAAAGTTACTGGGAGCGGAAGAACTAAATCAGAATTAAGAATAGTTATTTTTATTCTATCATGCCAAGGCTTAATGTCGAATACTTGATGGCATAACGGAAACAGTTAGAAACATTATGCATTTTGGAACCTTTGATGACTTTTCTGCCGTTCCACATGCTACCTTTTTGTACATGATTTTTTTAATTTTTTATCTTTTGTATTTATTTATCGCCACTTATCAATATTACATTGTATATATTATACATACATTCAATCTTTTACAATAACATATCATAATTTATATTCATCATTATAAACACCTACTTACTTGATCTATCATTAAAACTGATTACAATGTATATCTTAATTTGAGAAATGCCATACGAGACGTATTCATGCTAATGTTGAATAATAAGTTATCATGTTTTCCAATTGTATAGTAATATGACTACAAGCTACTTAATTCCAACATTTATGTCAGTCGTCTAACTCTGAGCTCATGCAATAATAACGCAACAACATTTGGATGCTTTCCGTATTTAAACTTGCTAATGCACATTTTGGCCACAGAAATAATCGTATTGCTTACATTATTACATTTCTTGTTACCCTTAAAATAACCAAAAAGAATATCTGTCACAGACACTTTTACTTTTTTTCCTGTTACGTCAGAGAGTATTGTATTAATTTCTAACCATACTTTTCTTATATTCTTGCAATGAAAGAAAAAATGTTCCAGATACTCTTTTTCGTTACATGTTTCACATAAATCATTGTTAGCTTTACCCATTTTAAGAAGTAAGATTCTAGTCGGATAAATATTGCAAAGTATTTTCCAATTCATAGTTACCAGTTTGGCTTCTTTTATTGAACATGTTGCATTTCTCCATATCACTCCACTGAAAAACATAGTTGGGGAATTTTGTCTCCCAAAAACGTTCACTTATTGGTGTAACTGTTATTTTTGATATCAGTATGCTACGCACAGTTTTAGAATTACATTTTTCTATTGGCAGGAAAGCAGAATTGATCATAAGACCAATCGTATGTTTAACAGTTTTGTTTGGCTAGATTCTTTTTTTCCAGTGTTTTGGGACTGCTGATTTTATTGTTATATATTGTAGCATAATTCCTCCAGGCCTTTTAATTTTCTTACTTATTTACATAGATAGAAATTAGACAAATTAGCTTAAAATAGGTTCATCTTGGTACGGTGATTGCAGACCAATTTTGGCTAACCTTCAGTATTTTTTTAGATTTTTCATTAAAAGTGAACCTATTCAATTATTTGGTGGATAAATGAGGTCAGATTTGAGCAGACTTGGACTGGGGGGGGGGGGGGGGGCGTCGTTACAGGGGCATTTTTGACCGTTTGCAAAACCAATTCAGCATAGTTTTTGTTTTAGTATTAAATTGTGCGAATACATAAAATCTATGTACGTGTTATATATCCACCGTATGGTAGGAAACTCCGCTAAATGATAATAATTGAACATTTAGCTACATTTTTAGACCTCATTTTCTACCAAAGTTGCACAACATTTTATGAAGAACCACGCAGTCTAAAATGTCACAAATTACAAGGTTACGCATGCTCTAATGCATGCATGCCGATATTCGAATTGAATAGCCTGCCTAAAAATGCCATGCATTAGGCCTATATTATAGTCAATCAGAGCTATACACTGTGCGTAATCGTAAGCAATATTGACATTTGTAACTATATATATTTAATAGATAAATAGATAAATAGATAAATAGATAAATAGATAAATAGATAAATAGATAAATAGATAAATAGATAAATAGATAAATAGATAAATAGATAAATAGATAAATAGATAAATAGATAAATAGATAAATAGATAAATAGATAAATAGATAGGGGGGATGGGGCAACTGGTCCGGTTAAGCATATTTCATGATATAAAAGCTTAAAGCTCGTGTAAATATTTATGGAATTGCTATGAAAATATCACCCATGTAACTGTTTACATATAACATATAATCAATGTTAAAAAATATCCAAACAAAAGGCCAATTACCACTAACTAAAAACTTTACTTGACACGGACCAGTTACCCCATCATTGGGGCAACTGGTCCTATATGTTCCAACGGTTAGAATACACAGAAATCATTGATTGACAACACGGTAACTAGGCAGTAGTTTCTTTACAAACTCATTTCCATATTATTTAACGCGTAAAAAGGATACAGGTCTCATGAAATCCATGTTTTATACAGTTTTCGTGGTTAACGTGTAAAAAGCAGTAATACTAATGGTATACAAAGCAAGCGCAATTTTCGACTGCACGTTTATTAGATAAAACGGTATGAACCTAGTTAAATGGTTACATGGTTGTGATATTCAGACGCCCCATACATTTGTCTATATATACCCCTTTCTTTAATGATTTTATTTACTTCACATAATCATCATTTAGTACTTATAATAAACCATCTTGATCCAGCTTTTCATGTTACAGGGGAAGTTCGTCAATATGACAATGACGACCCAACGGTTAATATACACAAAAAGCAGTGGATAAAATACATAAATCATGATATTTCGTCATAGCAAATACCTTTACAGACACCATTCAAAATATAATAAAGATGTAATTCATAATACCGAGGTTTTAAACCATTCTAAAGCAATTTCATGTCATATTGTAATCCTTCAATATCAGAAATAGTGGTATTAGACCCGAAATGCCCCCAAAATGTCTAAGAACAAGAAAGAATGTGAATTATTTCATATTCTATTCACATTTCAATACCGAGTCATGTTTTATTGACACTAACAACTAATTTTCAAAATTAATTTTACAATTTTGATTAAGTTTTTGCAGGCGGACCAGTTGCCCCATACCCCTTCGGACCACTAGCCCCAACAATTAACAAATGACGTAGCACTTTGTCGAGATGAAACATTATTCAAACACGCCTGTGACGTAATAAATTGTACGCCAAAATGTTTTAAAACATACCACCATTTGTCATAATAATCAATAACTCCAATACATTTCAGAAAAAAAGGCAAAACTGCATTTTTGTTTTTAGCCATTACACAGATTTCTGTAGCCAGTGAGTATCTTTGAATTCGCAAATATTACGGCGTTCGGGTCCTACAAGTAGACGAGTGTCTTTAGATAAAATAAGAAATGGTGTACTTTGTTATTTGCAAATTCATAAACTAATAACTCTACCAAATGAATACCCGTGATAATGATTTAAGTTGAAGCATTCTTTAAATGATAATATTGATCGGAAATCCAAACCACCAATGTCCCAAGTTAGCAATATGCGCCATTTTACGGTCATTTCAACCACAACCTATGGTTTGAATCATATTTCGGAAAGTCCCTAAGCACACTACAATATAGCACCCATCAAATGCAATATGCACCTAAAATCTTAAGACGACTGTACTGCATGTATATATTTATTGTTGCATATCTGTCAATCATATAAAGTACATTAAACATGATCTAAACCCATCTTCATATATCGCCCATACTATCTGTGAATTTTCAATCAGTCACTCAAGGAGTTGGCTTCAAAGATCTGGAGAAAATCACATGTGTAAATATCCTATAGTTCCAAATGTTTTGGATTGTAGAAGGTAAGGATATATGTCAAGTATCAACATAAGTCGTACTGTTCAAAAGAAAGCAGTATCCCCATACAATTACAAAATCCTTCATTTCGGACCACTTGCCCCACGGTCCAGTTGCCCCATATTCCCCTAAATAGATAAATAGACAAATAGATAAATAGATAAATAGATAAATAGATAAATAGATAAATAGATAAATAGATAAATAGATAAATAGATAAATAGATAAATAGATAAATAGATAAATAGATAAATAAATGAATAAATGAATAAATGAATAAATAAATAAATAAATAAATAAATAAAACCCTTCCCTTATTACAAACAAATAATGATTTGACCTCGTTTCAATGAGTAAATTACCCGCCTTTGTTAAAATGTTCTCGCTTTTAAACAGATCTATTATTCTTATTAAGTAATAAAATGCCTCACAATTAATAAACCAGCGTTGTCTTGATCACATTAAAATTAACATACGAATTCATGAAATGAGTGTATTTGAGCCCTATACTGACAATGGATTGGCTCTTGACAATAAAATAATACTTGAACGACTTAGGACGTTTTTCCACTCTGCCGATTTTATCTTGAAACATTTGATATTTTATCCCAAGATGGCGCTGTGATCATTTGGATTGTCAAGATTGAAACATTTTTCCACTCTGCCGATTTTATCTTGAAATATTTGATATGTTATCGCAAGATGGCGCTGTGATCATTTGGATTGTCAAGGTTTTGAAACAGTGCTATATGCTGATTATCTACGGTAATTGGATAATTATATTTTGGGTTTTGAGCAAACCAAATGACCTCTATGGATTTAAATGGGAATCAACCCGTCCGTGATGAATGTTTGTAAATTTTCTAAAACAAATTCACAGGATTCTGCCAAGAGCATAATTTATAAACATCGATTGGTATATAACTGTACTTGTATTCAGTGGAATTCAGAGTTTATGAAACCACCTATAATGGTATAAAATCTAATAAAAGTAACAATTTTAGGGTGAGTAAGATACATAAGGTTATTCGATTACAAAATGTTAGGCCTAAACCAGAGAACCATATAGAGTTTCATTTTGTACTTGTAGATAAGACTCTCTCTGAGTCTGGCTATCTTCATGCAATAAAAGAGTGCTCAATGCTATGCAGCGTTGCTACTCAGAGTTAAAGTCAAATGGACGAGTTGCTACTCAGAGTTTCATGCTACTGCATTCTTCAGGCAACTGATTTTTGTTATTCCGTGCTGAAGAAACAAACACAATACGCGGGCGTCGGAAGTTCGGCGAAGATCGCGGTAGTATGCGCGCGTCTTGCTCTACGCTCATGGCGCGGGGTGCTCAGTCGCAGAACATAAAAGTGTCATCTGGCGACAAAAGACCAACAGAGGACAAGGGGAAGTCTTGCAACTGCTGAAAAAGGAGCTCTGCCCTATCCAAGGAAAATGCCTAACCACCAATGTCATATACGGTGCGGAAGTCAAAGTGACCAACGAGGACAACGCCAAACTATACATCGGACTGACAGAACCACCCTTCAAATCAAGATACAACAACCACAACAGTCCTTCAAGAATGTGAAACACCAGTACAGTACCTTTTCAAGGTGCATTTAACAGGTTTCTGTTTGATAAAATGTATTCAAGAAATATTGTTTCACAGTAGATATCAGATTCAATGCTATTTTTAACTAACTATAATTGAATGCAATTATATGGTATTTTTATTAGTTATATTAATTAATTAATTAAATACTAATTGATTTTGAAATTGTACTTTTTTATAATGATGAATTTTTGTTGTTGTCAAATACATTCACCTATAATTGTCTTTCATTCATTAAGGTCAATTAGCCAATGATTCAAAACATAATTAATGCCACAAAACTTAAATATGATTTTATTTTGCCTCAAAAAGCATTGTTTTCTATTATTTAATATACATGGTTTTGGCCACCTTGTATATTTTAATGAGGGACGATTGGCCGATTTTTTATTGATTTAGTGAAAGCCCTTTATCCCTCCTTCTTACTACCATACTTGTAACCCTTTGAACCCTGAGTTATTGGTGGGGGTCGGCACCTCCACCCTGAGTTATTTTGACGAATAATATATTTGTTACCCCGGGCCTACCGTCTTACACCCTCTGATTCACCTTGGATTCACCGTCTACAATAATGACATGCTGCCCTCTATCATCGTAAATACATTATTCGTAATAAAACATCGTTCTTATCCGATCTTTATTCTTTTTTATCGCCAAATTGGCTATTCATAACCGTAATAACCGTAATTGCATGTCTGTCTACCTGAGAAACATCTGCGCAAGCATATTCATCCCATATCGTGCTATTTTTGACAGTTTTCTTCAGCTAAATGACATCAAAACACAACGTAAATCTGGCGAAACAAGGTATTTCACATCAGGTATAAACATCACATAATGTCATATGACCACTCAAAGTCACATGATCAATGTCACCTGTTCTAAAGCCGCTATAGCGGCCTTTCGGGTTATAGCGATTGATCCGTGCGGCCGCTAAAGCGGCCTTTCGGGTTCAAAGGGTTGTAATGAAGAAAAAATAACTTGGTTAGCCTACATTGTATATCAAAAGTAGAAAAAAAGTGTTTTTCTTATGTTACATCCTGTATAATTAATGCACACCCTGTATAATATCACATGATATTTACAAATCTGGTATACAGTAATAGCTTCTTAAATAGTTTTACTTCATGTAGATCAGATGTATACAATAAAAGTTATGTTGATTTGAATCGGAATTGGTGAATTTTCTCACACTTAACAAAGTGTAACTTTTTTACACCAACTTATGACATATGACCTTATGTAGAATGGCTTCTATCTTATGCAGGCGTCAATTTGAATCTTGAATCTACCCTCCTGAAACCTTCACCTGTATTCACTTTCCTCCAGGGATAAAGATAGGTCAACATTAGGTCTTTCCTGCAATGTTTGGGTCGAAGATTCACTTCAGTGCACTACATTCGTTCTGCCGGGTGGTTCAAAAAAAAAAGTTGACCCAAGTTCAAGGTAATCTCTCAACCACATTTATAGTTTCGGAGAATGTGTGTTTACTTAGTCTTAGTCGTTTAGAAATTATCCTCAAAAATGGTACATTTAGCTTGGTTAGGTCTTCAGATATGGTTCATAACAGAAAGCATGCACAAAACTGACTTGTCCACGGGAGCAGTACATTGTGAACAATTGTGTGTATTTACGATACAGCTCCCACGGACAATTCCGTTTTGTGCATTCCATCTCTACTAAAAGGACGCTCCAGTGGACAAGACAGTTTTGTGCATGCTTTCTGTAATGAACCATTGCTGATAATGAGCTAATTGATATTCATGAGGTGATTTACTACGGCGATTTTACATTGGAATTTTGACTTGCTCGATAAAATCATGAATTGTAATGCTTTTAAATCATGAATCTGAATAGGAAACATGAATTTATTGGTATAAAATGTACAATGAACACAATGAAATGGTAATTGGGTCTGATGGTTTAATACTTTGTCGACAACACAGTGATAACTTGCAAACTTGCAAGCTTCCAGGGGGAAATACTTATGGGCGGCAGTGTATATTTGTAAAATGATTATGCATTCAATATATGTGACGTGTTCTACCGAAACCAGACACAATTGGGCAAGATATCAAAATTGAGTTATTAAAGTAGAGATCTTCAGCTTTACAATGGTACTTTCTTTTTTAATCGGATTTTCCAAAGCGGAGTTACATCATTTTCAAGTTCGTCTTTATGAAAAATCCATACTGAGATATTGTCCTTTAAAGATGTACTTACAATGTACTTACAATGTACTTACAATGTACTTTAAAAAAAATTAAAAAAAATAAAAATTGGATTTTTGTTTTTGTTTTTATTTTTTATTTTTTGGTTTGATTTTTTAATCTGAAACTTTTTCAATAATGTTATAAACACTCTGAAGATTAATTAATTACAAGAAACTCAAATTCCCAAAAAAATCACCCCAATTAGGTTTTGGGCTATTTCTCAGTTTGGAGCTCTGCCCAATTCTGTCTGGTTTCGGTAGAACACGTCACATATCGCTAGATTTTGGCATTTCAGAAGATGTATGCCAACTAAAACCTAATGATGACATTATTGAACATAACACTGGATTCAAAATAGCGCGCAAACTACTCAAAGGATGAGGTCGTGATATAGATATTAAACTGATTGATGATATTCGGCCTTCAACTTTAACAATGCTGCGGCAGACCTTGTTCGCTGCATATAGCAGGTATGAATGGGCGCTTCTTATAAATTTAGTTAAGGCCAAAACAATTGTGTTGCCCTCATCCGGCCGGGTCAAAATTACAAAAAATGTGGGCCGGGCTTTTTTTTTTTTAAAAATTCAAAGATGTTTTTTTTAAAGAATTTTTTTTTTCAAAGATTTTATTTTTTAAAGTTGTTTTTTTTAAAGATTTTTTTTATATTTCAACACTATTTTCACCTATCTTCCGGTTGATGAATGTGTGTAAAAGCCAACGAAACCAAGAAAAACCAAACAACAAGCTCAGGTCTGTACTCCGCTTACAATAAAGAAAATGCAACTAGTATATAGTCTCATTCTCTCCATCGTTGACTATAATTCAGTATACAATATAATATATGGATATGTCATACTTTCAAGCAGTTTCTGTTATAGAATCAAGGGTGAATATTTTTTCATGGATGTGTACTTCAAGAAAATATTCACCCTTGGGTAGAAAATACAGTCAGTATGCGTTATTCTTAGTATCTTCTAACATGTTGACTGAAATAATAGGTATAAACAGGTTGATTTGGTATACTAAAAAAAAATCCGTCCGGCCGACCTTCCCGATTTTAGGCTTGTGAGGGCAACACAACTTTTTTTTGTCAACGTCCTGGGACGTTGACATTTGAATTCAGATTCAGGCCTTGTGGTAGAGTGTATGAATTGCTTTCATGTATCTTGAATCAGTATTTGTACCCAGATGTCTTTAAAATGTATATTAGATCTGGATATGAAAATATGAACACATGTTGTTACAATTGTGGAGAAATTGTTTAAATAATATAAAACAAATGATAGAGTTTTGCAAAATCTGCGACATTCGTCGTGTTTACTATATTCTGTTTGGTATATAAATAATTTTCCACTCTCCATTTTCTCAATGTAGTGGTGGCCGAGTGGTTAAGGCGCTGGATTCACGTTCTTTTGGAAACATTTACGGGAGTTCGAGCCCGGTCTGGAGCGTGTATTTTTCTTGCTTGTCTATAAAATTTGTCATCAATTATATTATTCATTTAGTTTCACATTAATGGCGGTTAAAAGTGTACAAATCATTTTTTTCTGCGAATTAATTAAATGATAATTAAAATAAAACCCTGGACTTCTCAATTTATAATCAACATCAAAACATGTTATAATGCGCATGCCTAGCACGTCTGCGATTATTATGGGATATTTATTGCGCAATATTTTACCCGACCTCATCACATTTGGGTATAGTTGTGATACACAGGTGGGGCCTCATGGGATAGAAGTTGGGGTGAACAAGCACACAGGATAAATGAGTCAGACGATGGAGGGTTCCAGAGAGAAAAGTGGGCCCAGCATAAAAACAAAGAGTTTTTTGTCAAAATACATCATACACTGTCTAAATCTTCTTTTTCATATTTCCTTTGTCGTCAGTGTTAATTTCATTTTAGGACGTTGACCAGTTTTTTGTAAATACCTTGTTTTGTCTAATATTAATCTCAGGTGTAATGACTCAAATAATATGAAATCACAACAAAGTAAATTGTATTTGCGAGTAAATTTAATGAGATATCCTTTTAAACAACACTATATTAAACAGACATACAAGAAATAGGCATAAACAATTTAAATTAGAGAGAACCCAGATAATTTAGAAATCACAGATATTGATAAGCTTTCATTATTTAACCCTCCTCCTACTGAGCCTTTTTTTTAACACGGTTTACTATGGGGGTGGGGTGGCCTGATCAATGTTTTGAAAATTGTATGAAACAACAAAAACTTGCAGAAGACTGCTGTTGATTGTATGACGTTGCACAAAGTTGTAAAACTGTATGTTATAAAGTTACCAACATTTCCTAATTCATGAGCAATGTTAGGTATATTTGTGTTGTGTGGACACTTGTGATGAGACTTCTAGGGCGAGTCACCAATCAAAACGCATTACATTGGTTTTTTAAATTTAGAATGATTTATGAAAAGGCGTGATGTTATCGCAGGGGTCGGGCTCCATTAAAAATCGTTGCTGGGATTGGCCTGCCGGTAGAACAATTTATCGGAACAAAGGTTCCCATAACAGCAAGTAGTAGTATGTTCATTCCACCCTAGCCATGTTGCACTGCTGGAAGGGGGGCACTGACTACCACTTCCCTCCGCAGCACATCCCATGTAATAATATTTGATCTTCGTTTGTTGTAGATCTGAGAAAATCTTATCCATCTGAAATTTAAAAAAAGAGTTATATTGTGAACCGGGCTGTCACTGAATGATTTGATTCATTCTGGAGGAAATGTTAGAAATACATTTATTGTAATTCTTCTTTAATAATATTCGATCTTCGTTGGTTGTACAGCTAAGAACATCTTTTCCATCCGAAAAAAGGTAATACAGGGTGTCTCAAAAATTATTCATGAATATAATTTTAGAGGTGTCAACATTGTGTTTCTATGCCGAGCATGCAGTAACCTGTAGTAGAACTGGTTACTGTTATATACTAGAATAAACAGGATATATACCGAGTCAGTTAGTACTGGTTACTGCCCTCCAACATTTATCAGTTTGTACTGGTTACTGCTGAGTGAATTGGGTGCCTCTGCAAATTTTTATATTACGCCTTGGATTATTACGTTTGGGGCATTCAGACGAGGTATAAAAACCTGTTATACGGGCCCATTATCGATCATTTCTTTCAACAACAACAAATGTTTTGGAAATGTTTTGTGGAGTTATGTTAAAATGTTGACAAATATTTTGAGGAACAAAGTAAAACGAAAACAAAACAAAACCGTTCGACCGACCGACCCTACCTGGGAGGTTTTGTTTGCCCGTAGAACGGGGGTTTTTCCGTCGCCTACAGGAGACGTTTGGCGTGAGTACTTACGTAACAGGTAGTCTGACACGCTTCGATATCAGGGCATTCTGTTGCCAGAGATATACCAGGATTCGCAACAGCACACATTCTGCAACTTATCACTGTGTAAAATAAGAACAAACATTAACCTAATGCCCAAGGGGGTGAGCAGTGGGGCGGTTATTAGGACTGACGGAAACAATATTTAATTGTAATTTGAAAATGTGAGCTAAAAACTATATACAGGGTGTCTCTAAAAAGGGGTGCACCTGTTCCAAGTCATTTCCCTCATTGATCAGTATTTGGCTGTAATATTTAGATAATCTTTAAAGATAATTAGTTGGCTTTCGAATGCTGTTGATAAGTTAAATTGTAATTGCTCTTCCTAATCCCACGATATGTTTGATGAATCCCAAATACTTAAAAACGTGTTGCGCCCCTTTTTAAGGGAAAAGGATGCTTGTGGAAAGAGTCATTTTCTTATTTAATAATCAGTATTTACTATTAAATTGCCGTTTATGAACTTCAAATATGGCTAAATATATATGAGACATTTTAAAAGGTAGGATTTGATGTCTAAATTCTAACGTCAGAGTTCTTATGTACTTCTTTTTTTGATAAAAAGGTATAATGGAAATCGTGAGCTTGCATGGAAATCGTGAGCTTGCATTGCGCTGCAAAAGGTATGAACAAGTATCAAAGCGCCGAGCCAAACGCAATAAGGTATCTACGACGCGATTGGTGACGCAGTGGACACTGGCTAGGACGGGCGAGGGTCCCCATGGTCGCCCTTGAGCGCAGGCAGAGCGCCACGCTCGTTGTCACTCTGTTGCATCAAGCCAGCGCTGGCATTGCACTGAAATTAGATCCACATATGAATAATATACAGGAAGAGCGCGAAAAAACTGTCCAAACTTGTCATATTTTTTAAAACAAGGTATCTCTAAGTATGTTCCTGTCCCGCTTATCATGGTTGCATTGCGTTCTTAATACGAACCATCGCGCACCTAAAGTCTTGAACGGGTGGTTGGTATTGTACTCGATCCATGCATGTCTTCTTCTGCAGGATGATTTGAAATTAACTAATGACTCCGCGAGTACATGTTCGACTCTCTCTACACAATATGACTCTGGTCATGCAGTGAAACATTGTGCAATGATGCGATTTGATTCCATTATGAGGTTCTCCTCGCAAATGGCGGATTCGTGCAAAGAGCAAATACTCAGAACGTCCTGTGTGCTCAGTCTTGTTTTCAGGGCAGAGTAATGGAGTTATAGTGACAGAGCTAGGGGGGACTTTCTTTTTTGAACCATTTATGTTGATATACGTAATGCAAAAAGATGAAGGAAAAAATACCTGCAGGTGGCGCTGTCGTAAGTGGCAGAGTTGTTGGCGCTTGTGTCGTAGGAGGCTTAGTTTGTGGCGCTGTCGTATGTGGCATAGTTGTTGGCGCTTGTGTCGTAGGAGGCTTAGTTTGTGGCGCTGTCGTATGTGGCATAGTTGTTGGCGCTTGTGTCGTAGGAGGCTTAGTTTGTGGCGCTGTCGTATGTGGCAGAGTTGTTGGCGCTTGTGTCATAGGAGGCGTTGTTTGTTGTTCCACGCATCCAGTGTCACCTCCTCGTCCCCGTCCACGTCCAGCCCGTTCTATAATTAAGATAAAACGATAATGTAATGGTAAAATTACGATAACATTAATTAGTGCAATGACAGTTTCTAATGTCGGACATGAGGTTGACTTTGCGTAAAAGTACGCAGTGCGCAACACGCAACCTAGCCCTCACGGCTCTGATTGGTTAACGGAATGTTGCGATTCTTCAAGCATGTGTAGTGAGCTGCTCGGAATGCGTCCGCGTATGCCGGACTGGGGCCACGAGGATATGATATACGATAGGTCTCTTACACGCATCACGCGCTTTTTTCCGATTCGTTGTTCACGCAGCACGGGTTCGCTGATTTCTACTGCGGTTGACATGAGATCAAACTTGCTACGATCTTTTAATCGTTATTGAAGAGATTAAACAAAAGTATACATTTTTATTTGTGTACAAATAAGGTCAATACATGCGTATATCATTTTTGTTCTTCAAAGAAAACGAATGCAGTATACCGACCAATGATATGTCAATCAATTTACAGTTTATAGTGTATTCATTCAATGTACGTATGTATAAGCTTCGCTAATTGAACATTACTATTAGTTTCCGTTAGTTTGAATGAATTGTTAGTCACTCATATTTGCGGATTAAAACTTGTAAGGGCTTTATCATCGCTAACATAATCTAGATATGGTCCAATGATTTTATACAAAACACAGCATGTGGATATCATGTATTCTTCACTCTCTATAAGTTATAATGTCAGATGCGGATTGCGGCGATATTGCATATACCAATACACTGATCGGTGGGATTACATTGATATGCCTTGAACACCTACCTTCTACGCATCCAGTGTCACCTCCTCGTCCCCGTCCACGTCCAGCCCGTTCTATAATTAAGATAACACGATAATGTAATGGTAAAATGACGATAACATTAATTAGTGCAATGACAGTTTCTAATGTCGGACGCAAGTCACATGCGGTTGACTTTGCGTAAAAGTACGCAGTGCGCAACACGCAACCTAGCCCTCACGGCTCTGACTGGTTAGCGGAATGTTGCGAGTCTTCAATCATGTGTAGACAGTGTAGTGTGCCAGGCGATTAAATCTCACAATCTGTGCATTGTTTAGATTTGGCCCATAACATAGCGCACTTATAACAGTTGCGACACGCGATTAAGCAATCATAGTTGGGGCTGTTAGGGCATCACAGGTTTAGTTCACATTCGTCTAAAAGCACCAAATTTGGCCCATATGTTGCTCATACCATACTCTTTTGATTTTTGATGGATGCCAAAATTGGAACCTTCTGGGACGGTCATATTGGCCAATTCCAATATGGCCGCCATACTGGGGAATCAAAAATTCAAATTGCTTCAATTTAGCTGAAAATTGTTTGTCTGAGCACCAGGACCACTTTCGATGTGTGGTTTACTGAGATATTGAGCAAAACGTGAAAAGGTCGTTGACTTTTGCTTTTGGGCGTATATACACTGTAGGCGTATCCAGGTGGTAACAATTACCATTTCTTGAACCATTTTGATCTGACGAACAATTTGACAAAATCGGAGCATGTTCAAATTTTGACCCCCAAAAGCAAAGGTCAACGACCTTTTCACGTTTTGTTCAATATCTCAGTAACCACACATCAGACAAACAATTTGGTATGCTTGTCAGCTTAATTGAAGCAATTTGAATTTTTGATCCCCCAGTATGGCGGCCATAATTGGAATTGGCCAATATGGCCGTCCCTCCCAGAAGGCTCCAATTTTGGCATCCATCAAAAATCAAAAGAGTATGGTATGAGCAACATATGGGTCCAATTTGGTGCTTTTAGAATAATGTGAACCAAATAATCCCTTAGCCCCCAACTGTTTGGAAATGATAGCGCGCCACCTATACCAGTTGCGACAAACTATTAAGGTCAAGAGAATTGGGGTTTTGTCTTGGGAGTTTCTTATCCCTTTATCCCTGGTGAGCTGCTCGGAATGCGTCCGCGTATGCAGGACTGGGCCACGATTTTGATTTCTACTGCGGGTAACATGAGATAAAACTTGTTACGATCTTTTAATAGTAAATAATAGCAAAAGTAAATACATGCGTATATCATTTTGTTCTTCACCAACCAATGATATGTCAATCAGTTTATAGTGTATACATTCAATGTACGTACAATGTATTTAAGCTTCGCTAATTGAACATTACTATTAGTTTCCGTTAGTTTTAATAAATTGATAGTCACTCATATTTGCGGATTAAAACTTGTAAGGGCTTTATCATCGCTGACATAATCTATATATGGTCCAATGATTTTATACAAAACACAGCATATGGATATCATGTATTCTTCACTCTGTATAAATTATAATGTCAGATGCGGATTGCGGCGATATTGCACCCTGCCAATACACTGATCGGTGGGATTACATTGAACACCTACCTTGTAGGGGTGTGTGTGTCCCCTGTATATACCACGGTCAGCAAAAAACGATCAAATCACAACATGTTACCATTAGGTCCTTTGCAAATTCCAATAGCATATTTGGTTTCTTGTGAGATTAACGTTCAGAAAATATATACTTTGTACAAGTAGTTATTGCGATATGCTAATTCAAATCTCAGATTGTGTAAAATGTAAAAATCTGGACATGCTACGGGAAGGGGGTGGGGGCGAGTTCAAAACACATGGCCACCTACCTTCTAGCGGTGTGCCCCCTGTATATGCCACGGTCAACACTAGAAGTACGAATACAAGTACACTATTCATCGTTGAATGGTGACGGTCAATCTATAACAATGAACAATCTCAAAAATGTGGTCTTATCCCGGGGGGGGGGGGGGGGTGCTCGGATTTGGTTTGGTCGGGGTGTGCCGCTGGAGATTCAAAACCCATACCCATTTTTAGGGGTGATTTTGGAAAAATCGGTACCCATTTTTAGGGGTTTTGCTTCATTTTAGACCAAATTTTCGCGAAAATAGACCTCATTTTGGCAAATTTTCGCGAAAATAGGCACACATTTCGCGAAAATAGACCCATTTGTAAAAAGTGACCCCATTATTAGGGATTTCCAGCACAAAATCATACCCCATGTTTAGGGATTTTGTGCCCAAAAACCTACCCATTATAGCGGCACATCCCCGTATACCGTCTTAGTACGCCCCCCCCCCCCCCCCCCCCCCCCCCCCCCGGGGGTCTTATTTGACAAATTAAAAACCTGTCATAAGAAATGGCCGGTTTGTGATTCAGGAAATATTCTGTAATGGTGCACATTTATTTGTGATGCTAAAGAGCAATTTAGAGTGTTTCTAGTTAATTTCAATCGCACCATACATTTCCTTGTCTGAAATATATTTAACTTTTAATGACAAATTAATGAATGACAATTGAAATGACAAATTAAAGACTAATTATCAATTAAGCGACAAATTAAAATAAGTTATTTAATTTGTCAATTATATTAATTACTAATTATTGATTAAACATTATTCTTTTAATTTGTCATTTAATTGGTCATTCATTCATTTGTCATTGAAAGTCATATATTTGTGAGTCGTGAAAATATTTGCTATGTTGAAAATTAATTAAAAATACTACCAATGACGTATAATTAAAAAACAATTGTTTAGCATTACAAAATATTTCTTAACTGACGAACCTTCCATGACAAATGCATGCTAATGGAAACATTGCATTGGTTTTGCTTTTAACATGTTAAGCACCGAAACTAAACATAGGAGTATACAAAGATGTAAAAATAATTAAACATTTCCTGAAAGCCTACAAATGTTCAACTCTCACAAAGAACTTAAATAATTTTTTGTACTTGCCATGTTCATACATTAAAGATAACACTATATTTTATTAAGTTGCATGATTTAAAAGTATATAATATTGTTACAAAGAAAAATGTTGCTACCTTTGTCTTTATTGTTATAAGGGGTACTTCTATGCTTTATACAGGGTGGTGAATATTTGTGACAATATAATTATGTGAACACGTATTTGCTAACTAAAGTAACCATCATAATTTGGTGTCATAGGCCTCGTAAGTTTTAAATCAACATTTTGTAATACTATTGCATTAAACACGCTACAACAAACGCATGCCCAATAAGCATTATAGCATACAGGGTGTACAGTCCTCAAAATAACTAATTGACCAGGTATTAACTATACACGTAACTCCAAAACTATAGCTCCTACATAAAAATATTAAATAATAAAGTTGTAAAGAAATGTCTCCTCTTTAACTTGATACATTATTCATTAAGATTGGTTAACATTGAAAAGAATAGAACAAAGTGCAGTTTACATTTTAACACTTGGTATTTGAACGCGTGGGACAGTGTGACAGGTGTGTGTAAAATGGGTTGCATTGATCAATTGAAGCATCCCCAATCCCCGTCTTACTATCGACCCGTGAGTCGTCGCTACCATGCAGTTAATCAATAATCTGCCTGTTGCTAGTCCGAGGCTGCGTGTAGACGAACGAAATGTTAAAATGAAAAACGGACTTTGTTTTGGTTTAGGGCACATAACTGAGTAAATATTCATACAATCTTCCCGTGTAATATCTCAAATTAAAGACAAGAAATTTTCTTACAACTTTATTTAATAATATTTTTCCGTAGGAATTATAATTTTGGAGTTGAGAGCATGTATTACCTGGTGAGTTACTTATTTTGAGGACTGTACTAAGTGGAATGCATGTATTTATATCGAATCGTCAATCCATGCAAATGTTTAGCTCTTCATATTTTTTCGTATATTTCGATGATTAAATGATGTGATAAAATGAATATAACATATAAATATGGCCAATGAAATCATATAGGGGAATATGGGGAAACTGGTCCGAAATGAAGGATTTTGTAATTGTATGGGAATACTGCTTTCTTTTGAACAGAACTACTTATGTTGAAACTTGACATTTATCCTTACCACTACATTCCAAAACATTTGCAACTTTAGGGTATTAACACATGCGATATTTTCCAGATCTTTGAAGACTCATCGAAAATTCACAGATAGTATGAGCGATTTTAAAGATGGGTTTAGATCATGTTTAATGTACGTTATATGATTGATAGATATGCTACAGTAATTATATACATGCAGTACAGTCATCGTAAGATGCTAAGTGCATTTGATAGGTGCTAATGTGTGTTGTAGTGTGCCCAGGGACTATCCGAAATATGATTAAAACCATAGGTTGTGGTTGTAACGACTCCCGTTAAATGGCGCATGTTGCTAACTTGGGACATTGGTGGTTTGGATTTGCGACCAATATTATCATTTAAAGAATGCTTCAACTTAAATCATTATCACGGGTATTTATTTGGTAGAGTTATTAGTTTATGAATTTGCAAATAACAAGGTATACCATTTCTTATTTTATCAAAAGACACTCGTCTACTTGTAGGATCCGAACGCCGTAAACAATGGCAAATTCAAAGATACTCGCTGGCTACAGAAAACTGTGTAAAGGCTAAAAACATAAATGCAGTTTTGCCTTTTTTCTGAAATGTTTTGGAGTTATTGATTATGATGACAAATGGTGGTATTTTTAAAAACATTTTGGAGTAAAATTTATTACGTCACAGGCGTGCTTGAATAATGTTTCATCTCAACAAAGTGCTGAGTCATTTGTTGGGGCAAGTGGTCCAAAGGGGTATGGGGTTTCTGGTCCACTTGCAAAAACTTAATCAAAATTGTAAAATTAATTTTGAAAATTAGTTGTTAGTGTCAATAAAACATGACTCGGTATTGAAATGTGAATAGAATATGAAATAATTCACATTCTTTCTAGTTCTTAGATGTCTTGGGGGCATTTTGGGTGTTATACCACTATTTCTGCTATTGAATGATTACAATATGACATGAAAATGCTTTAGAATGGTTTAAAACCTCGGTATTATGAATTACATCTTTATTATATTTTGAATGGTGTCTGTAAAGATATTTGCAATGACGAAATATCATGATTTATGTATTTTATTCATTGCTATTTGTGTATATTAACCGTAGAGTCATCATTGTCATATTGACTAACTTCGCCTGTAACATGAAAAGCTAGCTAAACATCAAGATGGTTTATTATAAGTACTAAATGATGATTATATGAAGTAAATAAAATCAGTAAAGAAAGGGGTATATATAGACAAATGTATGGGTCATCTGAATATCACAACCATGTAACCAATACACTATGTTCGTAACGTTTTTTATAGTATTGCTGCTATTTTTACGTTAACCACGAAAACTGTATAAAACATGGGTTTCATGAGACATGTATCCTTTTTACACGTTGAATAATATGTAAATGTGTTTTGTGTTTGTAAAGAAAGTACTGCCTATTTTCCGTGTTGTCATTCACTGATATCTGTGTATTCTAACCGTTGTAACATAAAGGACCAGCTGCCCCAATGATGGGGTAACTGGTCCACGCCAGTAAAGTTTTCAGTTAGTAGTAATTGGCCTTTTCTTTAGATATTTTTTAACATTGATTATATGTTATATGTTAACAGTTACATGGGTGATATTTTCATAGCAATTCCATAACTATTTACATGAGCTTTAATTTTTATATCATGAGTATTCTTAACCGGACCAGTTGCCCCATCCTCCCCTTCAGATTCACACCACTAAATGGTTTCCCTATACGTTTACATGTAAAAGGGTTGTTACAAAAAGCCCATTTTCTCGCTTAAAAAGCGACTGGATTTTTCAATTTGACATTTTCTTTAAATTTCATGATATCTTTGATCATTTAATCCAAACAATTATACATGCTATCCCCGAAAGTTCCGAGAAATTTGCCCCCAGAGTTGGACAACTGGTGTAGCGCCCTCAAAAAGTCGAGAAATGTTACCAGAAAATTTACAATCAAAATGCATCCAAAAAACCTACAAAATGCATTGAAAATATTTCTTTTTGCACTGTGGTATTAGGTAATAGTCCTAAAATCAGGATTAAACTACAACTTTAATAATTTGGGAGCAATAAGTACCATTTCTTATTAATTCTAAATCATTGGGCCACAGGATGCCCAGCTGATAAAAAAAGTTTGATTGACTTCTGCAAGGACTGATATTAATTACTGGTGTGGAATCTACAGGTTGTTACAAAATATGAAACATTACGCAGCGCTTATTTGTATCTATTTCTAGTGACACAGGGCACAGGTCTTTGAGAATTAAAGTTGTAGAATACCAAGGGTTTAACAAAGTCCAACCTGCAATTATAGCTGTCATTTATTGGAGTGTGTTTAAAAAAAAAATCCACCATAGAACACTCTCATATAGCCTTTTTATACAGTAAATAACGTGATTGCTGTGATAGGCAAATGTAAATTGATAGACCATTGACGAGTTTTGTTAATACTTTGATTTCCCGTCCGCTTCAAAAGATTCTAAATCGCAGTGTCATAGCTTGGGGAAGTAACAGTAAAGTGACTTCATTTCAGCCAAAATGGTTGTTTCAAATAAGGTTGGTCACTTTAAAAAGAGGGGAATATTGTACACATAATTAGTGATCCGTGTCAAATGAACAAAAGTACAATCTCGACCGACGGACTGTGAACAATGACCGACGGACTCAAGCTAAAACTTGCAAAAATTGATCAAGATTTAGGACCGATTTATACAGTTTCAAATGTATCAACTTTCTGGACAAATTTCAAGATTGCTCACAATGCAATATATTCACACTGTAACGCTATGTCATGTTATGTAGTAATGTATAGCGATTGGGACATTGTTGCACGTGATGTGCAAGCGGGCCCTTTGAATCATCTCTGACGCATGCAGTAGAGTGTGCATATACATCATGGCTATTGATTGTCAGTAAGTAATATCGGAAGAGCAATACCCGAGCACGTTAAAAGGTTACAGACTCTTTCGATAAGAGTAGGGGATCATCCCGGTCTGTATCTGTTCACACATCTAACGGACCCCAATGGAAATAAGCTAATAAGCTTATTGGGTTATCCAGGGTCGTAGGACCCAAATGATATCAAATCAAATCAAATCAAATCAATATGTAATTATTTCATAGTGTCTGTATGAGACTGGCTCCCTAGCCTCCTGGGAAAGCACCGGTTGTTCAATTAGTTGCTCCTTATTTCAACTGATAGAATATAGACATTTGCATTTTGTATGGAAGGAACATGTATTTTTTCGCTTTAAAATGACACCAAATTCATTATTCTATGGCAAGAATTATAAAAACCTGTGATATCATAAACACCCCTACCGTGTAAACAATGCCACAAAATTAGGGGTCCCGACCCCAGGCACACAACCTACTACAACGACCTACTTAACGATTTAAGCTTTGTCGGAATGCGCACTGTATTCTTCTTGGTATCTATGAGTAGTCGAAACATTTAAAATCGTAAAAAACCAACAATTATTGCTCTCTGTCTGCCTCAAATCAAGGCAAAATCAAAATATCCGTGTCAATGATAGAAAACAAACCTGTTTCAGGTTCGGTGAATCAAGTTAACTCTTTCCACGCAGCTATTAGTTTTTACAATATACAAAACATATTTTTCAGAAACCTTTCCCAATTTTCAAAATCTATCTCAAGAATTACAGAACCAATACTTTGCATGATTTTACTTATTTCAATGCATGTTGATTCCAAATATGGTAATGAAATTCAGTAATTTTGACATTTTTGAAACATTTTGTGACATGTTGGATTGTCGTCTGTAGACGCCTGCCGCGTGGAAATTGTTAACAAATATTACTGATTTGATATTGATTACCCATCGTGACTCGTGATGACTTGTTGTTGGGTAAATAGACGCAGATCAATGTAGTCGATATTTCAAATTCAAATCGTCTCTTTAGGTTTGGCATTGTTTAAAGTTATTTCTTTCGCATAAGAAATCGAGCAGTGTGTAGACCAAAGCGGTTCACCGTAAATAAAGGGATATAAAATGACACGACTGCATCTCGTGACAATGCACAGATATATAATGTTGTGACTTTAGAACATAATGTACCAGTTCCCTCGAGATATTTCACAAAACAACCAAACGCACTCACCTTTTGCAAGAAATACTGCAGCGATAAGAATGCTTCTCAAGCCAGACCTGTAAGGTTTTGAATCTCAAAACGTTTACACGATATTATTATATAGCGTAGCATCTATCGTCAAAACAAAATAATAACCTAATATGTCATCCTGACCACATGTCTAATTGGTGCATTCGTCCGCACTTAAATATGTATATGTGGTATAAGCTCCACCCGTTCCATTATTCTGTCTTTCGAATATCAGGGGCGGCGCTCCCATTGTAATGATGACACGTAACCTACCAGGTGTCACGAGCCGAGTTAGCTCGGATCCAACAATAAAATAATTCGTTAAAGATAAACTTCATATAACATTGTATAAACACGAACTTAGGGAGTGTTCAGAAATACTTTGGTGGGGAGGGGGGGGGGGGGGGGGGGGGTTGGCCAAAATGTTTTTGTCGGTGTCTAAACTTTTTTGACCCCCCACCCCCTTTACAAATTGACAAACTTTTCTGACCTCCACCTTAAACAGGGTGAAAAACCTTTTTGACCCCCCCCCCCCCCCCCCCCTACTGTCAGATGTAGACAGACATTTGACTCAAGTTCTATGACGCTTACAGTCAGAACTGTGTATAGCTGGCAATCAATTTGCAACATTTCAAATTAACTTGAAACATATCTTTCAATCCTCCGAATTGTATTTTTCGGTGATTTGTATTTATCATGTTTTAGCCTATTTAAAAACGGTTTCTTTTTTCCAATTGTAGAAAGTTACTCTTTGTATACAAGTCCTTCTATCTACACAATACTTTCACAAATATTTGCGCGGAGAACGAAAAATTTGGTCAACTTGCTATATAGTACAAAATGTCAAAAATTTGTATCCTGTTGTTGATCACCCTTACCGACAGTTCTGAAGTAAAATTTGTGGACACTGGTTAGTCACATTTGTATAACAAATCCTGCTGTCTGCACATTGTTTTCACAAAGACGCGCGCGGAGCGCGCAGAAATTTGGTCAACTGCCTTCAAAATCACGTGTTGACGATCACCCTTATCAACAGTTCTCAAGTAAAAATTGTGGACACTGGTTAGTCACATTTTGTATAACAAATTCTGCTGTCGGCACAATGTTTTTACAAAGATTTGCGCGGAGCGTGCGGACATCTGTATAATTTGTTATAGAAATGTTAATACTGCAGTATTTTCTTGCGCATAGCGCAGACAATTTTGGTATTTCTCCCGTTAACGACTACCTATTTGGCCTACATTTTTTGACCCCCCCCCCCCCCTCTTGAGTAGGTAACACTTTTTAGTCCCCCCCCCCCCCCCCCCTTTTTGAGACTTCAAACTTTTTAGACCGCCCCACCAAAGTATTTCTGAACACTCCCTTAATAAATCAGATACCGAAATAGGCAGCGCAATCCTTCAGTTAATCGTCATTGGTGCACTCGGCCGTTATATACGCCAGGTACCACGTACACGGTGTAGGTAGTAAAAAAACTCCCATAAATGCATGCAGGCTGTGCGCTTGTTTTAATTACTTGTTTTGAAGCAATGACATCTTCCCAAATATGAAGTAAAACAAACCCGGTGGAAATGCGCTTTAATATATAGGCCTATGATGTATAGACTATAGTTAGCCTTTAAACCGTGACACGTTTCCATATCTTTAATATATTTGTAATGATATTGAAGCTCAAAATCATGAACGAAATAAAGTTAACAAATTGCAAGTAGCCCGTTCTGCAAATTTTAAAGGTGTTGCGAGGGAACAGGGAGGCACTAGACGCTATAACAAATTGCAATGTTGAAGAAAACGTTATAGCGTTTCTGTCCGTTATTGTTATTTTACAAATGCAAATTTACGAGAATGATATTTTAAATAACTTATGCCTTCATGTTTTATAATGATGTGATCTATATCGACGCATTCGCTGCAATTTTCAATCTTTACACTCAATTTTCAGATTTAATTCTTTAAAAATGTGGAGTCAATCTTTGTACGTCACGAAATATACATGATTCCCCAGCGAGCCTAATAACGCAAATAATATTGAGTCGCGACAAGGTTTTCCTTATTTTGTTGCTGGAACTGAATGCCCTATACAAACTATCGTCTGTGTTATGACGAGAATGCAAAGCCAAGGGGACCGTTGTTCCGACCCAATGTAGGCATTTCAACACTACTTCAACCTCGTCGGAAAAGATAGCCAATTTCCATGAATGATCGTGTTACAGCTTGCATTTAGTGTAATGTTTCACTTATATATTTCCTTAACGTTAAGTTGCGCATCTTTTGCTGAAAAAACATCCAATTAATCCGCCACCTCGATTTCGAGAGAATTAAGTTGGTTCCTTAAACACAAACACACCCCTACCCTTCGCAAAAATCACATAAAGGGGTTATCTTATTAAACAAAATACCATATAAATAAACAAAAATTAGACAACATACAAAAGGAAAATTACTTTTTTGTAGACGTCATTTGTTTTAGTTTTCTATCAACTGTTGTAAATCTTGGATTATTAAAAAGATTTTTGGTAACATGGTAAAGTTGGTACACAAACGTTAAGGGGGGTGTGGACCCTCAGGTATAGCTTCCGTAAAACTGCCGTAACTTCTTCATTATTCATTTAATCTATATTATATAAAAGTATACACTTTTTGGAAGTAAAGGGTTCAATGAATCCATCCATGATCATGAAATTGACCATTTTGGAGAAAATTATTTTTGGACCCATATTAGGTTCGGAAAAGATAACTAAAAATATATCTTGTCAAATTTTCTCATACGGCCATGTGTTTTGAACTCGCCACCCTTTCCCGTTGCATGTCCAGATTTTTACATTTTACACCATCTGAGATTCGAATTAGCATATCGCAATAACTACTTGTTCTACCCCATAAAAAGTCCATATTTTCTGAACGGTAATCTCACGATGAATCTAAATATGCTATTGGAATTTGCACAGGACCTAATGGTAACATGTTGTCACTGCTCAAAATCAAGCCTTCGTGACATTAAAAGATCACAAGCCGAACTTCTCTAATAAACCAGCCTGCAGGTTTATAAACCCCACTAAACCTGAACTCGGTAAGATTAGTAAGAAAATCATTACCAGGAAACCCTTGCCAAAAACGAACTTTACCAATGGAAGAACACCAACGAGGTGATACAATGGTTTAAAAGTCTTGACGAAATGACCAACAAAACATTCATAATTTTCGACATTTGCGAATTGTACCCATCAATCACCAAGAACTTGCTATTAGAGGCCATTGAATTTGCATCATCGTATACCAACATTTCGCAACAAGAAAAAAACATCCCCCTACATGCTAAAGAAGCACTGCTATATGACAAGGAAATGCCGTGGTGTAAGCGAAGTAACTCCAAATTTGATGTTACTATGGGTAGTTATGACGGCGCCGAGACTTGCGAGCTAGTGGGCTTGTACATTTTATCTTAACTTCAACATATAGATATTAACGTCGGTCTTTACAGAGACGATAGTCTGCTGGCCGTCTGTTCAAAAACCACTAGACAAGTGAAACAAATCAAAAAAGACATTTGCAAAGTATTCGCAAGCAACCATCTCAATATTACAATTGAAGCCAACAACAAATGTGTTGATTTCTTGGATATTAACATGGACCTCAGAACCGGTACCTACAAATCTTACATGAAACCTAACAATACTCTCCTCTATGAGCACAATGAAAGTAATCGCCCACCTCCTGTGCTAAAGAACATTCCTGAAAGCATCAACAGAAGACTGTCTTGTATATCTTCCAATCTTCTCAGCCCCGGTCTCAGCGGTTGCCGATCGGGTGGGTGTTCAGTTTTTAACCATTATTTTGTCAAAATAAGGACTATTGCAACATAACAAACAACATTTATGCGAGTGGCACATTGAAATATCGCATGAAAAACACACTTGTAATGATGAAAATAAACAAATCGATCAATTAATTAATGTATACGGCGATAACACATCTCTTACAACTGCAACCGCTGTGGCGTGCATGCAGGATCCCATTGATTATAATCGGCGACGTCGAACACGGGTTCGATTCCCATTTTTTGCATGTCTTACTTTATTTCATTTAAAAAAATTAAGTATGTAGTGATATTAATGCCTAAATATTATATACATTTTAATATTACTTATTTTTATTGCAATATATTTTAAGGTTGGTGACTGCGTACGGACTATTCTAAAGTTCTTGTTTGAAATCGCTGACTTTGTTTTGGTACCAAGGGATTGCCCCGAGGGGGCGGCCTTATTCATAACTGCCATTTAATGTTGATTAGCATCCAAATTTTAAATATTAAGTTATTCTAAAGGTTTATATTTTGACTTTGGAGTTCGAATTTTTGTGTCATTTCCTCCTGAGGTAAATAAACACCACCCCATTGAATAATGGAGCAATCTAGGGGGGTCCCCACTACGTCATTGTTTTTCTCCGGATTGACCAATAGCTGAGAAGCTTTTATAAAGAACGATTATGAGATAGACCAATCACAGTTCTGCAACTATTATGCATGTTCATGGGCCACAAATTAACCTAGTTTTTGATTTGCAAACAATCACAGAAAATAAATAAACAAACAACAGAAGTTTCTTCATTCCCGATCATGTAAAGAATTCAGAAGCAGGAAACAATCAATTTTGCCGATTGGATATAATATTATATGAAATATGACTTCATACCCTGGACGAATATTTCGTCTCAGATGTACCGTACGAAAAGGTTTTTCAAGCTATTTTTCAAGCTTATTTCAAAATTGAAAAAGTCCACGCAAATGATGTCTCATCATAATCATGGATCCATGGATCAAAGTCGAATCACTTCAACAACCTTCTTATGTTTATGGTCAATTGATGAGGAAATGTAATCAAAATCTCAGCTAAATCGTGTTGTACGATTCCATTCTTTGTATTACCTGCTTGTTTAGAGACGACGTTATTCGGTGAGTAATGATTGATGGCCTAGACCTACATTGACTTAATCATGGTAATTAGGATCGTGAGTCTTTTTGATAAACAAAAGTATGTTGTCTTGCCGTAGTATTAGTTGCAGTGTTAGTGTTTGTCAAGCTTTGACAAAAATTAAATGGGTTGTCATGTGTCGTAGATATAGGCCTAGCTAGGAGTAGGCTCGTACGTAGGCCTAGTTAATTTAGCCTAACATTTTTAATCTTGTCAGTTTCGGTTTTACAATAAAAATGGAAGACGCCTGACTTCAATTTTGAATACGTTTCTTGAATTGAAACATTTATAAAGTCACCTTTGATGAGACATATCCCTGCCCTGTAGACTGTTTAGCGTGGTTTTTTTGCGTCCCAGTCAAATTTTATACTAGTTTGTTAATGTTAGCCCTGTAGGCCTAATCAGATTTATTTCACTGATGCTTGATACGGCCGTGTTTGCCGGTGAGACTGAGACAGACACGCAACGGCAGAGAGGTGTTTAGCTTACAATCGCTTGACACATGACATACATTGTACGTCTCGTCACTTGTGTCATTTGGGGTCCTTGATGAAGCTTACAAAATTTCACCGAGTCTGCTGAGGGACGTCCAGTTACCAGTATCTGTAGGGCAGGCTAGCCGCCGCGCTGGCGGTACAAACACACGCCAGTTATTCAAATCATGCAGACCAAATTTGCCGTTTATCATTGACATTTTACAACGATATAAAAATGGTGTTTTGTTGTGTTTTCATGAGTATTTATTGTTGAAAGTACAGCCGCGAGTAGTCGTGTCGCGTGTATCCATGTTCAGGACCCCACTCGCAAACATCTGCCTCTTGTTACCATGCGATGTCACACAAAACGCCCCGCCCCATTTTTTTTTTACTAGTAAACATTTGTAT